>CAUJRU010000965.1:32500-55000 GCA_963277665.1 Viscum album
TCAGTATGTCTCCTCGTCACTGTTGATGTTTCCTGGTGGGATAGCTGGAAATGCATAAATGTCTCTTCAGGGGGGGGGGGGAGTGGTCGGCGACCCCCCCCTGGGCGTGGGTCTTGTCCTGCGCGCCCAGATCCACCCAATGACATGCCCACGGACATGAAAAAATGGCCTCTAGACAATGCCATGAATGCTTGGTGATTCGTCCGGTGCTTGGGGCTTGTCTTGTCCGGGGTATTGCGCCATGAAAGCGATGACAATGAGCCGGGGTTCGTCACGTGTCAGGTCCTACGTACTGACAATCGCGTGGAGACAATGCCATCCGGGTGAGGCGATTTGAAGGGGCCTCGGGGCTTGTCTTGGTGGATGCGGTGTGCCTTAAAAGGAAAGACATGGAGGTGGTGGTTGGTGAAATGTTGTTGGGTCCTATATGTAACGACAATCACCACCTGATGAGAATTCATTTCATGCGTGAGGACCCGCTGTGGACATGGGGCATGTCTTCTCGGCGGTGATCGACGATACGCGGGACGGATGCCATGACGTGTCGGCGGCCTTCAAGTGCCTAAGGGGTCACGTCGGTGGTCGTTCCTATGGTTTCATAGCTCTTTTAGGGCAACACGTGTTGTCTTTCATGCGCTGCACTGACCTCTGGGATGTCTAAACCCCTCAGTATGTCTCCTCGTCACTGATGATGTTTCCTGGTGGGATAGCTGGAAATGCATAAATGTCTCTTTAGGGGGGGAGTGGTCGGCGACCCCCCCTGGGCGTGGGTCTTGTCCTGCGTGCCCAGAGCCACCCAATGACATGCCCACGGACATGGAAAAATGGCCTCTAGACAATCCCATGAATGCTTGATGATTCGTCCGGTGCTTGGGGCTTGTCTTGTCCGGGGTAGTGCGCCATCAAAGCTTTGAAAATGAGTCGGGGTTCGTCGCGTGTCAGGTCCTACGTACTGACAATCGCGTGGAGACAATTCCATCCGAGTGAGACGATTTGAAGGGGCATCGGGGCTTGCATTGGTGGATGCGGGGTGCCTTGAAAGGAAGGACGCCGAGCTGGGGTTTGCCATATCTTGTTGGGTCCGGTATGTAACGTCCATGACCACCTAAATAGAATTCGTTTCATGCGTGAGGACCCGCTCTGGACATGGGGTTGTCTTCTCGGCGGTGGTCGACGACACGCGGGACGGATGCCATGACGTGCCGGCGGCCTTCATGTGCCTAAGGGGTCACGTCGGTGGCCGTTCCTATGGTTTCATAGCTCTTTTAGGGCAACTCGCGTTGTCTTTCATGAGCTGGGGTGCCCTCTGGGTGGTCTAAACCACTCAGTATGTCTCCTCGTCAGTGCTGATGTTTCCTGGTGGGATAGCTGTAAATGCATAAATGTCTCTTTAGGGGGGTAGTGGTCGGCGACCCCCCCTGGGCGTGGGTCTTGTCCTGCGTGCCTCGAGCCACCCAGTGACATGCCCACGGACATGGAAAAATGGCCTCTAGACAATGCCATCAATGCGTGATGATTCGTCCGGTGCTTGGGGCTTGTCTTCTCCGGGGTAGTGCGCCTTAAAAGCTTTGACAATGAGCCGGGGTTCGTCGCGTGTGAGGTCCTACGTACCGACAATCGCGTGGAGACAATGCCATCCGAGTGAGACGATTTGAAGGGGCCTCGAGGCTTGTCTTGGTGGATGCGGGGTGCCTTGAAAGGAAGGACGCCGAGCTGGGGTTTGTCATATGTTGTTGGGTTCGGTATGTAACGACACCGACCACCTAAAGAGAATTCATTTCATGCGTGAGGACCCGCTCTGGACATGGGGTCTGTCTTCTCGGCGGTGGTCGACGATACGCGGGAAGGATGCCATGACGTGTCGGCGGCCTTCACGTGCCTAAGGGGTCACGTCGGTTGCCGTTCCTATGGTTTCATAGCTCTTTTAGGGCAACACGTGTTGTCTTTCATGCGCTGCGGTTCCCTCTGGGTGGTCTGAACCACTCAGTATGTCTCCTCGTCAGTGCTGATGTTTCCTGGTGGGAGAGCTGGAAATGCAGAAATGTCTCTTTAGGGGGGGAGTGGTCGGCGACCCCCCCTGGGCGTGGGTCTTGTCCTGCGTGCCCAGAGCCACCCAGTGACATGCCCACAGACATGGAAAAATGGCCTCTAGATGATTCCTCCTGTGCTTGGGGCTTGTCTTGCCCGCGGTAGTGCCCCATAAAAGCGATGACAATGAGACGGGGTTCGTCGCGTGTCAGGTCCGACGAACTGACAATCGCGTGGAGACAAAGCCATCCGAGTGAGACGATTTGAAGTGGCCTCGGGGCATGTCTTGGTGGATGCGACGTGCCTTGAAAGGAAGGACGTCGAGGTGGGGTTTTTCATATGTTGTTGGGTCCTGTATGTAATTACAATTACCACCTAAAGAGAATTCTTTTCATGAGTGAGGACCCGCTCTGGACATGGGGCGTGTCTTCTCGGCGGTGATCGACGATACGCGGGATGGATGCCATGACTTGTCGGTGGCCTTCATGTGCATAAGGGGTCACGTCGGTGGCCCTTCCTATGGTTTCATAGCTCTTTTAGGGCAACACGTGTTGTCTTTCATGCGCTGTGGTGCCCTCAGGGTGGTCTAAACCCATCAGTATGTCTCCTCGTCAGTGTTGATGTTTCCTGGTGGGATAGCTGGAAATGCATAAATGTCTCTTTAGGGGGGGAGTGGTCGGCGACCCCCCTGGGCGTGGGTCTTGTCCTGCGTGCCTAGAGCCACCCAATGACATGCCCAGTGACATGGAAAATGGCATCGACGCAATGCCCTGAATTCCTGATGATTCTTCCCGTGCTAGGGTCTTGTCTTGCCCGAGGTGGTGCGCCATAAAACCGATGACAATGAGATGGGTGGGGTTTGTCGCCTGTGAGATCCTACGGACTGACAATCGCGTCCAGACAATGGAATCCTAGTGAGGCGATTTGAAGGGGCCTCGGGGCCCGTCTTGGTGCGTGCGGCGTGCCTTGAAAGGAAGGACGTTGAGGTGGGGTTTGTCATATGTTGTTGTGTCCGGTATGTAAAGACAATGACCACCTAAAGAGAATTCATTTCATGCGTGAGGACCCGCTCTGGACATGGGTCCTGTCTCCTCGGCGGTGTTGGACGATACGCGGGACGGATGCCATGACGTGTCGGCGGCCTTCATGTGCCTAAGGGGCCACGTCGGTGTCCCTTCCTATGGTTTCATAGCCCTTTTAGGGCAACACGTGTTGCCTTTCATGCGCTGCGGTTCCCTCTGGGTGGTCTAAACCACTCAGTATGTCTCCTCGTCAGTGTTGATGTTTCCTGGTGGAATAGCTGGAAATGCATAAATGTCTCTTTAGGGGGGGAGTGGTCGGCGACCCCCCCTGGGCGTGGGTCTTGTCCTGCGTGCCGAGAGCCACCCACAGACATGCCCAGTGACATGGAAAATGGCATCGACGCAATGCCATGAATTCCTGATGATTCGTCCCGTGCTTGGGGCTTGTCTTGCCCGAGGTAGTGCGCCCTAAAAACGATGGCAATGAGACGGGGTTTGTCGCATGTGCGATCCTGCGGACTGACAGTCGCGTCCAGACAATGGCATCCGAGTGAGACGATTTGAAGGGGCCTCAGGGCCCGTCTTGGTGCATGCGGCGTGCCTTGAAAGGAAGGACGTCGAGGTGGGGTTTTTCATATGTTGTCGTGTCCCGTATGTAATGACAATGACCACCTAAAGAGAATTCATTTCATGCGCGAGGACCCGCTCTGGACATGGGGCCTGTCTTCTCGGCGGCGTTGGATGCTACCCGCGACGAATGCTACTACGTGTCGGCGGCCTTGATGTGCCTAAGGGGTCACATCAGTGGCTGTTCCTATGGTTTCATATCTCTTTTAGGGCAACACGTGTTGTCTTTCATGCGCTGTGGTGCCCACAGGGTTGTCTAAACCCATCAGTATGTCTCCTCGTCAGTGCTGATGTTTCCTGGTGGGACAGCTGGAAATGCATAAATGTCTCTTTAGGGGGGGAGTGGTCGGCGACCCCCCCTGGGCGTGGGTCTTGTCCTGCGTGCCCAGAGCCACCCAGTGACATGCCCACGGACATGGAAAAACAGCCTCCGGACAAAGCAAAGACAGCTTGATGATTCGTCCGGTGCTTGGGGCTTGTCTTGTTCGAGGTAGTGCGCCATAAAAGTGATGACAATGAGCCGGGTTTCGTCGCGTGTCAGGTCCTCCGTACTGACAATCAGGTGGAGACAACGCCATCCGGGTGAGAGGATTTGAAGGGGCCTCAGGGCTTGCCTTGGTGGATGCGGTGTGCCTTGAATGGAAGGACAATGAGGTGGGGTTTGTCATATGTTGTTGGGTCCGGTATGTAATGACAATGACCGCCTAAAGAGAATTCCTTTCATGCGTGGGGACCCGCTCTGGACATGGGGCGTGTCTTCGCTGTGGTGATGGACGATACGTGGGACGGATGCCATGACGTGTCGGCGGCCTTCATGTGCCTAAGGGGTCACGTCGGTGGCCCTTCCTATGGTTTCATAGCTCTTTTAGGGCAACACGTGTTGCCTTTCATGCGCTGCCCTGCCCTCAGGGTGGTCTAAACCCATCAGTATGTCTCCTCGTCGGTGTTGATGTTTCCTGGTGGAATAGCTGGAAATGCATAAATGTCTCTTTAGGGGGGGAGTGGTCGGCGACCCCCCCGGGCGTGGGTCTTGTCTTGCGTGCCTAGAGCCACCCAATGTGATGCCCATTGACATGCAAAATGACATCGACGTAATGCCATGAATGCCTGATGATTCGTCCCGTGCTTGGGGCTTGTCTTGCCCGAGGTAGTGCGCCATAAAAACGATGACAATGGGATGGTGTTTGTCGCCTTCGAGATCCTGCGGACTGACAGTCGCGTTCAGACAATGGCATCCGAGTGAGACGATTTGAAGGGGTCTCGGGGCCCGTCTTGGTGCATGCGGCGTTTCTTGAAAGGAAGGACGTCGAGGTGGGGTTTGTCACATGTTGTTGTGTTCGGAATGTAAAGACAATGACCGCCTAAAGATAATTCATTTCATGCGCGGGGACCCGCTCTGGACATGGGTCCTGTCTTCTCGGCGGTGTTGGATGATACCCGGGACGGATGCCATGACGTGTCGGCGGCCTTCGTGTGCCTAAGGGGTCACTTTGGTGGCTGTTCGTATGGATTCGTAGCTCTTTAAGGGCAACACGTGCTGTCTTTCATGCGTTGTGGTGCCCATTGGGTTGTCTGAACCCATCAGTATGTGTCCTCGTCAGTGCTGATGTTTCCTGGTGGGACAGCTGGAAATGCATAAATGTCTCTTTAGGGGGGGAGTGGTCGGCGACCCCCCCTGGGCGTGGGTCTTGTCCTGCGTGCCCAGAGCCACCCAGTGACATGCCCACGAACATGGAAAAACGACCTCCAGACAAATCCATGAAAGCTTGATTATTCGTACGGTGCTTGGGGCTTGTCTTGTCTGAGGTAATGCGTCATAAAAGTGATGACAATGAGCCGGGGTGCGTCGCGTGTCAGGTCCGACGTACTGACAATCACGTGGAGACAACGCCATCCGAGTGGGACGATTTGAAGGGACCTCGGGTCTTGCCTTGGTGGATGCGGTGTGCCTTGCAAGGAAGGACGACGTGGTGGGGTTTGTCATATGTTGTTGGGTACGGTATGTATTGACAATGACCGCCTAAAGATAATTCCTTTGAGGCGTGAGGACCAGCTCTGGACATGGGGCGTGTCTTCTCTGCGGTGATGGACGAGACGCGGGGCGGATGCCATGACGTGTCGGCGGCCTTCATGTGCCTAAGGGGTCACGTCGGTGGCCCTTCCTATGGTTTCATAGCTCTTTTAGGGCAACCCGTGTTGTCTTTCATGCACTGCAGTGCCCTTAGGGTGGTCTAAACCCATCAGTATGTCTCCTCGTCACTGTTGATGTTTCCTGGTGGTATAGCTGGAAATGCATAAATGTCTCTTTAGGGGGGGAGTGGTCGGCGACCCCCCCTGGGCGTGGGTCTTGTCCTGCGTGCCTAGAGCCACCCAATGACATGCCGAGTGACATGGAAAATGGCATCGACGCAGTGCCATGAATTCCTGATGATTCGTCTCGTGCTTGGGGCTTGTCTTGCCCGAGGTAGTGCGCCCTAAAAACGATGACAATGAGATGGGGTTTGTCGCATGTGTGATCCTGCGGACTGACAGTCGTGTCCAGACAATGGCATCCGAGTGAGACGATTTGAAGGGGCCTCGAGGCCCGTCTTGGTGCGTGTGGCGTGCCTTGAAAGGAAGGACGTTGCGGTGGGGTTTGTCATCTGTTGTCGTGTCCCGTATGTAATGACAATGACCACCTAAAGAGAATTCATTTCATGCGTGAGGACCCTCTCTGGACATGGGGCCTGTCTTCTCGGCGGTGTTGGACGCTACCCGGGATGAATGCTACTACGTGTCGGCGGCCTTCATGTGCCTAAGGGGTCACATCGGTGGCTGTTCCTACGGTTTCATATATCTTTTAGGGCAACACGTGTTGACTTTCATGCGCTGTGGTGCCCACAGGGTTGTCTAAACCCTCCAGTATGTCTCCTCGTCAGTGCTGATGTTTCCTGGTGGGACAGCTGGAAAGGCATAAATGTCTCTTTAGGGGGGGAGTGGTCGGCGACCCCCCCTGGGCGTGGGTCTTGTCCTGCGTGCCCAGAGCCACCTAGTGACATGCCCACGGACATGGAAAAATGGCCTCCAGACAAATCCATGAAAGCTTGAGGATTCATACGGTGCTTGGGGCTTGTCTTGTCTGAGGTAATGCGCCATAAAAGTGATGACAATGAGCCGGGGTGCGTCGCGTGTCAGGTCCGAGGTACTGACAATCACGTGGAGACAACGCCACCCGAGTGGGACGATTTGAAGGGGCATCGGGGCTTGCCTTGGAGGATGCGGTGTGCCTTGCAAGGAAGGACGACGTGGTGGGGTTTGTCATATGTTGTTGGGTACGGTATGTAATGACAATGACCGCCTAAAGATAATTCATTTCATGCGTGAGGACCCGCTCTGGACATGGGGCGTGTCTTCTCTGCGGTGATGGACGAGACGCGGGACGGATGTCATGACGTGTCGGCGGCCTTCATGTGCCTAAGGGGTCACGTCGGTGGCCCTTCCTATGGTTTCATAGCTCTTTTAGGGCAACCCGTGTTGTCTTTCATGCACTGCGGTGCCCTTAGGGTGGTCTAAACCCCTCAGTATGTCTCCTCGTCACTTTTGATGTTTCCTGGTGGAATAGCTGGAAATGCATAAATGTCTCTTTAGGGGGGGAGTGGTCGGCGACCCCCCCTGGGCGTGGGTCTTGTCCTGCGTGCCTAGAGCCACCCGATGACATGCCCAGTGACATGGAAAATGGCATCGACGCAATGCCATGAATTCTTGATGATTCGTCCCGTGCTTGGGGCTTGTCTTTCCCGAGGTAGTGCGCCCTAAAAACGATGACAATGAGATGGGTTTTGTCGCATGTGTGATCTTGCGGGCTGACAGTCGTTTCCAGACAAAGGCATCCGAGTGAGACGATTTGAAGGGGCCTCGAGGCCCGTCTTGGTGCATGCGGTGTGCCTTGAAAGGAAGGACGTTGAGGTGTGGTTATTCATGTGTTTTCGTGTCCCGTATGTAATGATAATGACCACCTAAAGAGAATTCATTTCATGCGTGAGGACCCTCTCTGGACATGGGGCCTGTCTTCTCGGCGGTGTTGGACGCTACCCGGGATGGATGCTAGTACGTGATGGCGGCCTTGATGTGCCTAAGGGGTCACATTGGTGGCTATTCCTATGGTTTCATATCTCTTTTAGGGCAACACGTGTTGTCTTTCATGCGCTGTGGTGCCCACAGGGTTGTCTGAACCCATCAGTATGTCTCCTCGTCAGTGCTGATGTTTCCTGGTGGGACAGCTGGAAATGCATAAATGTCTCTTTAGGGGGGGAGTGGTCGGCGACCCCCCCTGGGCGTGGGTCTTGTCCTGTGTGCCCAGAGCCACCCAGTGACATGCCCACGGACATGGAAAAACGGCCTCCAGACGAATCCATGAAAGCCTGATGATTCGTACGGTGCTTGGGGCTTGTCTTGTCTGAGGTAATGCGCCATAAAAGTGATGACAATGAGCTGGGGTGCGTCGCGTGTCAGACCCACGCCGAGTGACGTGGAAAATGGCATCGACGCAATGCCAAGAATTCCTGATGATTTGTCCCGTGCTTCGGGCTTGTCTTGCCCGAGGTAGTGCGCCATAAAAACGATGACAATGAGATGGGGTTTGTCGCGTGTGTGAGGTCCGACGTACTGACGATCACGTGGAGACAACGGCATCCGAGTGAGACGATTTGAAGGGGCCTCGGGGCTTGCCTTGGTGGATGCGGTGTGCCTTGCAAGGAAGGACGATGTGGTGGGGTTTGTCATATGTTGTTGGGTACGGTATGTATTGACAATGACCACCTAAAGATAATTCCTTTGAGGCGTGAGGACTCGCTCTGGACATGGGGCGCGTCTTCTCTGCGGTGATGGACGAGACGCGGGACGGATGCCATGACGTGTCGGCGGCCTTCATGTGCCTAAGGGGTCACGTCGGTGGCCCTTCCTATGGTTTCATAGCTCTTTTAGGGCAACCCGTGTTGTCTTTCATGCACTGCGGTGCCCTTAGGGTGGTCTAAACCCATCAGTATGTCTCCTCGTCACTGTTGATGTTTCCTGGTGGTATAGCTGGAAATGCATAAATGTCTCTTTAGGGGGGGAGTGGTCGGCGACCCCCCCTGGGCGTGGGTCTTGTCCTGCGTGCCTAGAGCCACCCACTGACATGCCGAGTGACATGGAAAATGGCATCGACGCAGTGCCATGAATTTCTGATGATTCGTCCCGTGCTTGGGGCTTGTCTTGCCCGAGGTAGTGCGCCCTAAAAACGATGACAATGAGATGGGGTTTGTCGCATGTGTGATCCTGCGGACTGACAGTCGTGTCCAGGCAATGGCATCCGAGTGAGACGATTTGAAGGGGCCTCGAGGCCCGTCTTGGTGCGTGTGGCGTGCCTTGAAAGGAAGGACGTTGCGGTGGGGTTTGTCATCTGTTGTCGTGTCCCGTATGTAATGACAATGACCACCTAAAGAGAATTCATTTCATGCGTGAGGACCCTCTCTGGACATGGGGCCTGTCTTCTCGGCGGTGTTGGACGCTACCCGGGATGAATGCTACTACGTGTCGGCGGCCTTCATGTGCCTAAGGGGTCACATCGGTGGCTGTTCCTATGGTTTCATATATCTTTTAGGGCAACACGTGTTGTCTTTCATGCGCTGTGGTGCCCACAGGGTTGTCTAAACCCGTTAGTATGTCTCCTCGTCAGTGCTGATGTTTCCTGGTGGGACAGCTGAAAATGCATAAATGTCTCTTTAGGGGGGGAGTGGTCGGCGACCCCCCCTGGGCGTGGGTCTTGTCCTGCGTGCCCAGAGCCACCTAGTGACATGCCCACGGACATGGAAAAATGGCCTCCAGACAAATCCATGAAAGCTTGAGGATTCATACGGTGCTTGGGGCTTGTCTTGTCTGAGGTAATGCGCCATAAAAGTGATGACAATGAGCCGGGGTGCGTCGCGTGTCAGGTCCGACGTACTGACAATCACGTGGAGACAACGCCACCCGAGTGGGACGATTTGAAGGGGCATCGGGGCTTGCCTTGGAGGATGCGGTGTGCCTTGCAAGGAAGGACGACGTGGTGGGGTTTGTCATATGTTGTTGGGTACGGTATGTAATGACAATGACCGCCTCAAGATAATTCCTTTCATGCGTGAGGACCCGCTCTGGACATGGGGCGTGTCTTCTCTGCGGTGATGGACGAGACGCGGGACGGATGCCATGACGTGTCGGCGGCCTTCATGTGCCTAAGGGGTCACGTCGGTGGCCCTTCCTATGGTTTCATAGCTCTTTTAGGGCAACCCGTGTTGTCTTTCATGCACTGCGGTGCCCTTAGGGTGGTCTAAACCCATCAGTATGTCTCCTCGTCACTGTTGATGTTTCCTGGTGGAATAGCTGGAAATGCATAAATGTCTCTTTAGGGGGGGGAGTGGTCGGCGACCCCCCCTGGGCGTGGGTCTTGTCCTGCGTGCCTAGAGCCACCCGATGACATGCCCAGTGACATGGAAAATGGCATGGACGCAATGCCATGAATTCTCGATGATTCGTCCCGTGCTTGGGGCTTGTCTTTCCCGAGGTAGTGCGCCCTAAAAACGATGACAACGAGATGGGGTTTGTCGCATGTGTGATCTTGCGGGCTGATAGTCGTTTCCAGACAATGGCATCCGAGTGAGACGATTTGAAGGGGCCTCGAGGCCCGTCTTGGTGCATGCGGCGTGCCTTGAAGGGAAGGACGTTGAGGTGGGGTCATACCTCAAACATTGCAGATTTGGTTGGTGATGCAACCTTGTTGATCCTTCCATTAGTCATATGCTTGTCTCAAAGATCAGGTTGTGCATGTACAATGGACAAACTAATCGAACGGAATTGAATGTTCGGGACGACGGTTTGGGCTTGTGTTGGGGTCTGAGTGGTGAGCTCAGTCATACCTCAAACAATGCAGATGTTGTTGGTGATTCTACATGTCTGATCCTTCCACTAGTCATATGCTTGTCTCAAAGATCAGGTCCTGCATGATCAGTTGTGTGGGTTGATGGTTGCGCTTATGCGATTGTGTGGGAGTGGTGGATGGTTGTCAAGATACCGCGGTCTCCCTTTTTTGGGAAGGGAACGTTGGTCTCGTTGGCTCTAGGGGGTTGGGTATATCAATCCTTCCCTTGTGTCATGCATAGCGGGCTTTCCCTGCCTTCATGTGCTGCATTGTGATGCCTCTCGGGTTGCTTCCCTCGAGGCGTCACGGTCAGTTGTGTGGGTTGATGGTTGTGCTTACGCGATTGTGTGGGAGTGGTGGATGGTTGTCAAGATACTGCGGTCTCCCTTTTTTGGGAAGGGAACGTTGGTCTCGTTGGCTCTAGGGGGTTGGGTATATCAATCCTTCCCTTGTGTCATGCATAGCGGGCTTTCCCTGCCTTCATGTGCTGCATTGTGATGCCTCTCGGGTTGCTTCCCTCGAGGCGTCACGGTCAGTTGTGTGGGTTGATGGTTGTGCTTACGCGATTGTGTGGGAGTGGTGGATGGCTGTCAAGATACTGCGGTCTCCCTTTTTTGGGAAGGGAACGTTGGTCTCGTTGGCTCTAGGGGGTTGGGTATATAAATCCTTCCCTTGTGTCATGCATAGCGGGCTTTCCCTGCCTTCATGTGCTGCATTGTGATGTCTCTCGGGTTGCTTCCCTCGAGGCGTCACAGTCAGTTGTGTGGGTTGATGGTTGTGCTTACGCGATTGTGTGGGAGTGGTGGATGGTTGTCAAGATACTGCGGTCTCCCTTTTTTGGGAAGGGAACGTTGGTCTCCTTGGCTCTAGGGGGTTGGGTATATAAATCCTTCCCTTGTGTCATGCATAGCGGGCTTTCCCTGCCTTCATGTGCTGCATTGTGATGCCTCTGGGGTTGCTTCCCTTGAGGCGTCACGGTCAGTTGTGTGGGTTGATGGTTGTGCTTACGCGATTGTGTGGGAGTGGTGGATGGTTGTCAAGATACTGCGGTCTCCCTTTTTTGGGAAGGGAACGTTGGTCTCCTTGGCTCTAGGGGGTTGGGTATATAAATCCTTCCCTTGTGTCATGCATAGCGGGCTTTCCCTGCCTTCATGTGCTGCATTGTGATGTCTCTCGGGTTGCTTCCCTCGAGGTGTCACAGTCAGTTGTGTGGGTTGATGGTTGTGCTTACGCGATTGTGTGGGAGTGGTGGATGGTTGTCAAGATACTGCGGTCTCCCTTTTTTGGGAAGGGAACGTTGGTCTCCTTGGCTCTAGGGGGTTGGGTATATAAATCCTTCCCTTGTGTCATGCATAGCGGGCTTTCCCTGCCTTCATGTGCTGCATTGTGATGCCTCTCGGGTTGCTTCCCTTGAGGCGTCACGGTCAGTTGTGTGGGTTGATGGTTGTGCTTACGCGATTGTGTGGGAGTGGTGGATGGTTGTCAAGATACTGCGGTCTCCCTTTTTTGGGAAGGGAACGTTGGTCTCGTTGGCACCCTCATCCGTAAGTGGGGGATTAATTTCTCCTCGCTTTCATTTGGTCCTTGTGCATGTTTCCATGTGAATGATGGAACACGGTTTGGCTTGGTTGGATATCCGTTGAGAACACTAGTCAAATGCTTGTCTCAAAGATCAGTCTGTGCATGTACAGGGACAAACTAACCGAAAGATGGTGATATTGTGAAGGGTCTCATTAAATCAGTGACAAGTTTGACGTTCTCCTCGGTTATACATCAAGCGAAGAATGTGTATCTATTGTTTCGACAAGATACACGAGCGTCGTCACGCAGAGGTGATGACTCATTAAGGGGAATCCTGTCGATTTGGGAAGATGGTTTGGGCTTGTGTTGGGGTCTGAGTGGTTTGCTCAGTCATACCTCAAACATTGCAGATGTGGTTGGTGATGCTACCTGGCTGATCCTTCCATTAGTCATATGCTTGTCCCAAAGATCAGGTGGTGCATGTACAAAGGAAAAACTAATCGAATGGAATTGAATGTTCGGGACGACGGTTTGGGCTTGTGTTGGGGTCTGAGTGGTTAGCTCAGTCATACCTCAAACAATGCAGATGTTGTTGGTGATGCTACATGGCTGATCCTTCAACTAGTCATATGCTTGACTCAAAGATCAGGTCCCGCATGTACAAAGACAAACTAATCGAAAGATGGTGATACTGTGATGGGTCTCATTAAATTAGTGCCAGGGCTGACTTTCTCCTCAGTTATACATCAAGAGAAGAATCCCCAGGTGGGTGAGCTCCACCTAGAAGACCCTCACTTGTCCCTTCGGAGTTCTCCCTGTTGGTAGTGGAATTTTGTCAGTTATGATATACGGGCCCTGTTTATATGCTTGGGTTGAATTCTCTCGCACAATTGCGGTATTGAGCATCATGCAGAGGTGATGACTCATTAATTGGGTTCCTGTCGATTTGGAAAGACGGTTTGGGCTTGTGTTGGGGTCTGAGTGGTCTGCTCAGTCATACCTCAAACATTGCAGATGTGGTTGGTGATGCAACCTGGCTGATCCTTCCATTAGTCATATGCTTGTCCCAAAGATCAGGTTGTGCATGTACAAAGGACAAACTAATGGAACGGAATTGAATGTTCGGGATGATGGTTTGGGCTTGTGTTGGGGTCTGAGTGGTGAGCTCAGTCATACCTCAAACAATGCAGATGTTGTTGGTGATGCTACATGGCTGATCCTTCTACTAGTCATATGCTTGTCTCAAAGATCAGGTTGTGCATGATCAGTTGTGTGGGTTGATGGTTGCCCTTATGCGATTGTGTGGAAGTGGTGGATGGTTGTCAAGATACTGCGGTCTCCCTTTTTTGGGAAGGGAACGTTGGTCTCGTTGGCGCTAGGGGGTTGGGTATATCAATCCTTCCCTTGTGTCATGCATAGCGGGCTTTCCCTGCCTTCATGTGCTGCATTGTGATGCCTCTCGGGTTGCTTCCCTCGAGGCGTGACGGTCAGTTGTGTGGGTTGATGGTTGTGCTTACGCGATTGTGTGGGAGTGGTGGATGGTTGTCAAGATACTGCGGTCTCCCTTTTTTGGGAAGGGAACGTTGGTCTCGTTGGCACCCTCATCCGTAAGTGGGGGTTTAATTTCTCCTCGCTTTCATTTGGTCCTTGTACATGTTTCCATGTGAATGATGGAACACGGTTTGGCTTGGTTGGATATCCGATGAGAACACTAGTCATATGCTTGTCTCAAAGATCAGTCTGTGCATGTACAGGGACAAACTAACCGAAAGATGGTGATACTGTGAAGGGTCTCATTAAATCAGTGACAAGTTTGACGTTCTCCTCGGTTATACATCAAGCGAAGAATGTGTATCTATTGTTTTTGCAAGATACACGAGCGTCATACAGAGGTGATGACTAATTAAGGGGAAACATGTCGATTTGGGAAGATGGTTTGGGCTTGTGTTGGGGTCTGAGTGGTTTGCTCAGTCATACCTCAAACATTGCAGATGTGGTTGGTGATGCTACCTGGCTGATCCTTCCATTAGTCATATGCTTGTATCAAAGATCAGGTCGTGCATGTACAAAGGACAAACTAATCGAATGGAATTGAATGCTCGGGACGACGGTTTAGGCTTGTGTTGGGGTCTGAGTGGTCTGCTCAGTCATACCTCAAACATTGCAGATGTGGTTAGTGACGCTACATGGGTGATCCTTCCACTAGTCATATGCGTGTCTCAAAGATCAGGTCCTGCATGTACAAGGACAAACTAATCGAAAGATGGTGATACTGTGAAGGGTCTCATTAAATCAGTGACACGGCTGACTTTCTCCTCGGTTATACATCAAGCGAAGAATCCCCAGGTGGGTGAGCTCCACCTAGAAGAACCTCACTTGTCCCTTTGGAGTTCTCCCTGTTGGTAGTGGAATTTTGTTGGTGCTGATGTAAGGGCCCCGTCTATATGCTTGGGTTGAATTCTCTCGCACAATTTTGGTTTCGGGTTCCAAGGGCTTGCTAAAAAGACGATGCGATACTAGACAGATATAACTTGGATGGGATGATGATAGATGAGCATGGTTGGTGTCCTGGTTCTTGGTTAAAAGTTTCGCAACGGTGGTTGAGTTCTTTTGAATGGTGGGATGTGGGGGGTGCGGCGGGACATAGGGCCTCCGTTCCTGTCATGACTCCTTTTCCTCAACGTCCCTGGAGCGTTGTGGGTTCGTCTGCTTAAAATCTGCCTCATGGCGGTTGAGTTCCTTCGGAAGGTGGGATGTGGGAGGCATGGCGGTGGGACGCTGTAATTCCTTTTCCTCACCGGTGGGATGTGGGGGGCATTGGAAAGAATGGGTTTTTGCCCAGTCTCATGCCGTGCCCGCCTTTTTCCTCACCTTTCATGGAGCGTTGCGGTTCGGGCTTGCTTAAAAGGCCACCTGTTGGTGGCGGAGTTCCTTGGATGGTGGGATGTGGGAGGCATGGTGGGTTGGTGTTCCTTTGTCGTCCCTCGACGCTCCTGCCCTTCCCTCGCCTTCTCTAGAGCAGTGCGGCTCTGCTTGCTTAAAAGCTGCCTCAGGGCGGTTGAGTTGCTGCGGATGGTGGGATGTGGGGGGCGCGGCGGGATTGGGTTTTTGCCCCGTCCCCTGACGTGCCTGCCTTTTCCTCCCCGTCTGTGGAGCATTGCGGGCTGGGTGCTTAAATACCGCCTCACGGTTTGTGGGATCCTGTGGATGGTGGGATGTGGGCGGCGCGGCGGGACATAGGACCCCCGTACCTACCATGACTCCTTTTCCTCGACGTCTCTTGAGCGTTGCTGGTTCGTCTGCTTAAAAGCTGCCTCATGGCGGTTGAGTTCCTACGGAATGTGAGATGTGGGAGGCACGGCGGGATGGGGGTTTCCCTCCTCATCCCCTGACGTTCCTACCTTTTTCCTCACTGGTGGGATGTGGGGGGTATGGGTGGGATTGGGTTGTTTCCCCGTCCTGTCGTACCCACCTTTTTCCTCACCTTTCATGGAGCGTTGCGGGTCGGGCTTTGCTTAAAATCCACTGATTGTGGTTGAGTTCTTGCAGATGTTGGGATGTGGGAGGCATGGTGGGATTGGGTTCCTTTGTCGTCCCTTGCTGTACCGCCTTTTCCTCACCTTCTCTGGAGCGTTGTGGAATTTTGGTAGTGGTTCAAGCGCGAAACTGTCGGTATCACCAGGATGCGAGAGCGTGCTCCTAAATTTCTCATTCAGTGATATTCCATGCGAACCATAGCAAGCTGCCTTGGGCAATGATTGGTGGGAGTGCTTTGCTCAACGCATTGTCGGGGCCACGTGCGAGTTATTTGGGTCCTAAGAAACTCACACCAACAGGGTAACGATTTCCATGGTTCATTATTGGACAAGTTGGGGTGCCTTCCTCCTCAGTCATGCCTTGGGTGATGATGTTCATAAGGGTGGCTTGAGAATGTGTATCTACTGTTTCTGCAAGATACACGAGCGTCATGCAGAGGTGATGACTAATTAAGGGGAAACATGTCGATTTGGGAAGAGATGGTTCGGGCTTGTGTTGGGGTCTGAGTGGTCTGCTCAGTCATACCTCAAACATTGCAGATGTGGTTGGTGATGGTACCCGGTTGATCTTTCCATTAGTCATATTATTGTCTCAAAGATCAGGCTGTGCATGTACGAAGGACAAACTAATCGAATGGAATTGAATGCTCGGGACGACGGTTTGGGCTTGTGTTGGGGTCTGAGTGGTCTGCTCAGTCATACCTCAAACATTGCAGATGTGGTTGGTGATGCTACATGGTTGATCCTTCCACTAGTCATATGCCTGTCTCAAAGATCAGGTCCCGCATGTAAAGGACAAACTAATCGAAAGATGGTGATACTGTGACGGGTCTCATTAAATCAGTGCCAGGGCTGACTTTCTCCTCGGTTATACCTCAAGCGAAGAATCCCCAGGTGGGTGAGCTCCACCTTGAAGACCCTCACTTGTCCCTTTGGAGTTCTCCCTGTTGGTAGTGGAATTTTGTTGGTGCTGATGTACGGGCCCCGTCTATATGCTTGGGTTGAATTCTCTCGCACAATTTTGGTTTCGGGTTCCAAGGGCTTGCTAAAAAGACGATGCGATACTAGACAGATATAACTTGGATGGGATGATGATAGATGAGCATGGTTGGTGTCCTGGTTCTTGGTTAAAAGTTTCGCAACGGTGGTTGAGTTCTTTTGAATGGTGGGATGTGGGGGGTGCGGCGGGACATAGGGCCTCTGTTCCTGTCATGACTCCTTTTCCTCAACGTCCCTGGAGCGTTGTGGGTTCGTCTGCTTAAAATCTGCCTCACGGCGGTTGAGTTCCTTCGGAAGGTGGGATGTGGGAAGCATGGCGGTGGGACGCTGTAATTCCTTTTCCTCACCGGTGGGATGTGGGGGGCATTGGAAAGAATGGGTTTTTGCCCAGTCTCATGCCGTGCCCGCCTTTTTCCTCACCTTTCATGGAGCGTTGCGGTTCGGGCTTGCTTAAAAGGCCACCTGTTGGTGGCGGAGTTCCTTGGATGGTGGGATGTGGGAGGCATGGTGGGTTGGTGTTCCTTTGTCGTCCCTCGACGCTCCTGCCCTTCCCTCGCCTTCTCTAGAGCAGTGCGGCTTTGCTTGCTTAAAAGCTGCCTCAGGGTGGTTGAGTTGCTGCGGATGGTGGGATGTGGGGGGCGCGGCGGGATTGGGTTTTTGCCCCGTCCCCTGACGTGCCTGCCTTTTCCTCCCCGTCTGTGGAGCATTGCGGGCTGGGTGCTTAAATACCGCCTCACGGTTTGTGGGATCCTGTGGATGGTGGGATGTGGGCGGCGCGGCGGGACATAGGACCCCCGTACCTACCATGACTCCTTTTCCTCGACGTCTCTTGAGCGTTGCTGGTTCGTCTGCTTAAAAGCTGCCTCATGGCGGTTGAGTTCCTACGGAATGTGAGATGTGGGAGGCACGGCGGGATGGGGGTTTCCCTCCTCATCCCCTGACGTTCCTACCTTTTCCCTCACTGGTGGGATGTGGGGGGTATGGGCGGGATTGGGTTGTTTCCCCGTCCTGTCGTACCCACCTTTTTCCTCACCTTTCATGGAGCGTTGCGGGTCGGGCTTTGCTTAAAATCCACTGAGTGTGGTTGAGTTCTTGCAGATGTTGGGATGTGGGAGGCATGGTGGGATTGGGTTCCTTTGTCGTCCCTTGCTGTACCGCCTTTTCCTCACCTTCTCTGGAGCGTTGTGGAATTTTGGTAGTGGTTCAAGCGCGAAACTGTCGGTATCACCAGGATGCGAGAGCGTGCTCCTAAATTTCTCATTCAGCGATATTCCATGCGAACCATAGCAAGCTGCCTTGGGCAATGATTGGTGGGAGTGCTTTGCTCAACGCATTGTCGGGGCCACGTGCGAGTTATTTGTGTCCTAAGAGACTCACACCAACAGGGTAACGATTTCCATGGTTCATTATTGGACAAGTTGGGGTGCCTTCCTCCTCAGTCATGCCTTGGGTGATGATGTTCATAAGGGTGGCTTGAGAATGTGTATCTACTGTTTCTGCAAGATACACGAGCGTCATGCGGAGGTGATGACTCATTAAGGGGAATCCTGTCGATTTGGGAAGATGGTTGGGGCTTGTGTTGGGGTCTGAGTGGTCTGCTCAGTCATACCTCAAACATTGCAGATGTGGTTGGTGATGCTACCTGGCTGATCCTTCCATTAGTCATATGCTTGTCTCAAAGATCAGGTTGTGCATGTACAAAGGACAAACTAATCGAACAGAATTGAATGTTCGGGACGACGGTTTGGGCTTGTGTTGGGGTCTGAGTGGTCAGCTCAGTCATACCCCAAACAATGCAGATGTTGTTGGTGATGCTACATGGCTGATCCTTCCACTAGTCATATGCCTGTCTCAAAGATCAGGTCCCGCATGTAAAGGACAAACTAATCGAAAGATGGTGATACTGTGACGGGTCTCATTAAATCAGTGCCAGGGGTGACTTTCTCCTCGGTTATATCTCAAGCGAAGAATCCCCAGGTGGGTGAGCTCCACCTAGAAGACCCTCACTTGTCCCTTTGGAGTTCTCCCTGTTGGTAGTGGAATTTTTTTGGTGCTGATGTAGGGGCCCCGTCTATATGCTTGGGTTGAATTCTCTCGCACAATTGCGGTTCCGTCTTCCAAGGGCTTGCTAAAAAGACAATGCGATACTAGACAGATATAACTTGGATGGGATGATGATAGATGAGCATGGTTGGTGTCCTGGTTCTTGGTTAAAAGTTTCGCAACGGTGGTTGAGTTCTTTTGAATGGTGGGATGTGGGGGGTGCGGCGGGACATAGGGCCTCCGTTCCTGTCATGACTCCTTTTCCTCAACGTCCCTGGAGCGTTGTGGGTTCGTCTGCTTAAAATCTGCCTCATGGCGGTTGAGTTCCTTCGGAAGGTGGGATGTGGGAGGCATGGCGGTGGGACGCTGTAATTCCTTTTCCTCACCGGTGGGATGTGGGGGGCATTGGAAAGAATGGGTTTTTGCCCAGTCTCATGCCGTGCCCGCCTTTTTCCTCACCTTTCATGGAGCGTTGCGGTTCGGGCTTGCTTAAAAGGCCACCTGTCGGTGGCGGAGTTCCTTGGATGGTGGGATGTGGGAGGCATGGTGGGTTGGTGTTCCTTTGTCGTCCCTCGACGCTCCTGCCCTTCCCTCGCCTTCTCTAGAGCAGTGCGGCTTGGCTTGCTTAAAAGCCGCCTCAGGGTGGTTGAGTTGCTGCGGATGGTGGGATGTGGGAGGCGCGGCGGGATTGGGTTTTTGCCCCGTCCCCTGACGTGCCTGCCTTTTCCTCCCCGTCTGTGGAGCATTGCGGGCTGGGTGCTTAAATACCGCCTCACGGTTTGTGGGATCCTGTGGATGGTGGGATGTGGGCGGTGCGGCGGGACATAGGACCCCCGTACCTACCCTGACTCCTTTTCCTTGACGTCTCTTGAGCGTTGCTGGTTCGTCTGCTTAAAAGCTGCCTCATGGCGGTTGAGTTCCTACGGAATGTGAGATGTGGGAGGCACGGCGGGATGGGGGTTTCCCTCCTCATCCCCTGACGTTCCTACCTTTTTCCTCACTGGTGGGATGTGGGGGGTATGGGCGGGATTGGGTTGTTTCCCCGTCCTGTCGTACCCACCTTTTTCCTCACCTTTCATGGAGCGTTGCGGGTCGGGCTATGCTTAAAAGCCACCGAGTGTGGTTGAGTTCTTGCAGATGTTGGGATGTGGGAGGCATGGTGGGATTGGGTTCCTTTGTCGTCCCTTGCTGTACCGCCTTTTCCTCACCTTCTCTGGAGCGTTGTGGAATTTTGGTAGTGGTTCAAGCGCGAAACTGTCGGTATCACCAGGATGCAAGAGCGTGCTCCTAAATTTCTCATTCAGCGATATTTCATGCGAACCATAGCAAGCTGCCTTGGGCAATGATTGGTGGGAGTGCTTTGCTCAACGCATTGTCGGGGCCACGTGCGAGTTATTTGGGTCCTAAGAAACTCACACCAACAGGGTGACGATTTCCATGGTTCATTATTGGACAAGTTGGGGTGCCTTCCTCCTCAGTCATGCCTTGGGTGATGATGTTCATAAGGGTGGCTTGAGAATGTGTATCTACTGTTTCTGCAAGATACACGAGCGTCATGCGGAGGTGATGACTCATTAAGGGGAATCCTGTCGATTTGGGAAGATGGTTGGGGCTTGTGTTGGGGTCTGAGTGGTCTGCTCAGTCATACCTCAAACATTGCAGATGTGGTTGGTGATGCTACCTGGCTGATCCTTCCATTAGTCATATGCTTGTCTCAAAGATCAGGTTGTGCATGTACAAAGGACAAACTAATCGAACAGAATTGAATGTTCGGGACGACGGTTTGGGCTTGTGTTGGGGTCTGAGTGGTCAGCTCAGTCATACCCCAAACAATGCAGATGTTGTTGGTGATGCTACATGGCTGATCCTTCCACTAGTCATATGCCTGTCTCAAAGATCAGGTCCCGCATGTAAAGGACAAACTAATCGAAAGATGGTGATACTGTGACGGGTCTCATTAAATCAGTTCCAGGGGTGACTTTCTCCTCGGTTATATCTCAAGCGAAGAATCCCCAGGTGGGTGAGCTCCACCTAGAAGACCCTCACTTGTCCCTTTGGAGTTCTCCCTGTTGGTAGTGGAATTTTTTTGGTGCTGATGTAGGGGCCCCGTCTATATGCTTGGGTTGAATTCTCTCGCACAATTGCGGTTCCGTCTTCCAAGGGCTTGCTAAAAAGACGATGCGATACTAGACAGATATAACTTGGATGGGATGATGATAGATGAGCATGGTTGGTGTCCTGGTTCTTGGTTAAAAGTTTCTCAACGGTGGTTGAGTTCTTTTGAATGGTGGGATGTGGGGGGTGCGGCGGGACATAGGGCCTCCGTTCCTGTCATGACTCCTTTTCCTCAACGTCCCTGGAGCGTTGTGGGTTCGTCTGCTTAAAATCTGCCTCATGGCGGTTGAGTTCCTTCGGAAGGTGGGATGTGGGAGGCATGGCGGTGGGACGCTGTAATTCCTTTTCCTCACCGGTGGGATGTGGGGGGCATTGGAAAGAATGGGTTTTTGCCCAGTCTCATGCCGTGCCCGCCTTTTTCCTCACCTTTCATGGAGCGTTGCGGTTCGGGCTTGCTTAAAAGGCCACCTGTCGGTGGCGGAGTTCCTTGGATGGTGGGATGTGGGAGGCATGGTGGGTTGGTGTTCCTTTGTCGTCCCTCGACGCTCCTGCCCTTCCCTCGCCTTCTCTAGAGCAGTGCGGCTTGGCTTGCTTAAAAGCCGCCTCAGGGTGGTTGAGTTGCTGCGGATGGTGGGATGTGGGAGGCGCGGCGGGATTGGGTTTTTGCCCCGTCCCCTGACGTGCCTGCCTTTTCCTCCCCGTCTGTGGAGCATTGCGGGCTGGGTGCTTAAATACCGCCTCACGGTTTGTGGGATCCTGTGGATGGTGGGATGTGGGCGGCGCGGCGGGACATAGGACCCCCGTACCTACCATGACTCCTTTTCCTCGACGTCTCTTGAGCGTTGCTGGTTCGTCTGCTTAAAAGCTGCCTCATGGCGGTTGAGTTCCTACGGAATGTGAGATGTGGGAGGCACGGCGGGATGGGGGTTTCCCTCCTCATCCCCTGACGTTCCTACCTTTTTCCTCACTGGTGGGATGTGGGGGGTATGGGCGGGATTGGGTTGTTTCCCCGTCCTGTCGTACCCACCTTTTTCCTCACCTTTCATGGAGCGTTGCGGGTCGGGCTATGCTTAAAAGCCACCGAGTGTGGTTGAGTTCTTGCAGATGTTGGGATGTGGGAGGCATGGTGGGATTGGGTTCCTTTGTCGTCCTTTGCTGTACCTGCCTTTTCCTCACCTTCTCTGGAGCGTTGTGGGATTTTGGTAGTGGTTCAAGCGCGAAACTGTCGGTATCACCAGGATGAGAGACCGTGCTCCTAAATTTCCCATTCAGTGATATTCCATGCGAACCGTAGCAAGCTTCCTTGGGCAGTGATTTGCGGGAGTGCTTTGCCCAACGCATTGTCGGGGCCACCTGTGAGTTATTTGGGTCCTGAGAAACTCACACCACCAGGCAAACGGTTGCCATGGTTCATTATTGGACAAGTTGGGGTGCCTTCCTCCTCAGTCATGCCTTGGGTGATGATGTTCATAAGGGCGGCTTGAGAATGTGTATCTACTGTTTCTGCAAGATACACGAGCGTCATGCGGAGGTGATGACTCATTAACCGGGATCCTGTGGATTCGTGGGAAGTGATCGGTTTGGCTATTCTCATCGGTGCTGGGTAAAGGAAGGAATGAATGCTGAGACCCCGTCGATGATGATTCATTCTTGTCTCTGGAATAAAAGAAGTGTTGGAAGTCGGATCTATTTTTTC
>CAUJRU010000965.1:65000-85000 GCA_963277665.1 Viscum album
AGTGAGACGATTTGAAGGGGCCTCGAGGCTTGTCTTGGTGGATGCGGGGTGCCTTGAAAGGAAGGACGCCGAGCTGGGGTTTGTCATATGTTGTTGGGTTCGGTATGTAACGACACCGACCACCTAAAGAGAATTCATTTCATGCGTGAGGACCCGCTCTGGACATGGGGTCTGTCTTCTCGGCGGTGGTCGACGATACGCGGGAAGGATGCCATGACGTGTCGGCGGCCTTCACGTGCCTAAGGGGTCACGTCGGTTGCCGTTCCTATGGTTTCATAGCTCTTTTAGGGCAACACGTGTTGTCTTTCATGCGCTGCGGTTCCCTCTGGGTGGTCTGAACCACTCAGTATGTCTCCTCGTCAGTGCTGATGTTTCCTGGTGGGAGAGCTGGAAATGCAGAAATGTCTCTTTAGGGGGGGAGTGGTCGGCGACCCCCCCTGGGCGTGGGTCTTGTCCTGCGTGCCCAGAGCCACCCAGTGACATGCCCACAGACATGGAAAAATGGCCTCTAGATGATTCCTCCTGTGCTTGGGGCTTGTCTTGCCCGCGGTAGTGCCCCATAAAAGCGATGACAATGAGACGGGGTTCGTCGCGTGTCAGGTCCGACGAACTGACAATCGCGTGGAGACAAAGCCATCCGAGTGAGACGATTTGAAGTGGCCTCGGGGCATGTCTTGGTGGATGCGACGTGCCTTGAAAGGAAGGACGTCGAGGTGGGGTTTTTCATATGTTGTTGGGTCCTGTATGTAATTACAATTACCACCTAAAGAGAATTCTTTTCATGAGTGAGGACCCGCTCTGGACATGGGGCGTGTCTTCTCGGCGGTGATCGACGATACGCGGGATGGATGCCATGACTTGTCGGTGGCCTTCATGTGCATAAGGGGTCACGTCGGTGGCCCTTCCTATGGTTTCATAGCTCTTTTAGGGCAACACGTGTTGTCTTTCATGCGCTGTGGTGCCCTCAGGGTGGTCTAAACCCATCAGTATGTCTCCTCGTCAGTGTTGATGTTTCCTGGTGGGATAGCTGGAAATGCATAAATGTCTCTTTAGGGGGGGAGTGGTCGGCGACCCCCCTGGGCGTGGGTCTTGTCCTGCGTGCCTAGAGCCACCCAATGACATGCCCAGTGACATGGAAAATGGCATCGACGCAATGCCCTGAATTCCTGATGATTCTTCCCGTGCTAGGGTCTTGTCTTGCCCGAGGTGGTGCGCCATAAAACCGATGACAATGAGATGGGTGGGGTTTGTCGCCTGTGAGATCCTACGGACTGACAATCGCGTCCAGACAATGGAATCCTAGTGAGGCGATTTGAAGGGGCCTCGGGGCCCGTCTTGGTGCGTGCGGCGTGCCTTGAAAGGAAGGACGTTGAGGTGGGGTTTGTCATATGTTGTTGTGTCCGGTATGTAAAGACAATGACCACCTAAAGAGAATTCATTTCATGCGTGAGGACCCGCTCTGGACATGGGTCCTGTCTCCTCGGCGGTGTTGGACGATACGCGGGACGGATGCCATGACGTGTCGGCGGCCTTCATGTGCCTAAGGGGCCACGTCGGTGTCCCTTCCTATGGTTTCATAGCCCTTTTAGGGCAACACGTGTTGCCTTTCATGCGCTGCGGTTCCCTCTGGGTGGTCTAAACCACTCAGTATGTCTCCTCGTCAGTGTTGATGTTTCCTGGTGGAATAGCTGGAAATGCATAAATGTCTCTTTAGGGGGGGAGTGGTCGGCGACCCCCCCTGGGCGTGGGTCTTGTCCTGCGTGCCGAGAGCCACCCACAGACATGCCCAGTGACATGGAAAACGGCATCGACGCAATGCCATGAATTCCTGATGATTCGTCCCGTGCTTGGGGCTTGTCTTGCCCGAGGTAGTGCGCCCTAAAAACGATGGCAATGAGACGGGGTTTGTCGCATGTGCGATCCTGCGGACTGACAGTCGCGTCCAGACAATGGCATCCGAGTGAGACGATTTGAAGGGGCCTCAGGGCCCGTCTTGGTGCATGCGGCGTGCCTTGAAAGGAAGGACGTCGAGGTGGGGTTTTTCATATGTTGTCGTGTCCCGTATGTAATGACAATGACCACCTAAAGAGAATTCATTTCATGCGCGAGGACCCGCTCTGGACATGGGGCCTGTCTTCTCGGCGGCGTTGGATGCTACCCGCGACGAATGCTACTACGTGTCGGCGGCCTTGATGTGCCTAAGGGGTCACATCAGTGGCTGTTCCTATGGTTTCATATCTCTTTTAGGGCAACACGTGTTGTCTTTCATGCGCTGTGGTGCCCACAGGGTTGTCTAAACCCATCAGTATGTCTCCTCGTCAGTGCTGATGTTTCCTGGTGGGACAGCTGGAAATGCATAAATGTCTCTTTAGGGGGGGAGTGGTCGGCGACCCCCCCTGGGCGTGGGTCTTGTCCTGCGTGCCCAGAGCCACCCAGTGACATGCCCACGGACATGGAAAAACAGCCTCCGGACAAAGCAAAGACAGCTTGATGATTCGTCCGGTGCTTGGGGCTTGTCTTGTTCGAGGTAGTGCGCCATAAAAGTGATGACAATGAGCCGGGTTTCGTCGCGTGTCAGGTCCTCCGTACTGACAATCAGGTGGAGACAACGCCATCCGGGTGAGAGGATTTGAAGGGGCCTCAGGGCTTGCCTTGGTGGATGCGGTGTGCCTTGAATGGAAGGACAATGAGGTGGGGTTTGTCATATGTTGTTGGGTCCGGTATGTAATGACAATGACCGCCTAAAGAGAATTCCTTTCATGCGTGGGGACCCGCTCTGGACATGGGGCGTGTCTTCGCTGTGGTGATGGACGATACGTGGGACGGATGCCATGACGTGTCGGCGGCCTTCATGTGCCTAAGGGGTCACGTCGGTGGCCCTTCCTATGGTTTCATAGCTCTTTTAGGGCAACACGTGTTGCCTTTCATGCGCTGCCCTGCCCTCAGGGTGGTCTAAACCCATCAGTATGTCTCCTCGTCGGTGTTGATGTTTCCTGGTGGAATAGCTGGAAATGCATAAATGTCTCTTTAGGGGGGGAGTGGTCGGCGACCCCCCCGGGCGTGGGTCTTGTCTTGCGTGCCTAGAGCCACCCAATGTGATGCCCATTGACATGCAAAATGACATCGACGTAATGCCATGAATGCCTGATGATTCGTCCCGTGCTTGGGGCTTGTCTTGCCCGAGGTAGTGCGCCATAAAAACGATGACAATGGGATGGTGTTTGTCGCCTTCGAGATCCTGCGGACTGACAGTCGCGTTCAGACAATGGCATCCGAGTGAGACGATTTGAAGGGGTCTCGGGGCCCGTCTTGGTGCATGCGGCGTTTCTTGAAAGGAAGGACGTCGAGGTGGGGTTTGTCACATGTTGTTGTGTTCGGAATGTAAAGACAATGACCGCCTAAAGATAATTCATTTCATGCGCGGGGACCCGCTCTGGACATGGGTCCTGTCTTCTCGGCGGTGTTGGATGATACCCGGGACGGATGCCATGACGTGTCGGCGGCCTTCGTGTGCCTAAGGGGTCACTTTGGTGGCTGTTCGTATGGATTCGTAGCTCTTTAAGGGCAACACGTGCTGTCTTTCATGCGTTGTGGTGCCCATTGGGTTGTCTGAACCCATCAGTATGTGTCCTCGTCAGTGCTGATGTTTCCTGGTGGGACAGCTGGAAATGCATAAATGTCTCTTTAGGGGGGGAGTGGTCGGCGACCCCCCCTGGGCGTGGGTCTTGTCCTGCGTGCCCAGAGCCACCCAGTGACATGCCCACGAACATGGAAAAACGACCTCCAGACAAATCCATGAAAGCTTGATTATTCGTACGGTGCTTGGGGCTTGTCTTGTCTGAGGTAATGCGTCATAAAAGTGATGACAATGAGCCGGGGTGCGTCGCGTGTCAGGTCCGACGTACTGACAATCACGTGGAGACAACGCCATCCGAGTGGGACGATTTGAAGGGACCTCGGGTCTTGCCTTGGTGGATGCGGTGTGCCTTGCAAGGAAGGACGACGTGGTGGGGTTTGTCATATGTTGTTGGGTACGGTATGTATTGACAATGACCGCCTAAAGATAATTCCTTTGAGGCGTGAGGACCAGCTCTGGACATGGGGCGTGTCTTCTCTGCGGTGATGGACGAGACGCGGGGCGGATGCCATGACGTGTCGGCGGCCTTCATGTGCCTAAGGGGTCACGTCGGTGGCCCTTCCTATGGTTTCATAGCTCTTTTAGGGCAACCCGTGTTGTCTTTCATGCACTGCAGTGCCCTTAGGGTGGTCTAAACCCATCAGTATGTCTCCTCGTCACTGTTGATGTTTCCTGGTGGTATAGCTGGAAATGCATAAATGTCTCTTTAGGGGGGGAGTGGTCGGCGACCCCCCCTGGGCGTGGGTCTTGTCCTGCGTGCCTAGAGCCACCCAATGACATGCCGAGTGACATGGAAAATGGCATCGACGCAGTGCCACGAATTCCTGATGATTCGTCTCGTGCTTGGGGCTTGTCTTGCCCGAGGTAGTGCGCCCTAAAAACGATGACAATGAGATGGGGTTTGTCGCATGTGTGATCCTGCGGACTGACAGTCGTGTCCAGACAATGGCATCCGAGTGAGACGATTTGAAGGGGCCTCGAGGCCCGTCTTGGTGCGTGTGGCGTGCCTTGAAAGGAAGGACGTTGCGGTGGGGTTTGTCATCTGTTGTCGTGTCCCGTATGTAATGACAATGACCACCTAAAGAGAATTCATTTCATGCGTGAGGACCCTCTCTGGACATGGGGCCTGTCTTCTCGGCGGTGTTGGACGCTACCCGGGATGAATGCTACTACGTGTCGGCGGCCTTCATGTGCCTAAGGGGTCACATCGGTGGCTGTTCCTACGGTTTCATATATCTTTTAGGGCAACACGTGTTGACTTTCATGCGCTGTGGTGCCCACAGGGTTGTCTAAACCCTCCAGTATGTCTCCTCGTCAGTGCTGATGTTTCCTGGTGGGACAGCTGGAAAGGCATAAATGTCTCTTTAGGGGGGGAGTGGTCGGCGACCCCCCCTGGGCGTGGGTCTTGTCCTGCGTGCCCAGAGCCACCTAGTGACATGCCCACGGACATGGAAAAATGGCCTCCAGACAAATCCATGAAAGCTTGAGGATTCATACGGTGCTTGGGGCTTGTCTTGTCTGAGGTAATGCGCCATAAAAGTGATGACAATGAGCCGGGGTGCGTCGCGTGTCAGGTCCGAGGTACTGACAATCACGTGGAGACAACGCCACCCGAGTGGGACGATTTGAAGGGGCATCGGGGCTTGCCTTGGAGGATGCGGTGTGCCTTGCAAGGAAGGACGACGTGGTGGGGTTTGTCATATGTTGTTGGGTACGGTATGTAATGACAATGACCGCCTAAAGATAATTCATTTCATGCGTGAGGACCCGCTCTGGACATGGGGCGTGTCTTCTCTGCGGTGATGGACGAGACGCGGGACGGATGTCATGACGTGTCGGCGGCCTTCATGTGCCTAAGGGGTCACGTCGGTGGCCCTTCCTATGGTTTCATAGCTCTTTTAGGGCAACCCGTGTTGTCTTTCATGCACTGCGGTGCCCTTAGGGTGGTCTAAACCCCTCAGTATGTCTCCTCGTCACTTTTGATGTTTCCTGGTGGAATAGCTGGAAATGCATAAATGTCTCTTTAGGGGGGGAGTGGTCGGCGACCCCCCCTGGGCGTGGGTCTTGTCCTGCGTGCCTAGAGCCACCCGATGACATGCCCAGTGACATGGAAAATGGCATCGACGCAATGCCATGAATTCTTGATGATTCGTCCCGTGCTTGGGGCTTGTCTTTCCCGAGGTAGTGCGCCCTAAAAACGATGACAATGAGATGGGTTTTGTCGCATGTGTAATCTTGCGGGCTGACAGTCGTTTCCAGACAAAGGCATCCGAGTGAGACGATTTGAAGGGGCCTCGAGGCCCGTCTTGGTGCATGCGGTGTGCCTTGAAAGGAAGGACGTTGAGGTGTGGTTATTCATGTGTTTTCGTGTCCCGTATGTAATGATAATGACCACCTAAAGAGAATTCATTTCATGCGTGAGGACCCTCTCTGGACATGGGGCCTGTCTTCTCGGCGGTGTTGGACGCTACCCGGGATGGATGCTAGTACGTGATGGCGGCCTTGATGTGCCTAAGGGGTCACATTGGTGGCTATTCCTATGGTTTCATATCTCTTTTAGGGCAACACGTGTTGTCTTTCATGCGCTGTGGTGCCCACAGGGTTGTCTGAACCCATCAGTATGTCTCCTCGTCAGTGCTGATGTTTCCTGGTGGGACAGCTGGAAATGCATAAATGTCTCTTTAGGGGGGGAGTGGTCGGCGACCCCCCCTGGGCGTGGGTCTTGTCCTGTGTGCCCAGAGCCACCCAGTGACATGCCCACGGACATGGAAAAACGGCCTCCAGACGAATCCATGAAAGCCTGATGATTCGTACGGTGCTTGGGGCTTGTCTTGTCTGAGGTAATGCGCCATAAAAGTGATGACAATGAGCTGGGGTGCGTCGCGTGTCAGACCCACGCCGAGTGACGTGGAAAATGGCATCGACGCAATGCCAAGAATTCCTGATGATTTGTCCCGTGCTTCGGGCTTGTCTTGCCCGAGGTAGTGCGCCATAAAAACGATGACAATGAGATGGGGTTTGTCGCGTGTGTGAGGTCCGACGTACTGACGATCACGTGGAGACAACGGCATCCGAGTGAGACGATTTGAAGGGGCCTCGGGGCTTGCCTTGGTGGATGCGGTGTGCCTTGCAAGGAAGGACGATGTGGTGGGGTTTGTCATATGTTGTTGGGTACGGTATGTATTGACAATGACCACCTAAAGATAATTCCTTTGAGGCGTGAGGACTCGCTCTGGACATGGGGCGCGTCTTCTCTGCGGTGATGGACGAGACGCGGGACGGATGCCATGACGTGTCGGCGGCCTTCATGTGCCTAAGGGGTCACGTCGGTGGCCCTTCCTATGGTTTCATAGCTCTTTTAGGGCAACCCGTGTTGTCTTTCATGCACTGCGGTGCCCTTAGGGTGGTCTAAACCCATCAGTATGTCTCCTCGTCACTGTTGATGTTTCCTGGTGGTATAGCTGGAAATGCATAAATGTCTCTTTAGGGGGGGAGTGGTCGGCGACCCCCCCTGGGCGTGGGTCTTGTCCTGCGTGCCTAGAGCCACCCACTGACATGCCGAGTGACATGGAAAATGGCATCGACGCAGTGCCATGAATTTCTGATGATTCGTCCCGTGCTTGGGGCTTGTCTTGCCCGAGGTAGTGCGCCCTAAAAACGATGACAATGAGATGGGGTTTGTCGCATGTGTGATCCTGCGGACTGACAGTCGTGTCCAGACAATGGCATCCGAGTGAGACGATTTGAAGGGGCCTCGAGGCCCGTCTTGGTGCGTGTGGCGTGCCTTGAAAGGAAGGACGTTGCGGTGGGGTTTGTCATCTGTTGTCGTGTCCCGTATGTAATGACAATGACCACCTAAAGAGAATTCATTTCATGCGTGAGGACCCTCTCTGGACATGGGGCCTGTCTTCTCGGCGGTGTTGGACGCTACCCGGGATGAATGCTACTACGTGTCGGCGGCCTTCATGTGCCTAAGGGGTCACATCGGTGGCTGTTCCTATGGTTTCATATATCTTTTAGGGCAACACGTGTTGTCTTTCATGCGCTGTGGTGCCCACAGGGTTGTCTAAACCCGTTAGTATGTCTCCTCGTCAGTGCTGATGTTTCCTGGTGGGACAGCTGAAAATGCATAAATGTCTCTTTAGGGGGGGAGTGGTCGGCGACCCCCCCTGGGCGTGGGTCTTGTCCTGCGTGCCCAGAGCCACCTAGTGACATGCCCACGGACATGGAAAAATGGCCTCCAGACAAATCCATGAAAGCTTGAGGATTCATACGGTGCTTGGGGCTTGTCTTGTCTGAGGTAATGCGCCATAAAAGTGATGACAATGAGCCGGGGTGCGTCGCGTGTCAGGTCCGACGTACTGACAATCACGTGGAGACAACGCCACCCGAGTGGGACGATTTGAAGGGGCATCGGGGCTTGCCTTGGAGGATGCGGTGTGCCTTGCAAGGAAGGACGACGTGGTGGGGTTTGTCATATGTTGTTGGGTACGGTATGTAATGACAATGACCGCCTCAAGATAATTCCTTTCATGCGTGAGGACCCGCTCTGGACATGGGGCGTGTCTTCTCTGCGGTGATGGACGAGACGCGGGACGGATGCCATGACGTGTCGGCGGCCTTCATGTGCCTAAGGGGTCACGTCGGTGGCCCTTCCTATGGTTTCATAGCTCTTTTAGGGCAACCCGTGTTGTCTTTCATGCACTGCGGTGCCCTTAGGGTGGTCTAAACCCATCAGTATGTCTCCTCGTCACTGTTGATGTTTCCTGGTGGAATAGCTGGAAATGCATAAATGTCTCTTTAGGGGGGGGAGTGGTCGGCGACCCCCCCTGGGCGTGGGTCTTGTCCTGCGTGCCTAGAGCCACCCGATGACATGCCCAGTGACATGGAAAATGGCATGGACGCAATGCCATGAATTCTCGATGATTCGTCCCGTGCTTGGGGCTTGTCTTTCCCGAGGTAGTGCGCCCTAAAAACGATGACAACGAGATGGGGTTTGTCGCATGTGTGATCTTGCGGGCTGATAGTCGTTTCCAGACAATGGCATCCGAGTGAGACGATTTGAAGGGGCCTCGAGGCCCGTCTTGGTGCATGCGGCGTGCCTTGAAGGGAAGGACGTTGAGGTGGGGTCATACCTCAAACATTGCAGATTTGGTTGGTGATGCAACCTTGTTGATCCTTCCATTAGTCATATGCTTGTCTCAAAGATCAGGTTGTGCATGTACAATGGACAAACTAATCGAACAGAATTGAATGTTCGGGACGACGGTTTGGGCTTGTGTTGGGGTCTGAGTGGTGAGCTCAGTCATACCTCAAACAATGCAGATGTTGTTGGTGATTCTACATGTCTGATCCTTCCACTAGTCATATGCTTGTCTCAAAGATCAGGTCCTGCATGATCAGTTGTGTGGGTTGATGGTTGCGCTTATGCGATTGTGTGGGAGTGGTGGATGGTTGTCAAGATACCGCGGTCTCCCTTTTTTGGGAAGGGAACGTTGGTCTCGTTGGCTCTAGGGGGTTGGGTATATCAATCCTTCCCTTGTGTCATGCATAGCGGGCTTTCCCTGCCTTCATGTGCTGCATTGTGATGCCTCTCGGGTTGCTTCCCTCGAGGCGTCACGGTCAGTTGTGTGGGTTGATGGTTGTGCTTACGCGATTGTGTGGGAGTGGTGGATGGTTGTCAAGATACTGCGGTCTCCCTTTTTTGGGAAGGGAACGTTGGTCTCGTTGGCTCTAGGGGGTTGGGTATATCAATCCTTCCCTTGTGTCATGCATAGCGGGCTTTCCCTGCCTTCATGTGCTGCATTGTGATGCCTCTCGGGTTGCTTCCCTCGAGGCGTCACGGTCAGTTGTGTGGGTTGATGGTTGTGCTTACGCGATTGTGTGGGAGTGGTGGATGGCTGTCAAGATACTGCGGTCTCCCTTTTTTGGGAAGGAAACGTTGGTCTCGTTGGCTCTAGGGGGTTGGGTATATAAATCCTTCCCTTGTGTCATGCATAGCGGGCTTTCCCTGCCTTCATGTGCTGCATTGTGATGTCTCTCGGGTTGCTTCCCTCGAGGCGTCACAGTCAGTTGTGTGGGTTGATGGTTGTGCTTACGCGATTGTGTGGGAGTGGTGGATGGTTGTCAAGATACTGCGGTCTCCCTTTTTTGGGAAGGGAACGTTGGTCTCCTTGGCTCTAGGGGGTTGGGTATATAAATCCTTCCCTTGTGTCATGCATAGCGGGCTTTCCCTGCCTTCATGTGCTGCATTGTGATGCCTCTGGGGTTGCTTCCCTTGAGGCGTCACGGTCAGTTGTGTGGGTTGATGGTTGTGCTTACGCGATTGTGTGGGAGTGGTGGATGGTTGTCAAGATACTGCGGTCTCCCTTTTTTGGGAAGGGAACGTTGGTCTCCTTGGCTCTAGGGGGTTGGGTATATAAATCCTTCCCTTGTGTCATGCATAGCGGGCTTTCCCTGCCTTCATGTGCTGCATTGTGATGTCTCTCGGGTTGCTTCCCTCGAGGTGTCACAGTCAGTTGTGTGGGTTGATGGTTGTGCTTACGCGATTGTGTGGGAGTGGTGGATGGTTGTCAAGATACTGCGGTCTCCCTTTTTTGGGAAGGGAACGTTGGTCTCCTTGGCTCTAGGGGGTTGGGTATATAAATCCTTCCCTTGTGTCATGCATAGCGGGCTTTCCCTGCCTTCATGTGCTGCATTGTGATGCCTCTCGGGTTGCTTCCCTTGAGGCGTCACGGTCAGTTGTGTGGGTTGATGGTTGTGCTTACGCGATTGTGTGGGAGTGGTGGATGGTTGTCAAGATACTGCGGTCTCCCTTTTTTGGGAAGGGAACGTTGGTCTCGTTGGCACCCTCATCCGTAAGTGGGGGATTAATTTCTCCTCGCTTTCATTTGGTCCTTGTGCATGTTTCCATGTGAATGATGGAACACGGTTTGGCTTGGTTGGATATCCGTTGAGAACACTAGTCAAATGCTTGTCTCAAAGATCAGTCTGTGCATGTACAGGGACAAACTAACCGAAAGATGGTGATATTGTGAAGGGTCTCATTAAATCAGTGACAAGTTTGACGTTCTCCTCGGTTATACATCAAGCGAAGAATGTGTATCTATTGTTTCGACAAGATACACGAGCGTCGTCACGCAGAGGTGATGACTCATTAAGGGGAATCCTGTCGATTTGGGAAGATGGTTTGGGCTTGTGTTGGGGTCTGAGTGGTTTGCTCAGTCATACCTCAAACATTGCAGATGTGGTTGGTGATGCTACCTGGCTGATCCTTCCATTAGTCATATGCTTGTCCCAAAGATCAGGTGGTGCATGTACAAAGGAAAAACTAATCGAATGGAATTGAATGTTCGGGACGACGGTTTGGGCTTGTGTTGGGGTCTGAGTGGTTAGCTCAGTCATACCTCAAACAATGCAGATGTTGTTGGTGATGCTACATGGCTGATCCTTCAACTAGTCATATGCTTGACTCAAAGATCAGGTCCCGCATGTACAAAGACAAACTAATCGAAAGATGGTGATACTGTGATGGGTCTCATTAAATTAGTGCCAGGGCTGACTTTCTCCTCAGTTATACATCAAGAGAAGAATCCCCAGGTGGGTGAGCTCCACCTAGAAGACCCTCACTTGTCCCTTCGGAGTTCTCCCTGTTGGTAGTGGAATTTTGTCAGTTATGATATACGGGCCCTGTTTATATGCTTGGGTTGAATTCTCTCGCACAATTGCGGTATTGAGCATCATGCAGAGGTGATGACTCATTAATTGGGTTCCTGTCGATTTGGAAAGACGGTTTGGGCTTGTGTTGGGGTCTGAGTGGTCTGCTCAGTCATACCTCAAACATTGCAGATGTGGTTGGTGATGCAACCTGGCTGATCCTTCCATTAGTCATATGCTTGTCCCAAAGATCAGGTTGTGCATGTACAAAGGACAAACTAATGGAACGGAATTGAATGTTCGGGATGATGGTTTGGGCTTGTGTTGGGGTCTGAGTGGTGAGCTCAGTCATACCTCAAACAATGCAGATGTTGTTGGTGATGCTACATGGCTGATCATTCTACTAGTCATATGCTTGTCTCAAAGATCAGGTTGTGCATGATCAGTTGTGTGGGTTGATGGTTGCCCTTATGCGATTGTGTGGAAGTGGTGGATGGTTGTCAAGATACTGCGGTCTCCCTTTTTTGGGAATGGAACGTTGGTCTCGTTGGCGCTAGGGGGTTGGGTATATCAATCCTTCCCTTGTGTCATGCATAGCGGGCTTTCCCTGCCTTCATGTGCTGCATTGTGATGCCTCTCGGGTTGCTTCCCTCGAGGCGTGACGGTCAGTTGTGTGGGTTGATGGTTGTGCTTACGCGATTGTGTGGGAGTGGTGGATGGTTGTCAAGATACTGCGGTCTCCCTTTTTTGGGAAGGGAACGTTGGTCTCGTTGGCACCCTCATCCGTAAGTGGGGGTTTAATTTCTCCTCGCTTTCATTTGGTCCTTGTACATGTTTCCATGTGAATGATGGAACACGGTTTGGCTTGGTTGGATATCCGATGAGAACACTAGTCATATGCTTGTCTCAAAGATCAGTCTGTGCATGTACAGGGACAAACTAACCGAAAGATGGTGATACTGTGAAGGGTCTCATTAAATCAGTGACAAGTTTGACGTTCTCCTCGGTTATACATCAAGCGAAGAATGTGTATCTATTGTTTTTGCAAGATACACGAGCGTCATACAGAGGTGATGACTAATTAAGGGGAAACATGTCGATTTGGGAAGATGGTTTGGGCTTGTGTTGGGGTCTGAGTGGTTTGCTCAGTCATACCTCAAACATTGCAGATGTGGTTGGTGATGCTACCTGGCTGATCCTTCCATTAGTCATATGCTTGTATCAAAGATCAGGTCGTGCATGTACAAAGGACAAACTAATCGAATGGAATTGAATGCTCGGGACGACGGTTTAGGCTTGTGTTGGGGTCTGAGTGGTCTGCTCAGTCATACCTCAAACATTGCAGATGTGGTTAGTGACGCTACATGGGTGATCCTTCCACTAGTCATATGCGTGTCTCAAAGATCAGGTCCTGCATGTACAAGGACAAACTAATCGAAAGATGGTGATACTGTGAAGGGTCTCATTAAATCAGTGACACGGCTGACTTTCTCCTCGGTTATACATCAAGCGAAGAATCCCCAGGTGGGTGAGCTCCACCTAGAAGAACCTCACTTGTCCCTTTGGAGTTCTCCCTGTTGGTAGTGGAATTTTGTTGGTGCTGATGTAAGGGCCCCGTCTATATGCTTGGGTTGAATTCTCTCGCACAATTTTGGTTTCGGGTTCCAAGGGCTTGCTAAAAAGACGATGCGATACTAGACAGATATAACTTGGATGGGATGATGATAGATGAGCATGGTTGGTGTCCTGGTTCTTGGTTAAAAGTTTCGCAACGGTGGTTGAGTTCTTTTGAATGGTGGGATGTGGGGGGTGCGGCGGGACATAGGGCCTCCGTTCCTGTCATGACTCCTTTTCCTCAACGTCCCTGGAGCGTTGTGGGTTCGTCTGCTTAAAATCTGCCTCATGGCGGTTGAGTTCCTTCGGAAGGTGGGATGTGGGAGGCATGGCGGTGGGACGCTGTAATTCCTTTTCCTCACCGGTGGGATGTGGGGGGCATTGGAAAGAATGGGTTTTTGCCCAGTCTCATGCCGTGCCCGCCTTTTTCCTCACCTTTCATGGAGCGTTGCGGTTCGGGCTTGCTTAAAAGGCCACCTGTTGGTGGCGGAGTTCCTTGGATGGTGGGATGTGGGAGGCATGGTGGGTTGGTGTTCCTTTGTCGTCCCTCGACGCTCCTGCCCTTCCCTCGCCTTCTCTAGAGCAGTGCGGCTCTGCTTGCTTAAAAGCTGCCTCAGGGCGGTTGAGTTGCTGCGGATGGTGGGATGTGGGGGGCGCGGCGGGATTGGGTTTTTGCCCCGTCCCCTGACGTGCCTGCCTTTTCCTCCCCGTCTGTGGAGCATTGCGGGCTGGGTGCTTAAATACCGCCTCACGGTTTGTGGGATCCTGTGGATGGTGGGATGTGGGCGGCGCGGCGGGACATAGGACCCCCGTACCTACCATGACTCCTTTTCCTCGACGTCTCTTGAGCGTTGCTGGTTCGTCTGCTTAAAAGCTGCCTCATGGCGGTTGAGTTCCTACGGAATGTGAGATGTGGGAGGCACGGCGGGATGGGGGTTTCCCTCCTCATCCCCTGACGTTCCTACCTTTTTCCTCACTGGTGGGATGTGGGGGGTATGGGTGGGATTGGGTTGTTTCCCCGTCCTGTCGTACCCACCTTTTTCCTCACCTTTCATGGAGCGTTGCGGGTCGGGCTTTGCTTAAAATCCACTGATTGTGGTTGAGTTCTTGCAGATGTTGGGATGTGGGAGGCATGGTGGGATTGGGTTCCTTTGTCGTCCCTTGCTGTACCGCCTTTTCCTCACCTTCTCTGGAGCGTTGTGGAATTTTGGTAGTGGTTCAAGCGCGAAACTGTCGGTATCACCAGGATGCGAGAGCGTGCTCCTAAATTTCTCATTCAGTGATATTCCATGCGAACCATAGCAAGCTGCCTTGGGCAATGATTGGTGGGAGTGCTTTGCTCAACGCATTGTCGGGGCCACGTGCGAGTTATTTGGGTCCTAAGAAACTCACACCAACAGGGTAACGATTTCCATGGTTCATTATTGGACAAGTTGGGGTGCCTTCCTCCTCAGTCATGCCTTGGGTGATGATGTTCATAAGGGTGGCTTGAGAATGTGTATCTACTGTTTCTGCAAGATACACGAGCGTCATGCAGAGGTGATGACTAATTAAGGGGAAACATGTCGATTTGGGAAGAGATGGTTCGGGCTTGTGTTGGGGTCTGAGTGGTCTGCTCAGTCATACCTCAAACATTGCAGATGTGGTTGGTGATGGTACCCGGTTGATCTTTCCATTAGTCATATTATTGTCTCAAAGATCAGGCTGTGCATGTACGAAGGACAAACTAATCGAATGGAATTGAATGCTCGGGACGACGGTTTGGGCTTGTGTTGGGGTCTGAGTGGTCTGCTCAGTCATACCTCAAACATTGCAGATGTGGTTGGTGATGCTACATGGTTGATCCTTCCACTAGTCATATGCCTGTCTCAAAGATCAGGTCCCGCATGTAAAGGACAAACTAATCGAAAGATGGTGATACTGTGACGGGTCTCATTAAATCAGTGCCAGGGCTGACTTTCTCCTCGGTTATACCTCAAGCGAAGAATCCCCAGGTGGGTGAGCTCCACCTTGAAGACCCTCACTTGTCCCTTTGGAGTTCTCCCTGTTGGTAGTGGAATTTTGTTGGTGCTGATGTACGGGCCCCGTCTATATGCTTGGGTTGAATTCTCTCGCACAATTTTGGTTTCGGGTTCCAAGGGCTTGCTAAAAAGACGATGCGATACTAGACAGATATAACTTGGATGGGATGATGATAGATGAGCATGGTTGGTGTCCTGGTTCTTGGTTAAAAGTTTCGCAACGGTGGTTGAGTTCTTTTGAATGGTGGGATGTGGGGGGTGCGGCGGGACATAGGGCCTCTGTTCCTGTCATGACTCCTTTTCCTCAACGTCCCTGGAGCGTTGTGGGTTCGTCTGCTTAAAATCTGCCTCACGGCGGTTGAGTTCCTTCGGAAGGTGGGATGTGGGAAGCATGGCGGTGGGACGCTGTAATTCCTTTTCCTCACCGGTGGGATGTGGGGGGCATTGGAAAGAATGGGTTTTTGCCCAGTCTCATGCCGTGCCCGCCTTTTTCCTCACCTTTCATGGAGCGTTGCGGTTCGGGCTTGCTTAAAAGGCCACCTGTTGGTGGCGGAGTTCCTTGGATGGTGGGATGTGGGAGGCATGGTGGGTTGGTGTTCCTTTGTCGTCCCTCGACGCTCCTGCCCTTCCCTCGCCTTCTCTAGAGCAGTGCGGCTTTGCTTGCTTAAAAGCTGCCTCAGGGTGGTTGAGTTGCTGCGGATGGTGGGATGTGGGGGGCGCGGCGGGATTGGGTTTTTGCCCCGTCCCCTGACGTGCCTGCCTTTTCCTCCCCGTCTGTGGAGCATTGCGGGCTGGGTGCTTAAATACCGCCTCACGGTTTGTGGGATCCTGTGGATGGTGGGATGTGGGCGGCGCGGCGGGACATAGGACCCCCGTACCTACCATGACTCCTTTTCCTCGACGTCTCTTGAGCGTTGCTGGTTCGTCTGCTTAAAAGCTGCCTCATGGCGGTTGCGTTCCTACGGAATGTGAGATGTGGGAGGCACGGCGGGATGGGGGTTTCCCTCCTCATCCCCTGACGTTCCTACCTTTTCCCTCACTGGTGGGATGTGGGGGGTATGGGCGGGATTGGGTTGTTTCCCCGTCCTGTCGTACCCACCTTTTTCCTCACCTTTCATGGAGCGTTGCGGGTCGGGCTTTGCTTAAAATCCACTGAGTGTGGTTGAGTTCTTGCAGATGTTGGGATGTGGGAGGCATGGTGGGATTGGGTTCCTTTGTCGTCCCTTGCTGTACCGCCTTTTCCTCACCTTCTCTGGAGCGTTGTGGAATTTTGGTAGTGGTTCAAGCGCGAAACTGTCGGTATCACCAGGATGCGAGAGCGTGCTCCTAAATTTCTCATTCAGCGATATTCCATGCGAACCATAGCAAGCTGCCTTGGGCAATGATTGGTGGGAGTGCTTTGCTCAACGCATTGTCGGGGCCACGTGCGAGTTATTTGTGTCCTAAGAGACTCACACCAACAGGGTAACGATTTCCATGGTTCATTATTGGACAAGTTGGGGTGCCTTCCTCCTCAGTCATGCCTTGGGTGATGATGTTCATAAGGGTGGCTTGAGAATGTGTATCTACTGTTTCTGCAAGATACACGAGCGTCATGCGGAGGTGATGACTCATTAAGGGGAATCCTGTCGATTTGGGAAGATGGTTGGGGCTTGTGTTGGGGTCTGAGTGGTCTGCTCAGTCATACCTCAAACATTGCAGATGTGGTTGGTGATGCTACCTGGCTGATCCTTCCATTAGTCATATGCTTGTCTCAAAGATCAGGTTGTGCATGTACAAAGGACAAACTAATCGAACAGAATTGAATGTTCGGGACGACGGTTTGGGCTTGTGTTGGGGTCTGAGTGGTCAGCTCAGTCATACCCCAAACAATGCAGATGTTGTTGGTGATGCTACATGGCTGATCCTTCCACTAGTCATATGCCTGTCTCAAAGATCAGGTCCCGCATGTAAAGGACAAACTAATCGAAAGATGGTGATACTGTGACGGGTCTCATTAAATCAGTGCCAGGGGTGACTTTCTCCTCGGTTATATCTCAAGCGAAGAATCCCCAGGTGGGTGAGCTCCACCTAGAAGACCCTCACTTGTCCCTTTGGAGTTCTCCCTGTTGGTAGTGGAATTTTTTTGGTGCTGATGTAGGGGCCCCGTCTATATGCTTGGGTTGAATTCTCTCGCACAATTGCGGTTCCGTCTTCCAAGGGCTTGCTAAAAAGACAATGCGATACTAGACAGATATAACTTGGATGGGATGATGATAGATGAGCATGGTTGGTGTCCTGGTTCTTGGTTAAAAGTTTCGCAACGGTGGTTGAGTTCTTTTGAATGGTGGGATGTGGGGGGTGCGGCGGGACATAGGGCCTCCGTTCCTGTCATGACTCCTTTTCCTCAACGTCCCTGGAGCGTTGTGGGTTCGTCTGCTTAAAATCTGCCTCATGGCGGTTGAGTTCCTTCGGAAGGTGGGATGTGGGAGGCATGGCGGTGGGACGCTGTAATTCCTTTTCCTCACCGGTGGGATGTGGGGGGCATTGGAAAGAATGGGTTTTTGCCCAGTCTCATGCCGTGCCCGCCTTTTTCCTCACCTTTCATGGAGCGTTGCGGTTCGGGCTTGCTTAAAAGGCCACCTGTCGGTGGCGGAGTTCCTTGGATGGTGGGATGTGGGAGGCATGGTGGGTTGGTGTTCCTTTGTCGTCCCTCGACGCTCCTGCCCTTCCCTCGCCTTCTCTAGAGCAGTGCGGCTTGGCTTGCTTAAAAGCCGCCTCAGGGTGGTTGAGTTGTTGCGGATGGTGGGATGTGGGAGGCGCGGCGGGATTGGGTTTTTGCCCCGTCCCCTGACGTGCCTGCCTTTTCCTCCCCGTCTGTGGAGCATTGCGGGCTGGGTGCTTAAATACCGCCTCACGGTTTGTGGGATCCTGTGGATGGTGGGATGTGGGCGGCGCGGCGGGACATAGGACCCCCGTACCTACCCTGACTCCTTTTCCTTGACGTCTCTTGAGCGTTGCTGGTTCGTCTGCTTAAAAGCTGCCTCATGGCGGTTGAGTTCCTACGGAATGTGAGATGTGGGAGGCACGGCGGGATGGGGGTTTCCCTCCTCATCCCCTGACGTTCCTACCTTTTTCCTCACTGGTGGGATGTGGGGGGTATGGGCGGGATTGGGTTGTTTCCCCGTCCTGTCGTACCCACCTTTTTCCTCACCTTTCATGGAGCGTTGCGGGTCGGGCTATGCTTAAAAGCCACCGAGTGTGGTTGAGTTCTTGCAGATGTTGGGATGTGGGAGGCATGGTGGGATTGGGTTCCTTTGTCGTCCCTTGCTGTACCGCCTTTTCCTCACCTTCTCTGGAGCGTTGTGGAATTTTGGTAGTGGTTCAAGCGCGAAACTGTCGGTATCACCAGGATGCAAGAGCGTGCTCCTAAATTTCTCATTCAGCGATATTTCATGCGAACCATAGCAAGCTGCCTTGGGCAATGATTGGTGGGAGTGCTTTGCTCAACGCATTGTCGGGGCCACGTGCGAGTTATTTGGGTCCTAAGAAACTCACACCAACAGGGTGACGATTTCCATGGTTCATTATTGGACAAGTTGGGGTGCCTTCCTCCTCAGTCATGCCTTGGGTGATGATGTTCATAAGGGTGGCTTGAGAATGTGTATCTACTGTTTCTGCAAGATACACGAGCGTCATGCGGAGGTGATGACTCATTAAGGGGAATCCTGTCGATTTGGGAAGATGGTTGGGGCTTGTGTTGGGGTCTGAGTGGTCTGCTCAGTCATACCTCAAACATTGCAGATGTGGTTGGTGATGCTACCTGGCTGATCCTTCCATTAGTCATATGCTTGTCTCAAAGATCAGGTTGTGCATGTACAAAGGACAAACTAATCGAACAGAATTGAATGTTCGGGACGACGGTTTGGGCTTGTGTTGGGGTCTGAGTGGTCAGCTCAGTCATACCCCAAACAATGCAGATGTTGTTGGTGATGCTACATGGCTGATCCTTCCACTAGTCATATGCCTGTCTCAAAGATCAGGTCCCGCATGTAAAGGACAAACTAATCGAAAGATGGTGATACTGTGACGGGTCTCATTAAATCAGTTCCAGGGGTGACTTTCTCCTCGGTTATATCTCAAGCGAAGAATCCCCAGGTGGGTGAGCTCCACCTAGAAGACCCTCACTTGTCCCTTTGGAGTTCTCCCTGTTGGTAGTGGAATTTTTTTGGTGCTGATGTAGGGGCCCCGTCTATATGCTTGGGTTGAATTCTCTCGCACAATTGCGGTTCCGTCTTCCAAGGGCTTGCTAAAAAGACGATGCGATACTAGACAGATATAACTTGGATGGGATGATGATAGATGAGCATGGTTGGTGTCCTGGTTCTTGGTTAAAAGTTTCTCAACGGTGGTTGAGTTCTTTTGAATGGTGGGATGTGGGGGGTGCGGCGGGACATAGGGCCTCCGTTCCTGTCATGACTCCTTTTCCTCAACGTCCCTGGAGCGTTGTGGGTTCGTCTGCTTAAAATCTGCCTCATGGCGGTTGAGTTCCTTCGGAAGGTGGGATGTGGGAGGCATGGCGGTGGGACGCTGTAATTCCTTTTCCTCACCGGTGGGATGTGGGGGGCATTGGAAAGAATGGGTTTTTGCCCAGTCTCATGCCGTGCCCGCCTTTTTCCTCACCTTTCATGGAGCGTTGCGGTTCGGGCTTGCTTAAAAGGCCACCTGTCGGTGGCGGAGTTCCTTGGATGGTGGGATGTGGGAGGCATGGTGGGTTGGTGTTCCTTTGTCGTCCCTCGACGCTCCTGCCCTTCCCTCGCCTTCTCTAGAGCAGTGCGGCTTGGCTTGCTTAAAAGCCGCCTCAGGGTGGTTGAGTTGCTGCGGATGGTGGGATGTGGGAGGCGCGGCGGGATTGGGTTTTTGCCCCGTCCCCTGACGTGCCTGCCTTTTCCTCCCCGTCTGTGGAGCATTGCGGGCTGGGTGCTTAAATACCGCCTCACGGTTTGTGGGATCCTGTGGATGGTGGGATGTGGGCGGCGCGGCGGGACATAGGACCCCCGTACCTACCATGACTCCTTTTCCTCGACGTCTCT
>CAUJRU010000965.1:95000-115000 GCA_963277665.1 Viscum album
CGTGCCCAGAGCCACCCAATGACATGCCCACGGACATGGAAAAATGGCCTCTAGACAATCCCATGAATGCTTGATGATTCGTCCGGTGCTTGGGGCTTGTCTTGTCCGGGGTAGTGCGCCATCAAAGCTTTGAAAATGAGTCGGGGTTCGTCGCGTGTCAGGTCCTACGTACTGACAATCGCGTGGAGACAATTCCATCCGAGTGAGACGATTTGAAGGGGCATCGGGGCTTGCATTGGTGGATGCGGGGTGCCTTGAAAGGAAGGACGCCGAGCTGGGGTTTGCCATATCTTGTTGGGTCCGGTATGTAACGTCCATGACCACCTAAATAGAATTCGTTTCATGCGTGAGGACCCGCTCTGGACATGGGGTTGTCTTCTCGGCGGTGGTCGACGACACGCGGGACGGATGCCATGACGTGCCGGCGGCCTTCATGTGCCTAAGGGGTCACGTCGGTGGCCGTTCCTATGGTTTCATAGCTCTTTTAGGGCAACTCGCGTTGTCTTTCATGAGCTGGGGTGCCCTCTGGGTGGTCTAAACCACTCAGTATGTCTCCTCGTCAGTGCTGATGTTTCCTGGTGGGATAGCTGTAAATGCATAAATGTCTCTTTAGGGGGGTAGTGGTCGGCGACCCCCCCTGGGCGTGGGTCTTGTCCTGCGTGCCTCGAGCCACCCAGTGACATGCCCACGGACATGGAAAAATGGCCTCTAGACAATGCCATCAATGCGTGATGATTCGTCCGGTGCTTGGGGCTTGTCTTCTCCGGGGTAGTGCGCCTTAAAAGCTTTGACAATGAGCCGGGGTTCGTCGCGTGTGAGGTCCTACGTACCGACAATCGCGTGGAGACAATGCCATCCGAGTGAGACGATTTGAAGGGGCCTCGAGGCTTGTCTTGGTGGATGCGGGGTGCCTTGAAAGGAAGGACGCCGAGCTGGGGTTTGTCATATGTTGTTGGGTTCGGTATGTAACGACACCGACCACCTAAAGAGAATTCATTTCATGCGTGAGGACCCGCTCTGGACATGGGGTCTGTCTTCTCGGCGGTGGTCGACGATACGCGGGAAGGATGCCATGACGTGTCGGCGGCCTTCACGTGCCTAAGGGGTCACGTCGGTTGCCGTTCCTATGGTTTCATAGCTCTTTTAGGGCAACACGTGTTGTCTTTCATGCGCTGCGGTTCCCTCTGGGTGGTCTGAACCACTCAGTATGTCTCCTCGTCAGTGCTGATGTTTCCTGGTGGGAGAGCTGGAAATGCAGAAATGTCTCTTTAGGGGGGGAGTGGTCGGCGACCCCCCCTGGGCGTGGGTCTTGTCCTGCGTGCCCAGAGCCACCCAGTGACATGCCCACAGACATGGAAAAATGGCCTCTAGATGATTCCTCCTGTGCTTGGGGCTTGTCTTGCCCGCGGTAGTGCCCCATAAAAGCGATGACAATGAGACGGGGTTCGTCGCGTGTCAGGTCCGACGAACTGACAATCGCGTGGAGACAAAGCCATCCGAGTGAGACGATTTGAAGTGGCCTCGGGGCATGTCTTGGTGGATGCGACGTGCCTTGAAAGGAAGGACGTCGAGGTGGGGTTTTTCATATGTTGTTGGGTCCTGTATGTAATTACAATTACCACCTAAAGAGAATTCTTTTCATGAGTGAGGACCCGCTCTGGACATGGGGCGTGTCTTCTCGGCGGTGATCGACGATACGCGGGATGGATGCCATGACTTGTCGGTGGCCTTCATGTGCATAAGGGGTCACGTCGGTGGCCCTTCCTATGGTTTCATAGCTCTTTTAGGGCAACACGTGTTGTCTTTCATGCGCTGTGGTGCCCTCAGGGTGGTCTAAACCCATCAGTATGTCTCCTCGTCAGTGTTGATGTTTCCTGGTGGGATAGCTGGAAATGCATAAATGTCTCTTTAGGGGGGGAGTGGTCGGCGACCCCCCTGGGCGTGGGTCTTGTCCTGCGTGCCTAGAGCCACCCAATGACATGCCCAGTGACATGGAAAATGGCATCGACGCAATGCCCTGAATTCCTGATGATTCTTCCCGTGCTAGGGTCTTGTCTTGCCCGAGGTGGTGCGCCATAAAACCGATGACAATGAGATGGGTGGGGTTTGTCGCCTGTGAGATCCTACGGACTGACAATCGCGTCCAGACAATGGAATCCTAGTGAGGCGATTTGAAGGGGCCTCGGGGCCCGTCTTGGTGCGTGCGGCGTGCCTTGAAAGGAAGGACGTTGAGGTGGGGTTTGTCATATGTTGTTGTGTCCGGTATGTAAAGACAATGACCACCTAAAGAGAATTCATTTCATGCGTGAGGACCCGCTCTGGACATGGGTCCTGTCTCCTCGGCGGTGTTGGACGATACGCGGGACGGATGCCATGACGTGTCGGCGGCCTTCATGTGCCTAAGGGGCCACGTCGGTGTCCCTTCCTATGGTTTCATAGCCCTTTTAGGGCAACACGTGTTGCCTTTCATGCGCTGCGGTTCCCTCTGGGTGGTCTAAACCACTCAGTATGTCTCCTCGTCAGTGTTGATGTTTCCTGGTGGAATAGCTGGAAATGCATAAATGTCTCTTTAGGGGGGGAGTGGTCGGCGACCCCCCCTGGGCGTGGGTCTTGTCCTGCGTGCCGAGAGCCACCCACAGACATGCCCAGTGACATGGAAAATGGCATCGACGCAATGCCATGAATTCCTGATGATTCGTCCCGTGCTTGGGGCTTGTCTTGCCCGAGGTAGTGCGCCCTAAAAACGATGGCAATGAGACGGGGTTTGTCGCATGTGCGATCCTGCGGACTGACAGTCGCGTCCAGACAATGGCATCCGAGTGAGACGATTTGAAGGGGCCTCAGGGCCCGTCTTGGTGCATGCGGCGTGCCTTGAAAGGAAGGACGTCGAGGTGGGGTTTTTCATATGTTGTCGTGTCCCGTATGTAATGACAATGACCACCTAAAGAGAATTCATTTCATGCGCGAGGACCCGCTCTGGACATGGGGCCTGTCTTCTCGGCGGCGTTGGATGCTACCCGCGACGAATGCTACTACGTGTCGGCGGCCTTGATGTGCCTAAGGGGTCACATCAGTGGCTGTTCCTATGGTTTCATATCTCTTTTAGGGCAACACGTGTTGTCTTTCATGCGCTGTGGTGCCCACAGGGTTGTCTAAACCCATCAGTATGTCTCCTCGTCAGTGCTGATGTTTCCTGGTGGGACAGCTGGAAATGCATAAATGTCTCTTTAGGGGGGGAGTGGTCGGCGACCCCCCCTGGGCGTGGGTCTTGTCCTGCGTGCCCAGAGCCACCCAGTGACATGCCCACGGACATGGAAAAACAGCCTCCGGACAAAGCAAAGACAGCTTGATGATTCGTCCGGTGCTTGGGGCTTGTCTTGTTCGAGGTAGTGCGCCATAAAAGTGATGACAATGAGCCGGGTTTCGTCGCGTGTCAGGTCCTCCGTACTGACAATCAGGTGGAGACAACGCCATCCGGGTGAGAGGATTTGAAGGGGCCTCAGGGCTTGCCTTGGTGGATGCGGTGTGCCTTGAATGGAAGGACAATGAGGTGGGGTTTGTCATATGTTGTTGGGTCCGGTATGTAATGACAATGACCGCCTAAAGAGAATTCCTTTCATGCGTGGGGACCCGCTCTGGACATGGGGCGTGTCTTCGCTGTGGTGATGGACGATACGTGGGACGGATGCCATGACGTGTCGGCGGCCTTCATGTGCCTAAGGGGTCACGTCGGTGGCCCTTCCTATGGTTTCATAGCTCTTTTAGGGCAACACGTGTTGCCTTTCATGCGCTGCCCTGCCCTCAGGGTGGTCTAAACCCATCAGTATGTCTCCTCGTCGGTGTTGATGTTTCCTGGTGGAATAGCTGGAAATGCATAAATGTCTCTTTAGGGGGGGAGTGGTCGGCGACCCCCCCGGGCGTGGGTCTTGTCTTGCGTGCCTAGAGCCACCCAATGTGATGCCCATTGACATGCAAAATGACATCGACGTAATGCCATGAATGCCTGATGATTCGTCCCGTGCTTGGGGCTTGTCTTGCCCGAGGTAGTGCGCCATAAAAACGATGACAATGGGATGGTGTTTGTCGCCTTCGAGATCCTGCGGACTGACAGTCGCGTTCAGACAATGGCATCCGAGTGAGACGATTTGAAGGGGTCTCGGGGCCCGTCTTGGTGCATGCGGCGTTTCTTGAAAGGAAGGACGTCGAGGTGGGGTTTGTCACATGTTGTTGTGTTCGGAATGTAAAGACAATGACCGCCTAAAGATAATTCATTTCATGCGCGGGGACCCGCTCTGGACATGGGTCCTGTCTTCTCGGCGGTGTTGGATGATACCCGGGACGGATGCCATGACGTGTCGGCGGCCTTCGTGTGCCTAAGGGGTCACTTTGGTGGCTGTTCGTATGGATTCGTAGCTCTTTAAGGGCAACACGTGCTGTCTTTCATGCGTTGTGGTGCCCATTGGGTTGTCTGAACCCATCAGTATGTGTCCTCGTCAGTGCTGATGTTTCCTGGTGGGACAGCTGGAAATGCATAAATGTCTCTTTAGGGGGGGAGTGGTCGGCGACCCCCCCTGGGCGTGGGTCTTGTCCTGCGTGCCCAGAGCCACCCAGTGACATGCCCACGAACATGGAAAAACGACCTCCAGACAAATCCATGAAAGCTTGATTATTCGTACGGTGCTTGGGGCTTGTCTTGTCTGAGGTAATGCGTCATAAAAGTGATGACAATGAGCCGGGGTGCGTCGCGTGTCAGGTCCGACGTACTGACAATCACGTGGAGACAACGCCATCCGAGTGGGACGATTTGAAGGGACCTCGGGTCTTGCCTTGGTGGATGCGGTGTGCCTTGCAAGGAAGGACGACGTGGTGGGGTTTGTCATATGTTGTTGGGTACGGTATGTATTGACAATGACCGCCTAAAGATAATTCCTTTGAGGCGTGAGGACCAGCTCTGGACATGGGGCGTGTCTTCTCTGCGGTGATGGACGAGACGCGGGGCGGATGCCATGACGTGTCGGCGGCCTTCATGTGCCTAAGGGGTCACGTCGGTGGCCCTTCCTATGGTTTCATAGCTCTTTTAGGGCAACCCGTGTTGTCTTTCATGCACTGCAGTGCCCTTAGGGTGGTCTAAACCCATCAGTATGTCTCCTCGTCACTGTTGATGTTTCCTGGTGGTATAGCTGGAAATGCATAAATGTCTCTTTAGGGGGGGAGTGGTCGGCGACCCCCCCTGGGCGTGGGTCTTGTCCTGCGTGCCTAGAGCCACCCAATGACATGCCGAGTGACATGGAAAATGGCATCGACGCAGTGCCACGAATTCCTGATGATTCGTCTCGTGCTTGGGGCTTGTCTTGCCCGAGGTAGTGCGCCCTAAAAACGATGACAATGAGATGGGGTTTGTCGCATGTGTGATCCTGCGGACTGACAGTCGTGTCCAGACAATGGCATCCGAGTGAGACGATTTGAAGGGGCCTCGAGGCCCGTCTTGGTGCGTGTGGCGTGCCTTGAAAGGAAGGACGTTGCGGTGGGGTTTGTCATCTGTTGTCGTGTCCCGTATGTAATGACAATGACCACCTAAAGAGAATTCATTTCATGCGTGAGGACCCTCTCTGGACATGGGGCCTGTCTTCTCGGCGGTGTTGGACGCTACCCGGGATGAATGCTACTACGTGTCGGCGGCCTTCATGTGCCTAAGGGGTCACATCGGTGGCTGTTCCTACGGTTTCATATATCTTTTAGGGCAACACGTGTTGACTTTCATGCGCTGTGGTGCCCACAGGGTTGTCTAAACCCTCCAGTATGTCTCCTCGTCAGTGCTGATGTTTCCTGGTGGGACAGCTGGAAAGGCATAAATGTCTCTTTAGGGGGGGAGTGGTCGGCGACCCCCCCTGGGCGTGGGTCTTGTCCTGCGTGCCCAGAGCCACCTAGTGACATGCCCACGGACATGGAAAAATGGCCTCCAGACAAATCCATGAAAGCTTGAGGATTCATACGGTGCTTGGGGCTTGTCTTGTCTGAGGTAATGCGCCATAAAAGTGATGACAATGAGCCGGGGTGCGTCGCGTGTCAGGTCCGAGGTACTGACAATCACGTGGAGACAACGCCACCCGAGTGGGACGATTTGAAGGGGCATCGGGGCTTGCCTTGGAGGATGCGGTGTGCCTTGCAAGGAAGGACGACGTGGTGGGGTTTGTCATATGTTGTTGGGTACGGTATGTAATGACAATGACCGCCTAAAGATAATTCATTTCATGCGTGAGGACCCGCTCTGGACATGGGGCGTGTCTTCTCTGCGGTGATGGACGAGACGCGGGACGGATGTCATGACGTGTCGGCGGCCTTCATGTGCCTAAGGGGTCACGTCGGTGGCCCTTCCTATGGTTTCATAGCTCTTTTAGGGCAACCCGTGTTGTCTTTCATGCACTGCGGTGCCCTTAGGGTGGTCTAAACCCCTCAGTATGTCTCCTCGTCACTTTTGATGTTTCCTGGTGGAATAGCTGGAAATGCATAAATGTCTCTTTAGGGGGGGAGTGGTCGGCGACCCCCCCTGGGCGTGGGTCTTGTCCTGCGTGCCTAGAGCCACCCGATGACATGCCCAGTGACATGGAAAATGGCATCGACGCAATGCCATGAATTCTTGATGATTCGTCCCGTGCTTGGGGCTTGTCTTTCCCGAGGTAGTGCGCCCTAAAAACGATGACAATGAGATGGGTTTTGTCGCATGTGTGATCTTGCGGGCTGACAGTCGTTTCCAGACAAAGGCATCCGAGTGAGACGATTTGAAGGGGCCTCGAGGCCCGTCTTGGTGCATGCGGTGTGCCTTGAAAGGAAGGACGTTGAGGTGTGGTTATTCATGTGTTTTCGTGTCCCGTATGTAATGATAATGACCACCTAAAGAGAATTCATTTCATGCGTGAGGACCCTCTCTGGACATGGGGCCTGTCTTCTCGGCGGTGTTGGACGCTACCCGGGATGGATGCTAGTACGTGATGGCGGCCTTGATGTGCCTAAGGGGTCACATTGGTGGCTATTCCTATGGTTTCATATCTCTTTTAGGGCAACACGTGTTGTCTTTCATGCGCTGTGGTGCCCACAGGGTTGTCTGAACCCATCAGTATGTCTCCTCGTCAGTGCTGATGTTTCCTGGTGGGACAGCTGGAAATGCATAAATGTCTCTTTAGGGGGGGAGTGGTCGGCGACCCCCCCTGGGCGTGGGTCTTGTCCTGTGTGCCCAGAGCCACCCAGTGACATGCCCACGGACATGGAAAAACGGCCTCCAGACGAATCCATGAAAGCCTGATGATTCGTACGGTGCTTGGGGCTTGTCTTGTCTGAGGTAATGCGCCATAAAAGTGATGACAATGAGCTGGGGTGCGTCGCGTGTCAGACCCACGCCGAGTGACGTGGAAAATGGCATCGACGCAATGCCAAGAATTCCTGATGATTTGTCCCGTGCTTCGGGCTTGTCTTGCCCGAGGTAGTGCGCCATAAAAACGATGACAATGAGATGGGGTTTGTCGCGTGTGTGAGGTCCGACGTACTGACGATCACGTGGAGACAACGGCATCCGAGTGAGACGATTTGAAGGGGCCTCGGGGCTTGCCTTGGTGGATGCGGTGTGCCTTGCAAGGAAGGACGATGTGGTGGGGTTTGTCATATGTTGTTGGGTACGGTATGTATTGACAATGACCACCTAAAGATAATTCCTTTGAGGCGTGAGGACTCGCTCTGGACATGGGGCGCGTCTTCTCTGCGGTGATGGACGAGACGCGGGACGGATGCCATGACGTGTCGGCGGCCTTCATGTGCCTAAGGGGTCACGTCGGTGGCCCTTCCTATGGTTTCATAGCTCTTTTAGGGCAACCCGTGTTGTCTTTCATGCACTGCGGTGCCCTTAGGGTGGTCTAAACCCATCAGTATGTCTCCTCGTCACTGTTGATGTTTCCTGGTGGTATAGCTGGAAATGCATAAATGTCTCTTTAGGGGGGGAGTGGTCGGCGACCCCCCCTGGGCGTGGGTCTTGTCCTGCGTGCCTAGAGCCACCCACTGACATGCCGAGTGACATGGAAAATGGCATCGACGCAGTGCCATGAATTTCTGATGATTCGTCCCGTGCTTGGGGCTTGTCTTGCCCGAGGTAGTGCGCCCTAAAAACGATGACAATGAGATGGGGTTTGTCGCATGTGTGATCCTGCGGACTGACAGTCGTGTCCAGACAATGGCATCCGAGTGAGACGATTTGAAGGGGCCTCGAGGCCCGTCTTGGTGCGTGTGGCGTGCCTTGAAAGGAAGGACGTTGCGGTGGGGTTTGTCATCTGTTGTCGTGTCCCGTATGTAATGACAATGACCACCTAAAGAGAATTCATTTCATGCGTGAGGACCCTCTCTGGACATGGGGCCTGTCTTCTCGGCGGTGTTGGACGCTACCCGGGATGAATGCTACTACGTGTCGGCGGCCTTCATGTGCCTAAGGGGTCACATCGGTGGCTGTTCCTATGGTTTCATATATCTTTTAGGGCAACACGTGTTGTCTTTCATGCGCTGTGGTGCCCACAGGGTTGTCTAAACCCGTTAGTATGTCTCCTCGTCAGTGCTGATGTTTCCTGGTGGGACAGCTGAAAATGCATAAATGTCTCTTTAGGGGGGGAGTGGTCGGCGACCCCCCCTGGGCGTGGGTCTTGTCCTGCGTGCCCAGAGCCACCTAGTGACATGCCCACGGACATGGAAAAATGGCCTCCAGACAAATCCATGAAAGCTTGAGGATTCATACGGTGCTTGGGGCTTGTCTTGTCTGAGGTAATGCGCCATAAAAGTGATGACAATGAGCCGGGGTGCGTCGCGTGTCAGGTCCGACGTACTGACAATCACGTGGAGACAACGCCACCCGAGTGGGACGATTTGAAGGGGCATCGGGGCTTGCCTTGGAGGATGCGGTGTGCCTTGCAAGGAAGGACGACGTGGTGGGGTTTGTCATATGTTGTTGGGTACGGTATGTAATGACAATGACCGCCTCAAGATAATTCCTTTCATGCGTGAGGACCCGCTCTGGACATGGGGCGTGTCTTCTCTGCGGTGATGGACGAGACGCGGGACGGATGCCATGACGTGTCGGCGGCCTTCATGTGCCTAAGGGGTCACGTCGGTGGCCCTTCCTATGGTTTCATAGCTCTTTTAGGGCAACCCGTGTTGTCTTTCATGCACTGCGGTGCCCTTAGGGTGGTCTAAACCCATCAGTATGTCTCCTCGTCACTGTTGATGTTTCCTGGTGGAATAGCTGGAAATGCATAAATGTCTCTTTAGGGGGGGGAGTGGTCGGCGACCCCCCCTGGGCGTGGGTCTTGTCCTGCGTGCCTAGAGCCACCCGATGACATGCCCAGTGACATGGAAAATGGCATGGACGCAATGCCATGAATTCTCGATGATTCGTCCCGTGCTTGGGGCTTGTCTTTCCCGAGGTAGTGCGCCCTAAAAACGATGACAACGAGATGGGGTTTGTCGCATGTGTGATCTTGCGGGCTGATAGTCGTTTCCAGACAATGGCATCCGAGTGAGACGATTTGAAGGGGCCTCGAGGCCCGTCTTGGTGCATGCGGCGTGCCTTGAAGGGAAGGACGTTGAGGTGAGGTCATACCTCAAACATTGCAGATTTGGTTGGTGATGCAACCTTGTTGATCCTTCCATTAGTCATATGCTTGTCTCAAAGATCAGGTTGTGCATGTACAATGGACAAACTAATCGAACGGAATTGAATGTTCGGGACGACGGTTTGGGCTTGTGTTGGGGTCTGAGTGGTGAGCTCAGTCATACCTCAAACAATGCAGATGTTGTTGGTGATTCTACATGTCTGATCCTTCCACTAGTCATATGCTTGTCTCAAAGATCAGGTCCTGCATGATCAGTTGTGTGGGTTGATGGTTGCGCTTATGCGATTGTGTGGGAGTGGTGGATGGTTGTCAAGATACCGCGGTCTCCCTTTTTTGGGAAGGGAACGTTGGTCTCGTTGGCTCTAGGGGGTTGGGTATATCAATCCTTCCCTTGTGTCATGCATAGCGGGCTTTCCCTGCCTTCATGTGCTGCATTGTGATGCCTCTCGGGTTGCTTCCCTCGAGGCGTCACGGTCAGTTGTGTGGGTTGATGGTTGTGCTTACGCGATTGTGTGGGAGTGGTGGATGGTTGTCAAGATACTGCGGTCTCCCTTTTTTGGGAAGGGAACGTTGGTCTCGTTGGCTCTAGGGGGTTGGGTATATCAATCCTTCCCTTGTGTCATGCATAGCGGGCTTTCCCTGCCTTCATGTGCTGCATTGTGATGCCTCTCGGGTTGCTTCCCTCGAGGCGTCACGGTCAGTTGTGTGGGTTGATGGTTGTGCTTACGCGATTGTGTGGGAGTGGTGGATGGCTGTCAAGATACTGCGGTCTCCCTTTTTTGGGAAGGGAACGTTGGTCTCGTTGGCTCTAGGGGGTTGGGTATATAAATCCTTCCCTTGTGTCATGCATAGCGGGCTTTCCCTGCCTTCATGTGCTGCATTGTGATGTCTCTCGGGTTGCTTCCCTCGAGGCGTCACAGTCAGTTGTGTGGGTTGATGGTTGTGCTTACGCGATTGTGTGGGAGTGGTGGATGGTTGTCAAGATACTGCGGTCTCCCTTTTTTGGGAAGGGAACGTTGGTCTCCTTGGCTCTAGGGGGTTGGGTATATAAATCCTTCCCTTGTGTCATGCATAGCGGGCTTTCCCTGCCTTCATGTGCTGCATTGTGATGCCTCTGGGGTTGCTTCCCTTGAGGCGTCACGGTCAGTTGTGTGGGTTGATGGTTGTGCTTACGCGATTGTGTGGGAGTGGTGGATGGTTGTCAAGATACTGCGGTCTCCCTTTTTTGGGAAGGGAACGTTGGTCTCCTTGGCTCTAGGGGGTTGGGTATATAAATCCTTCCCTTGTGTCATGCATAGCGGGCTTTCCCTGCCTTCATGTGCTGCATTGTGATGTCTCTCGGGTTGCTTCCCTCGAGGTGTCACAGTCAGTTGTGTGGGTTGATGGTTGTGCTTACGCGATTGTGTGGGAGTGGTGGATGGTTGTCAAGATACTGCGGTCTCCCTTTTTTGGGAAGGGAACGTTGGTCTCCTTGGCTCTAGGGGGTTGGGTATATAAATCCTTCCCTTGTGTCATGCATAGCGGGCTTTCCCTGCCTTCATGTGCTGCATTGTGATGCCTCTCGGGTTGCTTCCCTTGAGGCGTCACGGTCAGTTGTGTGGGTTGATGGTTGTGCTTACGCGATTGTGTGGGAGTGGTGGATGGTTGTCAAGATACTGCGGTCTCCCTTTTTTGGGAAGGGAACGTTGGTCTCGTTGGCACCCTCATCCGTAAGTGGGGGATTAATTTCTCCTCGCTTTCATTTGGTCCTTGTGCATGTTTCCATGTGAATGATGGAACACGGTTTGGCTTGGTTGGATATCCGTTGAGAACACTAGTCAAATGCTTGTCTCAAAGATCAGTCTGTGCATGTACAGGGACAAACTAACCGAAAGATGGTGATATTGTGAAGGGTCTCATTAAATCAGTGACAAGTTTGACGTTCTCCTCGGTTATACATCAAGCGAAGAATGTGTATCTATTGTTTCGACAAGATACACGAGCGTCGTCACGCAGAGGTGATGACTCATTAAGGGGAATCCTGTCGATTTGGGAAGATGGTTTGGGCTTGTGTTGGGGTCTGAGTGGTTTGCTCAGTCATACCTCAAACATTGCAGATGTGGTTGGTGATGCTACCTGGCTGATCCTTCCATTAGTCATATGCTTGTCCCAAAGATCAGGTGGTGCATGTACAAAGGAAAAACTAATCGAATGGAATTGAATGTTCGGGACGACGGTTTGGGCTTGTGTTGGGGTCTGAGTGGTTAGCTCAGTCATACCTCAAACAATGCAGATGTTGTTGGTGATGCTACATGGCTGATCCTTCAACTAGTCATATGCTTGACTCAAAGATCAGGTCCCGCATGTACAAAGACAAACTAATCGAAAGATGGTGATACTGTGATGGGTCTCATTAAATTAGTTCCAGGGCTGACTTTCTCCTCAGTTATACATCAAGAGAAGAATCCCCAGGTGGGTGAGCTCCACCTAGAAGACCCTCACTTGTCCCTTCGGAGTTCTCCCTGTTGGTAGTGGAATTTTGTCAGTTATGATATACGGGCCCTGTTTATATGCTTGGGTTGAATTCTCTCGCACAATTGCGGTATTGAGCATCATGCAGAGGTGATGACTCATTAATTGGGTTCCTGTCGATTTGGAAAGACGGTTTGGGCTTGTGTTGGGGTCTGAGTGGTCTGCTCAGTCATACCTCAAACATTGCAGATGTGGTTGGTGATGCAACCTGGCTGATCCTTCCATTAGTCATATGCTTGTCCCAAAGATCAGGTTGTGCATGTACAAAGGACAAACTAATGGAACGGAATTGAATGTTCGGGATGATGGTTTGGGCTTGTGTTGGGGTCTGAGTGGTGAGCTCAGTCATACCTCAAACAATGCAGATGTTGTTGGTGATGCTACATGGCTGATCCTTCTACTAGTCATATGCTTGTCTCAAAGATCAGGTTGTGCATGATCAGTTGTGTGGGTTGATGGTTGCCCTTATGCGATTGTGTGGAAGTGGTGGATGGTTGTCAAGATACTGCGGTCTCCCTTTTTTGGGAATGGAACGTTGGTCTCGTTGGCGCTAGGGGGTTGGGTATATCAATCCTTCCCTTGTGTCATGCATAGCGGGCTTTCCCTGCCTTCATGTGCTGCATTGTGATGCCTCTCGGGTTGCTTCCCTCGAGGCGTGACGGTCAGTTGTGTGGGTTGATGGTTGTGCTTACGCGATTGTGTGGGAGTGGTGGATGGTTGTCAAGATACTGCGGTCTCCCTTTTTTGGGAAGGGAACGTTGGTCTCGTTGGCACCCTCATCCGTAAGTGGGGGTTTAATTTCTCCTCGCTTTCATTTGGTCCTTGTACATGTTTCCATGTGAATGATGGAACACGGTTTGGCTTGGTTGGATATCCGATGAGAACACTAGTCATATGCTTGTCTCAAAGATCAGTCTGTGCATGTACAGGGACAAACTAACCGAAAGATGGTGATACTGTGAAGGGTCTCATTAAATCAGTGACAAGTTTGACGTTCTCCTCGGTTATACATCAAGCGAAGAATGTGTATCTATTGTTTTTGCAAGATACACGAGCGTCATACAGAGGTGATGACTAATTAAGGGGAAACATGTCGATTTGGGAAGATGGTTTGGGCTTGTGTTGGGGTCTGAGTGGTTTGCTCAGTCATACCTCAAACATTGCAGATGTGGTTGGTGATGCTACCTGGCTGATCCTTCCATTAGTCATATGCTTGTATCAAAGATCAGGTCGTGCATGTACAAAGGACAAACTAATCGAATGGAATTGAATGCTCGGGACGACGGTTTAGGCTTGTGTTGGGGTCTGAGTGGTCTGCTCAGTCATACCTCAAACATTGCAGATGTGGTTAGTGACGCTACATGGGTGATCCTTCCACTAGTCATATGCGTGTCTCAAAGATCAGGTCCTGCATGTACAAGGACAAACTAATCGAAAGATGGTGATACTGTGAAGGGTCTCATTAAATCAGTGACACGGCTGACTTTCTCCTCGGTTATACATCAAGCGAAGAATCCCCAGGTGGGTGAGCTCCACCTAGAAGAACCTCACTTGTCCCTTTGGAGTTCTCCCTGTTGGTAGTGGAATTTTGTTGGTGCTGATGTAAGGGCCCCGTCTATATGCTTGGGTTGAATTCTCTCGCACAATTTTGGTTTCGGGTTCCAAGGGCTTGCTAAAAAGACGATGCGATACTAGACAGATATAACTTGGATGGGATGATGATAGATGAGCATGGTTGGTGTCCTGGTTCTTGGTTAAAAGTTTCGCAACGGTGGTTGAGTTCTTTTGAATGGTGGGATGTGGGGGGTGCGGCGGGACATAGGGCCTCCGTTCCTGTCATGACTCCTTTTCCTCAACGTCCCTGGAGCGTTGTGGGTTCGTCTGCTTAAAATCTGCCTCATGGCGGTTGAGTTCCTTCGGAAGGTGGGATGTGGGAGGCATGGCGGTGGGACGCTGTAATTCCTTTTCCTCACCGGTGGGATGTGGGGGGCATTGGAAAGAATGGGTTTTTGCCCAGTCTCATGCCGTGCCCGCCTTTTTCCTCACCTTTCATGGAGCGTTGCGGTTCGGGCTTGCTTAAAAGGCCACCTGTTGGTGGCGGAGTTCCTTGGATGGTGGGATGTGGGAGGCATGGTGGGTTGGTGTTCCTTTGTCGTCCCTCGACGCTCCTGCCCTTCCCTCGCCTTCTCTAGAGCAGTGCGGCTCTGCTTGCTTAAAAGCTGCCTCAGGGCGGTTGAGTTGCTGCGGATGGTGGGATGTGGGGGGCGCGGCGGGATTGGGTTTTTGCCCCGTCCCCTGACGTGCCTGCCTTTTCCTCCCCGTCTGTGGAGCATTGCGGGCTGGGTGCTTAAATACCGCCTCACGGTTTGTGGGATCCTGTGGATGGTGGGATGTGGGCGGCGCGGCGGGACATAGGACCCCCGTACCTACCATGACTCCTTTTCCTCGACGTCTCTTGAGCGTTGCTGGTTCGTCTGCTTAAAAGCTGCCTCATGGCGGTTGAGTTCCTACGGAATGTGAGATGTGGGAGGCACGGCGGGATGGGGGTTTCCCTCCTCATCCCCTGACGTTCCTACCTTTTTCCTCACTGGTGGGATGTGGGGGGTATGGGTGGGATTGGGTTGTTTCCCCGTCCTGTCGTACCCACCTTTTTCCTCACCTTTCATGGAGCGTTGCGGGTCGGGCTTTGCTTAAAATCCACTGATTGTGGTTGAGTTCTTGCAGATGTTGGGATGTGGGAGGCATGGTGGGATTGGGTTCCTTTGTCGTCCCTTGCTGTACCGCCTTTTCCTCACCTTCTCTGGAGCGTTGTGGAATTTTGGTAGTGGTTCAAGCGCGAAACTGTCGGTATCACCAGGATGCGAGAGCGTGCTCCTAAATTTCTCATTCAGTGATATTCCATGCGAACCATAGCAAGCTGCCTTGGGCAATGATTGGTGGGAGTGCTTTGCTCAACGCATTGTCGGGGCCACGTGCGAGTTATTTGGGTCCTAAGAAACTCACACCAACAGGGTAACGATTTCCATGGTTCATTATTGGACAAGTTGGGGTGCCTTCCTCCTCAGTCATGCCTTGGGTGATGATGTTCATAAGGGTGGCTTGAGAATGTGTATCTACTGTTTCTGCAAGATACACGAGCGTCATGCAGAGGTGATGACTAATTAAGGGGAAACATGTCGATTTGGGAAGAGATGGTTCGGGCTTGTGTTGGGGTCTGAGTGGTCTGCTCAGTCATACCTCAAACATTGCAGATGTGGTTGGTGATGGTACCCGGTTGATCTTTCCATTAGTCATATTATTGTCTCAAAGATCAGGCTGTGCATGTACGAAGGACAAACTAATCGAATGGAATTGAATGCTCGGGACGACGGTTTGGGCTTGTGTTGGGGTCTGAGTGGTCTGCTCAGTCATACCTCAAACATTGCAGATGTGGTTGGTGATGCTACATGGTTGATCCTTCCACTAGTCATATGCCTGTCTCAAAGATCAGGTCCCGCATGTAAAGGACAAACTAATCGAAAGATGGTGATACTGTGACGGGTCTCATTAAATCAGTGCCAGGGCTGACTTTCTCCTCGGTTATACCTCAAGCGAAGAATCCCCAGGTGGGTGAGCTCCACCTTGAAGACCCTCACTTGTCCCTTTGGAGTTCTCCCTGTTGGTAGTGGAATTTTGTTGGTGCTGATGTACGGGCCCCGTCTATATGCTTGGGTTGAATTCTCTCGCACAATTTTGGTTTCGGGTTCCAAGGGCTTGCTAAAAAGACGATGCGATACTAGACAGATATAACTTGGATGGGATGATGATAGATGAGCATGGTTGGTGTCCTGGTTCTTGGTTAAAAGTTTCGCAACGGTGGTTGAGTTCTTTTGAATGGTGGGATGTGGGGGGTGCGGCGGGACATAGGGCCTCTGTTCCTGTCATGACTCCTTTTCCTCAACGTCCCTGGAGCGTTGTGGGTTCGTCTGCTTAAAATCTGCCTCACGGCGGTTGAGTTCCTTCGGAAGGTGGGATGTGGGAAGCATGGCGGTGGGACGCTGTAATTCCTTTTCCTCACCGGTGGGATGTGGGGGGCATTGGAAAGAATGGGTTTTTGCCCAGTCTCATGCCGTGCCCGCCTTTTTCCTCACCTTTCATGGAGCGTTGCGGTTCGGGCTTGCTTAAAAGGCCACCTGTTGGTGGCGGAGTTCCTTGGATGGTGGGATGTGGGAGGCATGGTGGGTTGGTGTTCCTTTGTCGTCCCTCGACGCTCCTGCCCTTCCCTCGCCTTCTCTAGAGCAGTGCGGCTTTGCTTGCTTAAAAGCTGCCTCAGGGTGGTTGAGTTGCTGCGGATGGTGGGATGTGGGGGGCGCGGCGGGATTGGGTTTTTGCCCCGTCCCCTGACGTGCCTGCCTTTTCCTCCCCGTCTGTGGAGCATTGCGGGCTGGGTGCTTAAATACCGCCTCACGGTTTGTGGGATCCTGTGGATGGTGGGATGTGGGCGGCGCGGCGGGACATAGGACCCCCGTACCTACCATGACTCCTTTTCCTCGACGTCTCTTGAGCGTTGCTGGTTCGTCTGCTTAAAAGCTGCCTCATGGCGGTTGAGTTCCTACGGAATGTGAGATGTGGGAGGCACGGCGGGATGGGGGTTTCCCTCCTCATCCCCTGACGTTCCTACCTTTTCCCTCACTGGTGGGATGTGGGGGGTATGGGCGGGATTGGGTTGTTTCCCCGTCCTGTCGTACCCACCTTTTTCCTCACCTTTCATGGAGCGTTGCGGGTCGGGCTTTGCTTAAAATCCACTGAGTGTGGTTGAGTTCTTGCAGATGTTGGGATGTGGGAGGCATGGTGGGATTGGGTTCCTTTGTCGTCCCTTGCTGTACCGCCTTTTCCTCACCTTCTCTGGAGCGTTGTGGAATTTTGGTAGTGGTTCAAGCGCGAAACTGTCGGTATCACCAGGATGCGAGAGTGTGCTCCTAAATTTCTCATTCAGCGATATTCCATGCGAACCATAGCAAGCTGCCTTGGGCAATGATTGGTGGGAGTGCTTTGCTCAACGCATTGTCGGGGCCACGTGCGAGTTATTTGTGTCCTAAGAGACTCACACCAACAGGGTAACGATTTCCATGGTTCATTATTGGACAAGTTGGGGTGCCTTCCTCCTCAGTCATGCCTTGGGTGATGATGTTCATAAGGGTGGCTTGAGAATGTGTATCTACTGTTTCTGCAAGATACACGAGCGTCATGCGGAGGTGATGACTCATTAAGGGGAATCCTGTCGATTTGGGAAGATGGTTGGGGCTTGTGTTGGGGTCTGAGTGGTCTGCTCAGTCATACCTCAAACATTGCAGATGTGGTTGGTGATGCTACCTGGCTGATCCTTCCATTAGTCATATGCTTGTCTCAAAGATCAGGTTGTGCATGTACAAAGGACAAACTAATCGAACAGAATTGAATGTTCGGGACGACGGTTTGGGCTTGTGTTGGGGTCTGAGTGGTCAGCTCAGTCATACCCCAAACAATGCAGATGTTGTTGGTGATGCTACATGGCTGATCCTTCCACTAGTCATATGCCTGTCTCAAAGATCAGGTCCCGCATGTAAAGGACAAACTAATCGAAAGATGGTGATACTGTGACGGGTCTCATTAAATCAGTGCCAGGGGTGACTTTCTCCTCGGTTATATCTCAAGCGAAGAATCCCCAGGTGGGTGAGCTCCACCTAGAAGACCCTCACTTGTCCCTTTGGAGTTCTCCCTGTTGGTAGTGGAATTTTTTTGGTGCTGATGTAGGGGCCCCGTCTATATGCTTGGGTTGAATTCTCTCGCACAATTGCGGTTCCGTCTTCCAAGGGCTTGCTAAAAAGACAATGCGATACTAGACAGATATAACTTGGATGGGATGATGATAGATGAGCATGGTTGGTGTCCTGGTTCTTGGTTAAAAGTTTCGCAACGGTGGTTGAGTTCTTTTGAATGGTGGGATGTGGGGGGTGCGGCGGGACATAGGGCCTCCGTTCCTGTCATGACTCCTTTTCCTCAACGTCCCTGGAGCGTTGTGGGTTCGTCTGCTTAAAATCTGCCTCATGGCGGTTGAGTTCCTTCGGAAGGTGGGATGTGGGAGGCATGGCGGTGGGACGCTGTAATTCCTTTTCCTCACCGGTGGGATGTGGGGGGCATTGGAAAGAATGGGTTTTTGCCCAGTCTCATGCCGTGCCCGCCTTTTTCCTCACCTTTCATGGAGCGTTGCGGTTCGGGCTTGCTTAAAAGGCCACCTGTCGGTGGCGGAGTTCCTTGGATGGTGGGATGTGGGAGGCATGGTGGGTTGGTGTTCCTTTGTCGTCCCTCGACGCTCCTGCCCTTCCCTCGCCTTCTCTAGAGCAGTGCGGCTTGGCTTGCTTAAAAGCCGCCTCAGGGTGGTTGAGTTGCTGCGGATGGTGGGATGTGGGAGGCGCGGCGGGATTGGGTTTTTGCCCCGTCCCCTGACGTGCCTGCCTTTTCCTCCCCGTCTGTGGAGCATTGCGGGCTGGGTGCTTAAATACCGCCTCACGGTTTGTGGGATCCTGTGGATGGTGGGATGTGGGCGGCGCGGCGGGACATAGGACCCCCGTACCTACCCTGACTCCTTTTCCTTGACGTCTCTTGAGCGTTGCTGGTTCGTCTGCTTAAAAGCTGCCTCATGGCGGTTGAGTTCCTACGGAATGTGAGATGTGGGAGGCACGGCGGGATGGGGGTTTCCCTCCTCATCCCCTGACGTTCCTACCTTTTTCCTCACTGGTGGGATGTGGGGGGTATGGGCGGGATTGGGTTGTTTCCCCGTCCTGTCGTACCCACCTTTTTCCTCACCTTTCATGGAGCGTTGCGGGTCGGGCTATGCTTAAAAGCCACCGAGTGTGGTTGAGTTCTTGCAGATGTTGGGATGTGGGAGGCATGGTGGGATTGGGTTCCTTTGTCGTCCCTTGCTGTACCGCCTTTTCCTCACCTTCTCTGGAGCGTTGTGGAATTTTGGTAGTGGTTCAAGCGCGAAACTGTCGGTATCACCAGGATGCAAGAGCGTGCTCCTAAATTTCTCATTCAGCGATATTTCATGCGAACCATAGCAAGCTGCCTTGGGCAATGATTGGTGGGAGTGCTTTGCTCAACGCATTGTCGGGGCCACGTGCGAGTTATTTGGGTCCTAAGAAACTCACACCAACAGGGTGACGATTTCCATGGTTCATTATTGGACAAGTTGGGGTGCCTTCCTCCTCAGTCATGCCTTGGGTGATGATGTTCATAAGGGTGGCTTGAGAATGTGTATCTACTGTTTCTGCAAGATACACGAGCGTCATGCGGAGGTGATGACTCATTAAGGGGAATCCTGTCGATTTGGGAAGATGGTTGGGGCTTGTGTTGGGGTCTGAGTGGTCTGCTCAGTCATACCTCAAACATTGCAGATGTGGTTGGTGATGCTACCTGGCTGATCCTTCCATTAGTCATATGCTTGTCTCAAAGATCAGGTTGTGCATGTACAAAGGACAAACTAATCGAACAGAATTGAATGTTCGGGACGACGGTTTGGGCTTGTGTTGGGGTCTGAGTGGTCAGCTCAGTCATACCCCAAACAATGCAGATGTTGTTGGTGATGCTACATGGCTGATCCTTCCACTAGTCATATGCCTGTCTCAAAGATCAGGTCCCGCATGTAAAGGACAAACTAATCGAAAGATGGTGATACTGTGACGGGTCTCATTAAATCAGTTCCAGGGGTGACTTTCTCCTCGGTTATATCTCAAGCGAAGAATCCCCAGGTGGGTGAGCTCCACCTAGAAGACCCTCACTTGTCCCTTTGGAGTTCTCCCTGTTGGTAGTGGAATTTTTTTGGTG
>CAUJRU010000965.1:125000-147500 GCA_963277665.1 Viscum album
CCTACGTTTTCATAGGTTTTTCAGTGCCACACGTGTGGTCTTTCATGCGCTGCGCTGCCCTCTGGGACGTCTAAACCCCTCAGTATGTCTCCTCGTCACTGTTGATGTTTCCTGGTGGGATAGCTGGAAATGCATAAATGTCTCTTCAGGGGGGGGGGGGAGTGGTCGGCGACCCCCCCCTGGGCGTGGGTCTTGTCCTGCGCGCCCAGATCCACCCAATGACATGCCCACGGACATGAAAAAATGGCCTCTAGACAATGCCATGAATGCTTGGTGATTCGTCCGGTGCTTGGGGCTTGTCTTGTCCGGGGTATTGCGCCATGAAAGCGATGACAATGAGCCGGGGTTCGTCACGTGTCAGGTCCTACGTACTGACAATCGCGTGGAGACAATGCCATCCGGGTGAGGCGATTTGAAGGGGCCTCGGGGCTTGTCTTGGTGGATGCGGTGTGCCTTAAAAGGAAAGACATGGAGGTGGTGGTTGGTGAAATGTTGTTGGGTCCTATATGTAACGACAATCACCACCTGATGAGAATTCATTTCATGCGTGAGGACCCGCTGTGGACATGGGGCATGTCTTCTCGGCGGTGATCGACGATACGCGGGACGGATGCCATGACGTGTCGGCGGCCTTCAAGTGCCTAAGGGGTCACGTCGGTGGTCGTTCCTATGGTTTCATAGCTCTTTTAGGGCAACACGTGTTGTCTTTCATGCGCTGCACTGACCTCTGGGATGTCTAAACCCCTCAGTATGTCTCCTCGTCACTGATGATGTTTCCTGGTGGGATAGCTGGAAATGCATAAATGTCTCTTTAGGGGGGGAGTGGTCGGCGACCCCCCCTGGGCGTGGGTCTTGTCCTGCGTGCCCAGAGCCACCCAATGACATGCCCACGGACATGGAAAAATGGCCTCTAGACAATCCCATGAATGCTTGATGATTCGTCCGGTGCTTGGGGCTTGTCTTGTCCGGGGTAGTGCGCCATCAAAGCTTTGAAAATGAGTCGGGGTTCGTCGCGTGTCAGGTCCTACGTACTGACAATCGCGTGGAGACAATTCCATCCGAGTGAGACGATTTGAAGGGGCATCGGGGCTTGCATTGGTGGATGCGGGGTGCCTTGAAAGGAAGGACGCCGAGCTGGGGTTTGCCATATCTTGTTGGGTCCGGTATGTAACGTCCATGACCACCTAAATAGAATTCGTTTCATGCGTGAGGACCCGCTCTGGACATGGGGTTGTCTTCTCGGCGGTGGTCGACGACACGCGGGACGGATGCCATGACGTGCCGGCGGCCTTCATGTGCCTAAGGGGTCACGTCGGTGGCCGTTCCTATGGTTTCATAGCTCTTTTAGGGCAACTCGCGTTGTCTTTCATGAGCTGGGGTGCCCTCTGGGTGGTCTAAACCACTCAGTATGTCTCCTCGTCAGTGCTGATGTTTCCTGGTGGGATAGCTGTAAATGCATAAATGTCTCTTTAGGGGGGTAGTGGTCGGCGACCCCCCCTGGGCGTGGGTCTTGTCCTGCGTGCCTCGAGCCACCCAGTGACATGCCCACGGACATGGAAAAATGGCCTCTAGACAATGCCATCAATGCGTGATGATTCGTCCGGTGCTTGGGGCTTGTCTTCTCCGGGGTAGTGCGCCTTAAAAGCTTTGACAATGAGCCGGGGTTCGTCGCGTGTGAGGTCCTACGTACCGACAATCGCGTGGAGACAATGCCATCCGAGTGAGACGATTTGAAGGGGCCTCGAGGCTTGTCTTGGTGGATGCGGGGTGCCTTGAAAGGAAGGACGCCGAGCTGGGGTTTGTCATATGTTGTTGGGTTCGGTATGTAACGACACCGACCACCTAAAGAGAATTCATTTCATGCGTGAGGACCCGCTCTGGACATGGGGTCTGTCTTCTCGGCGGTGGTCGACGATACGCGGGAAGGATGCCATGACGTGTCGGCGGCCTTCACGTGCCTAAGGGGTCACGTCGGTTGCCGTTCCTATGGTTTCATAGCTCTTTTAGGGCAACACGTGTTGTCTTTCATGCGCTGCGGTTCCCTCTGGGTGGTCTGAACCACTCAGTATGTCTCCTCGTCAGTGCTGATGTTTCCTGGTGGGAGAGCTGGAAATGCAGAAATGTCTCTTTAGGGGGGGAGTGGTCGGCGACCCCCCCTGGGCGTGGGTCTTGTCCTGCGTGCCCAGAGCCACCCAGTGACATGCCCACAGACATGGAAAAATGGCCTCTAGATGATTCCTCCTGTGCTTGGGGCTTGTCTTGCCCGCGGTAGTGCCCCATAAAAGCGATGACAATGAGACGGGGTTCGTCGCGTGTCAGGTCCGACGAACTGACAATCGCGTGGAGACAAAGCCATCCGAGTGAGACGATTTGAAGTGGCCTCGGGGCATGTCTTGGTGGATGCGACGTGCCTTGAAAGGAAGGACGTCGAGGTGGGGTTTTTCATATGTTGTTGGGTCCTGTATGTAATTACAATTACCACCTAAAGAGAATTCTTTTCATGAGTGAGGACCCGCTCTGGACATGGGGCGTGTCTTCTCGGCGGTGATCGACGATACGCGGGATGGATGCCATGACTTGTCGGTGGCCTTCATGTGCATAAGGGGTCACGTCGGTGGCCCTTCCTATGGTTTCATAGCTCTTTTAGGGCAACACGTGTTGTCTTTCATGCGCTGTGGTGCCCTCAGGGTGGTCTAAACCCATCAGTATGTCTCCTCGTCAGTGTTGATGTTTCCTGGTGGGATAGCTGGAAATGCATAAATGTCTCTTTAGGGGGGGAGTGGTCGGCGACCCCCCTGGGCGTGGGTCTTGTCCTGCGTGCCTAGAGCCACCCAATGACATGCCCAGTGACATGGAAAATGGCATCGACGCAATGCCCTGAATTCCTGATGATTCTTCCCGTGCTAGGGTCTTGTCTTGCCCGAGGTGGTGCGCCATAAAACCGATGACAATGAGATGGGTGGGGTTTGTCGCCTGTGAGATCCTACGGACTGACAATCGCGTCCAGACAATGGAATCCTAGTGAGGCGATTTGAAGGGGCCTCGGGGCCCGTCTTGGTGCGTGCGGCGTGCCTTGAAAGGAAGGACGTTGAGGTGGGGTTTGTCATATGTTGTTGTGTCCGGTATGTAAAGACAATGACCACCTAAAGAGAATTCATTTCATGCGTGAGGACCCGCTCTGGACATGGGTCCTGTCTCCTCGGCGGTGTTGGACGATACGCGGGACGGATGCCATGACGTGTCGGCGGCCTTCATGTGCCTAAGGGGCCACGTCGGTGTCCCTTCCTATGGTTTCATAGCCCTTTTAGGGCAACACGTGTTGCCTTTCATGCGCTGCGGTTCCCTCTGGGTGGTCTAAACCACTCAGTATGTCTCCTCGTCAGTGTTGATGTTTCCTGGTGGAATAGCTGGAAATGCATAAATGTCTCTTTAGGGGGGGAGTGGTCGGCGACCCCCCCTGGGCGTGGGTCTTGTCCTGCGTGCCGAGAGCCACCCACAGACATGCCCAGTGACATGGAAAATGGCATCGACGCAATGCCATGAATTCCTGATGATTCGTCCCGTGCTTGGGGCTTGTCTTGCCCGAGGTAGTGCGCCCTAAAAACGATGGCAATGAGACGGGGTTTGTCGCATGTGCGATCCTGCGGACTGACAGTCGCGTCCAGACAATGGCATCCGAGTGAGACGATTTGAAGGGGCCTCAGGGCCCGTCTTGGTGCATGCGGCGTGCCTTGAAAGGAAGGACGTCGAGGTGGGGTTTTTCATATGTTGTCGTGTCCCGTATGTAATGACAATGACCACCTAAAGAGAATTCATTTCATGCGCGAGGACCCGCTCTGGACATGGGGCCTGTCTTCTCGGCGGCGTTGGATGCTACCCGCGACGAATGCTACTACGTGTCGGCGGCCTTGATGTGCCTAAGGGGTCACATCAGTGGCTGTTCCTATGGTTTCATATCTCTTTTAGGGCAACACGTGTTGTCTTTCATGCGCTGTGGTGCCCACAGGGTTGTCTAAACCCATCAGTATGTCTCCTCGTCAGTGCTGATGTTTCCTGGTGGGACAGCTGGAAATGCATAAATGTCTCTTTAGGGGGGGAGTGGTCGGCGACCCCCCCTGGGCGTGGGTCTTGTCCTGCGTGCCCAGAGCCACCCAGTGACATGCCCACGGACATGGAAAAACAGCCTCCGGACAAAGCAAAGACAGCTTGATGATTCGTCCGGTGCTTGGGGCTTGTCTTGTTCGAGGTAGTGCGCCATAAAAGTGATGACAATGAGCCGGGTTTCGTCGCGTGTCAGGTCCTCCGTACTGACAATCAGGTGGAGACAACGCCATCCGGGTGAGAGGATTTGAAGGGGCCTCAGGGCTTGCCTTGGTGGATGCGGTGTGCCTTGAATGGAAGGACAATGAGGTGGGGTTTGTCATATGTTGTTGGGTCCGGTATGTAATGACAATGACCGCCTAAAGAGAATTCCTTTCATGCGTGGGGACCCGCTCTGGACATGGGGCGTGTCTTCGCTGTGGTGATGGACGATACGTGGGACGGATGCCATGACGTGTCGGCGGCCTTCATGTGCCTAAGGGGTCACGTCGGTGGCCCTTCCTATGGTTTCATAGCTCTTTTAGGGCAACACGTGTTGCCTTTCATGCGCTGCCCTGCCCTCAGGGTGGTCTAAACCCATCAGTATGTCTCCTCGTCGGTGTTGATGTTTCCTGGTGGAATAGCTGGAAATGCATAAATGTCTCTTTAGGGGGGGAGTGGTCGGCGACCCCCCCGGGCGTGGGTCTTGTCTTGCGTGCCTAGAGCCACCCAATGTGATGCCCATTGACATGCAAAATGACATCGACGTAATGCCATGAATGCCTGATGATTCGTCCCGTGCTTGGGGCTTGTCTTGCCCGAGGTAGTGCGCCATAAAAACGATGACAATGGGATGGTGTTTGTCGCCTTCGAGATCCTGCGGACTGACAGTCGCGTTCAGACAATGGCATCCGAGTGAGACGATTTGAAGGGGTCTCGGGGCCCGTCTTGGTGCATGCGGCGTTTCTTGAAAGGAAGGACGTCGAGGTGGGGTTTGTCACATGTTGTTGTGTTCGGAATGTAAAGACAATGACCGCCTAAAGATAATTCATTTCATGCGCGGGGACCCGCTCTGGACATGGGTCCTGTCTTCTCGGCGGTGTTGGATGATACCCGGGACGGATGCCATGACGTGTCGGCGGCCTTCGTGTGCCTAAGGGGTCACTTTGGTGGCTGTTCGTATGGATTCGTAGCTCTTTAAGGGCAACACGTGCTGTCTTTCATGCGTTGTGGTGCCCATTGGGTTGTCTGAACCCATCAGTATGTGTCCTCGTCAGTGCTGATGTTTCCTGGTGGGACAGCTGGAAATGCATAAATGTCTCTTTAGGGGGGGAGTGGTCGGCGACCCCCCCTGGGCGTGGGTCTTGTCCTGCGTGCCCAGAGCCACCCAGTGACATGCCCACGAACATGGAAAAACGACCTCCAGACAAATCCATGAAAGCTTGATTATTCGTACGGTGCTTGGGGCTTGTCTTGTCTGAGGTAATGCGTCATAAAAGTGATGACAATGAGCCGGGGTGCGTCGCGTGTCAGGTCCGACGTACTGACAATCACGTGGAGACAACGCCATCCGAGTGGGACGATTTGAAGGGACCTCGGGTCTTGCCTTGGTGGATGCGGTGTGCCTTGCAAGGAAGGACGACGTGGTGGGGTTTGTCATATGTTGTTGGGTACGGTATGTATTGACAATGACCGCCTAAAGATAATTCCTTTGAGGCGTGAGGACCAGCTCTGGACATGGGGCGTGTCTTCTCTGCGGTGATGGACGAGACGCGGGGCGGATGCCATGACGTGTCGGCGGCCTTCATGTGCCTAAGGGGTCACGTCGGTGGCCCTTCCTATGGTTTCATAGCTCTTTTAGGGCAACCCGTGTTGTCTTTCATGCACTGCAGTGCCCTTAGGGTGGTCTAAACCCATCAGTATGTCTCCTCGTCACTGTTGATGTTTCCTGGTGGTATAGCTGGAAATGCATAAATGTCTCTTTAGGGGGGGAGTGGTCGGCGACCCCCCCTGGGCGTGGGTCTTGTCCTGCGTGCCTAGAGCCACCCAATGACATGCCGAGTGACATGGAAAATGGCATCGACGCAGTGCCATGAATTCCTGATGATTCGTCTCGTGCTTGGGGCTTGTCTTGCCCGAGGTAGTGCGCCCTAAAAACGATGACAATGAGATGGGGTTTGTCGCATGTGTGATCCTGCGGACTGACAGTCGTGTCCAGACAATGGCATCCGAGTGAGACGATTTGAAGGGGCCTCGAGGCCCGTCTTGGTGCGTGTGGCGTGCCTTGAAAGGAAGGACGTTGCGGTGGGGTTTGTCATCTGTTGTCGTGTCCCGTATGTAATGACAATGACCACCTAAAGAGAATTCATTTCATGCGTGAGGACCCTCTCTGGACATGGGGCCTGTCTTCTCGGCGGTGTTGGACGCTACCCGGGATGAATGCTACTACGTGTCGGCGGCCTTCATGTGCCTAAGGGGTCACATCGGTGGCTGTTCCTACGGTTTCATATATCTTTTAGGGCAACACGTGTTGACTTTCATGCGCTGTGGTGCCCACAGGGTTGTCTAAACCCTCCAGTATGTCTCCTCGTCAGTGCTGATGTTTCCTGGTGGGACAGCTGGAAAGGCATAAATGTCTCTTTAGGGGGGGAGTGGTCGGCGACCCCCCCTGGGCGTGGGTCTTGTCCTGCGTGCCCAGAGCCACCTAGTGACATGCCCACGGACATGGAAAAATGGCCTCCAGACAAATCCATGAAAGCTTGAGGATTCATACGGTGCTTGGGGCTTGTCTTGTCTGAGGTAATGCGCCATAAAAGTGATGACAATGAGCCGGGGTGCGTCGCGTGTCAGGTCCGAGGTACTGACAATCACGTGGAGACAACGCCACCCGAGTGGGACGATTTGAAGGGGCATCGGGGCTTGCCTTGGAGGATGCGGTGTGCCTTGCAAGGAAGGACGACGTGGTGGGGTTTGTCATATGTTGTTGGGTACGGTATGTAATGACAATGACCGCCTAAAGATAATTCATTTCATGCGTGAGGACCCGCTCTGGACATGGGGCGTGTCTTCTCTGCGGTGATGGACGAGACGCGGGACGGATGTCATGACGTGTCGGCGGCCTTCATGTGCCTAAGGGGTCACGTCGGTGGCCCTTCCTATGGTTTCATAGCTCTTTTAGGGCAACCCGTGTTGTCTTTCATGCACTGCGGTGCCCTTAGGGTGGTCTAAACCCCTCAGTATGTCTCCTCGTCACTTTTGATGTTTCCTGGTGGAATAGCTGGAAATGCATAAATGTCTCTTTAGGGGGGGAGTGGTCGGCGACCCCCCCTGGGCGTGGGTCTTGTCCTGCGTGCCTAGAGCCACCCGATGACATGCCCAGTGACATGGAAAATGGCATCGACGCAATGCCATGAATTCTTGATGATTCGTCCCGTGCTTGGGGCTTGTCTTTCCCGAGGTAGTGCGCCCTAAAAACGATGACAATGAGATGGGTTTTGTCGCATGTGTGATCTTGCGGGCTGACAGTCGTTTCCAGACAAAGGCATCCGAGTGAGACGATTTGAAGGGGCCTCGAGGCCCGTCTTGGTGCATGCGGTGTGCCTTGAAAGGAAGGACGTTGAGGTGTGGTTATTCATGTGTTTTCGTGTCCCGTATGTAATGATAATGACCACCTAAAGAGAATTCATTTCATGCGTGAGGACCCTCTCTGGACATGGGGCCTGTCTTCTCGGCGGTGTTGGACGCTACCCGGGATGGATGCTAGTACGTGATGGCGGCCTTGATGTGCCTAAGGGGTCACATTGGTGGCTATTCCTATGGTTTCATATCTCTTTTAGGGCAACACGTGTTGTCTTTCATGCGCTGTGGTGCCCACAGGGTTGTCTGAACCCATCAGTATGTCTCCTCGTCAGTGCTGATGTTTCCTGGTGGGACAGCTGGAAATGCATAAATGTCTCTTTAGGGGGGGAGTGGTCGGCGACCCCCCCTGGGCGTGGGTCTTGTCCTGTGTGCCCAGAGCCACCCAGTGACATGCCCACGGACATGGAAAAACGGCCTCCAGACGAATCCATGAAAGCCTGATGATTCGTACGGTGCTTGGGGCTTGTCTTGTCTGAGGTAATGCGCCATAAAAGTGATGACAATGAGCTGGGGTGCGTCGCGTGTCAGACCCACGCCGAGTGACGTGGAAAATGGCATCGACGCAATGCCAAGAATTCCTGATGATTTGTCCCGTGCTTCGGGCTTGTCTTGCCCGAGGTAGTGCGCCATAAAAACGATGACAATGAGATGGGGTTTGTCGCGTGTGTGAGGTCCGACGTACTGACGATCACGTGGAGACAACGGCATCCGAGTGAGACGATTTGAAGGGGCCTCGGGGCTTGCCTTGGTGGATGCGGTGTGCCTTGCAAGGAAGGACGATGTGGTGGGGTTTGTCATATGTTGTTGGGTACGGTATGTATTGACAATGACCACCTAAAGATAATTCCTTTGAGGCGTGAGGACTCGCTCTGGACATGGGGCGCGTCTTCTCTGCGGTGATGGACGAGACGCGGGACGGATGCCATGACGTGTCGGCGGCCTTCATGTGCCTAAGGGGTCACGTCGGTGGCCCTTCCTATGGTTTCATAGCTCTTTTAGGGCAACCCGTGTTGTCTTTCATGCACTGCGGTGCCCTTAGGGTGGTCTAAACCCATCAGTATGTCTCCTCGTCACTGTTGATGTTTCCTGGTGGTATAGCTGGAAATGCATAAATGTCTCTTTAGGGGGGGAGTGGTCGGCGACCCCCCCTGGGCGTGGGTCTTGTCCTGCGTGCCTAGAGCCACCCACTGACATGCCGAGTGACATGGAAAATGGCATCGACGCAGTGCCATGAATTTCTGATGATTCGTCCCGTGCTTGGGGCTTGTCTTGCCCGAGGTAGTGCGCCCTAAAAACGATGACAATGAGATGGGGTTTGTCGCATGTGTGATCCTGCGGACTGACAGTCGTGTCCAGGCAATGGCATCCGAGTGAGACGATTTGAAGGGGCCTCGAGGCCCGTCTTGGTGCGTGTGGCGTGCCTTGAAAGGAAGGACGTTGCGGTGGGGTTTGTCATCTGTTGTCGTGTCCCGTATGTAATGACAATGACCACCTAAAGAGAATTCATTTCATGCGTGAGGACCCTCTCTGGACATGGGGCCTGTCTTCTCGGCGGTGTTGGACGCTACCCGGGATGAATGCTACTACGTGTCGGCGGCCTTCATGTGCCTAAGGGGTCACATCGGTGGCTGTTCCTATGGTTTCATATATCTTTTAGGGCAACACGTGTTGTCTTTCATGCGCTGTGGTGCCCACAGGGTTGTCTAAACCCGTTAGTATGTCTCCTCGTCAGTGCTGATGTTTCCTGGTGGGACAGCTGAAAATGCATAAATGTCTCTTTAGGGGGGGAGTGGTCGGCGACCCCCCCTGGGCGTGGGTCTTGTCCTGCGTGCCCAGAGCCACCTAGTGACATGCCCACGGACATGGAAAAATGGCCTCCAGACAAATCCATGAAAGCTTGAGGATTCATACGGTGCTTGGGGCTTGTCTTGTCTGAGGTAATGCGCCATAAAAGTGATGACAATGAGCCGGGGTGCGTCGCGTGTCAGGTCCGACGTACTGACAATCACGTGGAGACAACGCCACCCGAGTGGGACGATTTGAAGGGGCATCGGGGCTTGCCTTGGAGGATGCGGTGTGCCTTGCAAGGAAGGACGACGTGGTGGGGTTTGTCATATGTTGTTGGGTACGGTATGTAATGACAATGACCGCCTCAAGATAATTCCTTTCATGCGTGAGGACCCGCTCTGGACATGGGGCGTGTCTTCTCTGCGGTGATGGACGAGACGCGGGACGGATGCCATGACGTGTCGGCGGCCTTCATGTGCCTAAGGGGTCACGTCGGTGGCCCTTCCTATGGTTTCATAGCTCTTTTAGGGCAACCCGTGTTGTCTTTCATGCACTGCGGTGCCCTTAGGGTGGTCTAAACCCATCAGTATGTCTCCTCGTCACTGTTGATGTTTCCTGGTGGAATAGCTGGAAATGCATAAATGTCTCTTTAGGGGGGGGAGTGGTCGGCGACCCCCCCTGGGCGTGGGTCTTGTCCTGCGTGCCTAGAGCCACCCGATGACATGCCCAGTGACATGGAAAATGGCATGGACGCAATGCCATGAATTCTCGATGATTCGTCCCGTGCTTGGGGCTTGTCTTTCCCGAGGTAGTGCGCCCTAAAAACGATGACAACGAGATGGGGTTTGTCGCATGTGTGATCTTGCGGGCTGATAGTCGTTTCCAGACAATGGCATCCGAGTGAGACGATTTGAAGGGGCCTCGAGGCCCGTCTTGGTGCATGCGGCGTGCCTTGAAGGGAAGGACGTTGAGGTGGGGTCATACCTCAAACATTGCAGATTTGGTTGGTGATGCAACCTTGTTGATCCTTCCATTAGTCATATGCTTGTCTCAAAGATCAGGTTGTGCATGTACAATGGACAAACTAATCGAACGGAATTGAATGTTCGGGACGACGGTTTGGGCTTGTGTTGGGGTCTGAGTGGTGAGCTCAGTCATACCTCAAACAATGCAGATGTTGTTGGTGATTCTACATGTCTGATCCTTCCACTAGTCATATGCTTGTCTCAAAGATCAGGTCCTGCATGATCAGTTGTGTGGGTTGATGGTTGCGCTTATGCGATTGTGTGGGAGTGGTGGATGGTTGTCAAGATACCGCGGTCTCCCTTTTTTGGGAAGGGAACGTTGGTCTCGTTGGCTCTAGGGGGTTGGGTATATCAATCCTTCCCTTGTGTCATGCATAGCGGGCTTTCCCTGCCTTCATGTGCTGCATTGTGATGCCTCTCGGGTTGCTTCCCTCGAGGCGTCACGGTCAGTTGTGTGGGTTGATGGTTGTGCTTACGCGATTGTGTGGGAGTGGTGGATGGTTGTCAAGATACTGCGGTCTCCCTTTTTTGGGAAGGGAACGTTGGTCTCGTTGGCTCTAGGGGGTTGGGTATATCAATCCTTCCCTTGTGTCATGCATAGCGGGCTTTCCCTGCCTTCATGTGCTGCATTGTGATGCCTCTCGGGTTGCTTCCCTCGAGGCGTCACGGTCAGTTGTGTGGGTTGATGGTTGTGCTTACGCGATTGTGTGGGAGTGGTGGATGGCTGTCAAGATACTGCGGTCTCCCTTTTTTGGGAAGGGAACGTTGGTCTCGTTGGCTCTAGGGGGTTGGGTATATAAATCCTTCCCTTGTGTCATGCATAGCGGGCTTTCCCTGCCTTCATGTGCTGCATTGTGATGTCTCTCGGGTTGCTTCCCTCGAGGCGTCACAGTCAGTTGTGTGGGTTGATGGTTGTGCTTACGCGATTGTGTGGGAGTGGTGGATGGTTGTCAAGATACTGCGGTCTCCCTTTTTTGGGAAGGGAACGTTGGTCTCCTTGGCTCTAGGGGGTTGGGTATATAAATCCTTCCCTTGTGTCATGCATAGCGGGCTTTCCCTGCCTTCATGTGCTGCATTGTGATGCCTCTGGGGTTGCTTCCCTTGAGGCGTCACGGTCAGTTGTGTGGGTTGATGGTTGTGCTTACGCGATTGTGTGGGAGTGGTGGATGGTTGTCAAGATACTGCGGTCTCCCTTTTTTGGGAAGGGAACGTTGGTCTCCTTGGCTCTAGGGGGTTGGGTATATAAATCCTTCCCTTGTGTCATGCATAGCGGGCTTTCCCTGCCTTCATGTGCTGCATTGTGATGTCTCTCGGGTTGCTTCCCTCGAGGTGTCACAGTCAGTTGTGTGGGTTGATGGTTGTGCTTACGCGATTGTGTGGGAGTGGTGGATGGTTGTCAAGATACTGCGGTCTCCCTTTTTTGGGAAGGGAACGTTGGTCTCCTTGGCTCTAGGGGGTTGGGTATATAAATCCTTCCCTTGTGTCATGCATAGCGGGCTTTCCCTGCCTTCATGTGCTGCATTGTGATGCCTCTCGGGTTGCTTCCCTTGAGGCGTCACGGTCAGTTGTGTGGGTTGATGGTTGTGCTTACGCGATTGTGTGGGAGTGGTGGATGGTTGTCAAGATACTGCGGTCTCCCTTTTTTGGGAAGGGAACGTTGGTCTCGTTGGCACCCTCATCCGTAAGTGGGGGATTAATTTCTCCTCGCTTTCATTTGGTCCTTGTGCATGTTTCCATGTGAATGATGGAACACGGTTTGGCTTGGTTGGATATCCGTTGAGAACACTAGTCAAATGCTTGTCTCAAAGATCAGTCTGTGCATGTACAGGGACAAACTAACCGAAAGATGGTGATATTGTGAAGGGTCTCATTAAATCAGTGACAAGTTTGACGTTCTCCTCGGTTATACATCAAGCGAAGAATGTGTATCTATTGTTTCGACAAGATACACGAGCGTCGTCACGCAGAGGTGATGACTCATTAAGGGGAATCCTGTCGATTTGGGAAGATGGTTTGGGCTTGTGTTGGGGTCTGAGTGGTTTGCTCAGTCATACCTCAAACATTGCAGATGTGGTTGGTGATGCTACCTGGCTGATCCTTCCATTAGTCATATGCTTGTCCCAAAGATCAGGTGGTGCATGTACAAAGGAAAAACTAATCGAATGGAATTGAATGTTCGGGACGACGGTTTGGGCTTGTGTTGGGGTCTGAGTGGTTAGCTCAGTCATACCTCAAACAATGCAGATGTTGTTGGTGATGCTACATGGCTGATCCTTCAACTAGTCATATGCTTGACTCAAAGATCAGGTCCCGCATGTACAAAGACAAACTAATCGAAAGATGGTGATACTGTGATGGGTCTCATTAAATTAGTGCCAGGGCTGACTTTCTCCTCAGTTATACATCAAGAGAAGAATCCCCAGGTGGGTGAGCTCCACCTAGAAGACCCTCACTTGTCCCTTCGGAGTTCTCCCTGTTGGTAGTGGAATTTTGTCAGTTATGATATACGGGCCCTGTTTATATGCTTGGGTTGAATTCTCTCGCACAATTGCGGTATTGAGCATCATGCAGAGGTGATGACTCATTAATTGGGTTCCTGTCGATTTGGAAAGACGGTTTGGGCTTGTGTTGGGGTCTGAGTGGTCTGCTCAGTCATACCTCAAACATTGCAGATGTGGTTGGTGATGCAACCTGGCTGATCCTTCCATTAGTCATATGCTTGTCCCAAAGATCAGGTTGTGCATGTACAAAGGACAAACTAATGGAACGGAATTGAATGTTCGGGATGATGGTTTGGGCTTGTGTTGGGGTCTGAGTGGTGAGCTCAGTCATACCTCAAACAATGCAGATGTTGTTGGTGATGCTACATGGCTGATCCTTCTACTAGTCATATGCTTGTCTCAAAGATCAGGTTGTGCATGATCAGTTGTGTGGGTTGATGGTTGCCCTTATGCGATTGTGTGGAAGTGGTGGATGGTTGTCAAGATACTGCGGTCTCCCTTTTTTGGGAAGGGAACGTTGGTCTCGTTGGCGCTAGGGGGTTGGGTATATCAATCCTTCCCTTGTGTCATGCATAGCGGGCTTTCCCTGCCTTCATGTGCTGCATTGTGATGCCTCTCGGGTTGCTTCCCTCGAGGCGTGACGGTCAGTTGTGTGGGTTGATGGTTGTGCTTACGCGATTGTGTGGGAGTGGTGGATGGTTGTCAAGATACTGCGGTCTCCCTTTTTTGGGAAGGGAACGTTGGTCTCGTTGGCACCCTCATCCGTAAGTGGGGGTTTAATTTCTCCTCGCTTTCATTTGGTCCTTGTACATGTTTCCATGTGAATGATGGAACACGGTTTGGCTTGGTTGGATATCCGATGAGAACACTAGTCATATGCTTGTCTCAAAGATCAGTCTGTGCATGTACAGGGACAAACTAACCGAAAGATGGTGATACTGTGAAGGGTCTCATTAAATCAGTGACAAGTTTGACGTTCTCCTCGGTTATACATCAAGCGAAGAATGTGTATCTATTGTTTTTGCAAGATACACGAGCGTCATACAGAGGTGATGACTAATTAAGGGGAAACATGTCGATTTGGGAAGATGGTTTGGGCTTGTGTTGGGGTCTGAGTGGTTTGCTCAGTCATACCTCAAACATTGCAGATGTGGTTGGTGATGCTACCTGGCTGATCCTTCCATTAGTCATATGCTTGTATCAAAGATCAGGTCGTGCATGTACAAAGGACAAACTAATCGAATGGAATTGAATGCTCGGGACGACGGTTTAGGCTTGTGTTGGGGTCTGAGTGGTCTGCTCAGTCATACCTCAAACATTGCAGATGTGGTTAGTGACGCTACATGGGTGATCCTTCCACTAGTCATATGCGTGTCTCAAAGATCAGGTCCTGCATGTACAAGGACAAACTAATCGAAAGATGGTGATACTGTGAAGGGTCTCATTAAATCAGTGACACGGCTGACTTTCTCCTCGGTTATACATCAAGCGAAGAATCCCCAGGTGGGTGAGCTCCACCTAGAAGAACCTCACTTGTCCCTTTGGAGTTCTCCCTGTTGGTAGTGGAATTTTGTTGGTGCTGATGTAAGGGCCCCGTCTATATGCTTGGGTTGAATTCTCTCGCACAATTTTGGTTTCGGGTTCCAAGGGCTTGCTAAAAAGACGATGCGATACTAGACAGATATAACTTGGATGGGATGATGATAGATGAGCATGGTTGGTGTCCTGGTTCTTGGTTAAAAGTTTCGCAACGGTGGTTGAGTTCTTTTGAATGGTGGGATGTGGGGGGTGCGGCGGGACATAGGGCCTCCGTTCCTGTCATGACTCCTTTTCCTCAACGTCCCTGGAGCGTTGTGGGTTCGTCTGCTTAAAATCTGCCTCATGGCGGTTGAGTTCCTTCGGAAGGTGGGATGTGGGAGGCATGGCGGTGGGACGCTGTAATTCCTTTTCCTCACCGGTGGGATGTGGGGGGCATTGGAAAGAATGGGTTTTTGCCCAGTCTCATGCCGTGCCCGCCTTTTTCCTCACCTTTCATGGAGCGTTGCGGTTCGGGCTTGCTTAAAAGGCCACCTGTTGGTGGCGGAGTTCCTTGGATGGTGGGATGTGGGAGGCATGGTGGGTTGGTGTTCCTTTGTCGTCCCTCGACGCTCCTGCCCTTCCCTCGCCTTCTCTAGAGCAGTGCGGCTCTGCTTGCTTAAAAGCTGCCTCAGGGCGGTTGAGTTGCTGCGGATGGTGGGATGTGGGGGGCGCGGCGGGATTGGGTTTTTGCCCCGTCCCCTGACGTGCCTGCCTTTTCCTCCCCGTCTGTGGAGCATTGCGGGCTGGGTGCTTAAATACCGCCTCACGGTTTGTGGGATCCTGTGGATGGTGGGATGTGGGCGGCGCGGCGGGACATAGGACCCCCGTACCTACCATGACTCCTTTTCCTCGACGTCTCTTGAGCGTTGCTGGTTCGTCTGCTTAAAAGCTGCCTCATGGCGGTTGAGTTCCTACGGAATGTGAGATGTGGGAGGCACGGCGGGATGGGGGTTTCCCTCCTCATCCCCTGACGTTCCTACCTTTTTCCTCACTGGTGGGATGTGGGGGGTATGGGTGGGATTGGGTTGTTTCCCCGTCCTGTCGTACCCACCTTTTTCCTCACCTTTCATGGAGCGTTGCGGGTCGGGCTTTGCTTAAAATCCACTGATTGTGGTTGAGTTCTTGCAGATGTTGGGATGTGGGAGGCATGGTGGGATTGGGTTCCTTTGTCGTCCCTTGCTGTACCGCCTTTTCCTCACCTTCTCTGGAGCGTTGTGGAATTTTGGTAGTGGTTCAAGCGCGAAACTGTCGGTATCACCAGGATGCGAGAGCGTGCTCCTAAATTTCTCATTCAGTGATATTCCATGCGAACCATAGCAAGCTGCCTTGGGCAATGATTGGTGGGAGTGCTTTGCTCAACGCATTGTCGGGGCCACGTGCGAGTTATTTGGGTCCTAAGAAACTCACACCAACAGGGTAACGATTTCCATGGTTCATTATTGGACAAGTTGGGGTGCCTTCCTCCTCAGTCATGCCTTGGGTGATGATGTTCATAAGGGTGGCTTGAGAATGTGTATCTACTGTTTCTGCAAGATACACGAGCGTCATGCAGAGGTGATGACTAATTAAGGGGAAACATGTCGATTTGGGAAGAGATGGTTCGGGCTTGTGTTGGGGTCTGAGTGGTCTGCTCAGTCATACCTCAAACATTGCAGATGTGGTTGGTGATGGTACCCGGTTGATCTTTCCATTAGTCATATTATTGTCTCAAAGATCAGGCTGTGCATGTACGAAGGACAAACTAATCGAATGGAATTGAATGCTCGGGACGACGGTTTGGGCTTGTGTTGGGGTCTGAGTGGTCTGCTCAGTCATACCTCAAACATTGCAGATGTGGTTGGTGATGCTACATGGTTGATCCTTCCACTAGTCATATGCCTGTCTCAAAGATCAGGTCCCGCATGTAAAGGACAAACTAATCGAAAGATGGTGATACTGTGACGGGTCTCATTAAATCAGTGCCAGGGCTGACTTTCTCCTCGGTTATACCTCAAGCGAAGAATCCCCAGGTGGGTGAGCTCCACCTTGAAGACCCTCACTTGTCCCTTTGGAGTTCTCCCTGTTGGTAGTGGAATTTTGTTGGTGCTGATGTACGGGCCCCGTCTATATGCTTGGGTTGAATTCTCTCGCACAATTTTGGTTTCGGGTTCCAAGGGCTTGCTAAAAAGACGATGCGATACTAGACAGATATAACTTGGATGGGATGATGATAGATGAGCATGGTTGGTGTCCTGGTTCTTGGTTAAAAGTTTCGCAACGGTGGTTGAGTTCTTTTGAATGGTGGGATGTGGGGGGTGCGGCGGGACATAGGGCCTCTGTTCCTGTCATGACTCCTTTTCCTCAACGTCCCTGGAGCGTTGTGGGTTCGTCTGCTTAAAATCTGCCTCACGGCGGTTGAGTTCCTTCGGAAGGTGGGATGTGGGAAGCATGGCGGTGGGACGCTGTAATTCCTTTTCCTCACCGGTGGGATGTGGGGGGCATTGGAAAGAATGGGTTTTTGCCCAGTCTCATGCCGTGCCCGCCTTTTTCCTCACCTTTCATGGAGCGTTGCGGTTCGGGCTTGCTTAAAAGGCCACCTGTTGGTGGCGGAGTTCCTTGGATGGTGGGATGTGGGAGGCATGGTGGGTTGGTGTTCCTTTGTCGTCCCTCGACGCTCCTGCCCTTCCCTCGCCTTCTCTAGAGCAGTGCGGCTTTGCTTGCTTAAAAGCTGCCTCAGGGTGGTTGAGTTGCTGCGGATGGTGGGATGTGGGGGGCGCGGCGGGATTGGGTTTTTGCCCCGTCCCCTGACGTGCCTGCCTTTTCCTCCCCGTCTGTGGAGCATTGCGGGCTGGGTGCTTAAATACCGCCTCACGGTTTGTGGGATCCTGTGGATGGTGGGATGTGGGCGGCGCGGCGGGACATAGGACCCCCGTACCTACCATGACTCCTTTTCCTCGACGTCTCTTGAGCGTTGCTGGTTCGTCTGCTTAAAAGCTGCCTCATGGCGGTTGAGTTCCTACGGAATGTGAGATGTGGGAGGCACGGCGGGATGGGGGTTTCCCTCCTCATCCCCTGACGTTCCTACCTTTTCCCTCACTGGTGGGATGTGGGGGGTATGGGCGGGATTGGGTTGTTTCCCCGTCCTGTCGTACCCACCTTTTTCCTCACCTTTCATGGAGCGTTGCGGGTCGGGCTTTGCTTAAAATCCACTGAGTGTGGTTGAGTTCTTGCAGATGTTGGGATGTGGGAGGCATGGTGGGATTGGGTTCCTTTGTCGTCCCTTGCTGTACCGCCTTTTCCTCACCTTCTCTGGAGCGTTGTGGAATTTTGGTAGTGGTTCAAGCGCGAAACTGTCGGTATCACCAGGATGCGAGAGCGTGCTCCTAAATTTCTCATTCAGCGATATTCCATGCGAACCATAGCAAGCTGCCTTGGGCAATGATTGGTGGGAGTGCTTTGCTCAACGCATTGTCGGGGCCACGTGCGAGTTATTTGTGTCCTAAGAGACTCACACCAACAGGGTAACGATTTCCATGGTTCATTATTGGACAAGTTGGGGTGCCTTCCTCCTCAGTCATGCCTTGGGTGATGATGTTCATAAGGGTGGCTTGAGAATGTGTATCTACTGTTTCTGCAAGATACACGAGCGTCATGCGGAGGTGATGACTCATTAAGGGGAATCCTGTCGATTTGGGAAGATGGTTGGGGCTTGTGTTGGGGTCTGAGTGGTCTGCTCAGTCATACCTCAAACATTGCAGATGTGGTTGGTGATGCTACCTGGCTGATCCTTCCATTAGTCATATGCTTGTCTCAAAGATCAGGTTGTGCATGTACAAAGGACAAACTAATCGAACAGAATTGAATGTTCGGGACGACGGTTTGGGCTTGTGTTGGGGTCTGAGTGGTCAGCTCAGTCATACCCCAAACAATGCAGATGTTGTTGGTGATGCTACATGGCTGATCCTTCCACTAGTCATATGCCTGTCTCAAAGATCAGGTCCCGCATGTAAAGGACAAACTAATCGAAAGATGGTGATACTGTGACGGGTCTCATTAAATCAGTGCCAGGGGTGACTTTCTCCTCGGTTATATCTCAAGCGAAGAATCCCCAGGTGGGTGAGCTCCACCTAGAAGACCCTCACTTGTCCCTTTGGAGTTCTCCCTGTTGGTAGTGGAATTTTTTTGGTGCTGATGTAGGGGCCCCGTCTATATGCTTGGGTTGAATTCTCTCGCACAATTGCGGTTCCGTCTTCCAAGGGCTTGCTAAAAAGACAATGCGATACTAGACAGATATAACTTGGATGGGATGATGATAGATGAGCATGGTTGGTGTCCTGGTTCTTGGTTAAAAGTTTCGCAACGGTGGTTGAGTTCTTTTGAATGGTGGGATGTGGGGGGTGCGGCGGGACATAGGGCCTCCGTTCCTGTCATGACTCCTTTTCCTCAACGTCCCTGGAGCGTTGTGGGTTCGTCTGCTTAAAATCTGCCTCATGGCGGTTGAGTTCCTTCGGAAGGTGGGATGTGGGAGGCATGGCGGTGGGACGCTGTAATTCCTTTTCCTCACCGGTGGGATGTGGGGGGCATTGGAAAGAATGGGTTTTTGCCCAGTCTCATGCCGTGCCCGCCTTTTTCCTCACCTTTCATGGAGCGTTGCGGTTCGGGCTTGCTTAAAAGGCCACCTGTCGGTGGCGGAGTTCCTTGGATGGTGGGATGTGGGAGGCATGGTGGGTTGGTGTTCCTTTGTCGTCCCTCGACGCTCCTGCCCTTCCCTCGCCTTCTCTAGAGCAGTGCGGCTTGGCTTGCTTAAAAGCCGCCTCAGGGTGGTTGAGTTGCTGCGGATGGTGGGATGTGGGAGGCGCGGCGGGATTGGGTTTTTGCCCCGTCCCCTGACGTGCCTGCCTTTTCCTCCCCGTCTGTGGAGCATTGCGGGCTGGGTGCTTAAATACCGCCTCACGGTTTGTGGGATCCTGTGGATGGTGGGATGTGGGCGGTGCGGCGGGACATAGGACCCCCGTACCTACCCTGACTCCTTTTCCTTGACGTCTCTTGAGCGTTGCTGGTTCGTCTGCTTAAAAGCTGCCTCATGGCGGTTGAGTTCCTACGGAATGTGAGATGTGGGAGGCACGGCGGGATGGGGGTTTCCCTCCTCATCCCCTGACGTTCCTACCTTTTTCCTCACTGGTGGGATGTGGGGGGTATGGGCGGGATTGGGTTGTTTCCCCGTCCTGTCGTACCCACCTTTTTCCTCACCTTTCATGGAGCGTTGCGGGTCGGGCTATGCTTAAAAGCCACCGAGTGTGGTTGAGTTCTTGCAGATGTTGGGATGTGGGAGGCATGGTGGGATTGGGTTCCTTTGTCGTCCCTTGCTGTACCGCCTTTTCCTCACCTTCTCTGGAGCGTTGTGGAATTTTGGTAGTGGTTCAAGCGCGAAACTGTCGGTATCACCAGGATGCAAGAGCGTGCTCCTAAATTTCTCATTCAGCGATATTTCATGCGAACCATAGCAAGCTGCCTTGGGCAATGATTGGTGGGAGTGCTTTGCTCAACGCATTGTCGGGGCCACGTGCGAGTTATTTGGGTCCTAAGAAACTCACACCAACAGGGTGACGATTTCCATGGTTCATTATTGGACAAGTTGGGGTGCCTTCCTCCTCAGTCATGCCTTGGGTGATGATGTTCATAAGGGTGGCTTGAGAATGTGTATCTACTGTTTCTGCAAGATACATGAGCGTCATGCGGAGGTGATGACTCATTAAGGGGAATCCTGTCGATTTGGGAAGATGGTTGGGGCTTGTGTTGGGGTCTGAGTGGTCTGCTCAGTCATACCTCAAACATTGCAGATGTGGTTGGTGATGCTACCTGGCTGATCCTTCCATTAGTCATATGCTTGTCTCAAAGATCAGGTTGTGCATGTACAAAGGACAAACTAATCGAACAGAATTGAATGTTCGGGACGACGGTTTGGGCTTGTGTTGGGGTCTGAGTGGTCAGCTCAGTCATACCCCAAACAATGCAGATGTTGTTGGTGATGCTACATGGCTGATCCTTCCACTAGTCATATGCCTGTCTCAAAGATCAGGTCCCGCATGTAAAGGACAAACTAATCGAAAGATGGTGATACTGTGACGGGTCTCATTAAATCAGTTCCAGGGGTGACTTTCTCCTCGGTTATATCTCAAGCGAAGAATCCCCAGGTGGGTGAGCTCCACCTAGAAGACCCTCACTTGTCCCTTTGGAGTTCTCCCTGTTGGTAGTGGAATTTTTTTGGTGCTGATGTAGGGGCCCCGTCTATATGCTTGGGTTGAATTCTCTCGCACAATTGCGGTTCCGTCTTCCAAGGGCTTGCTAAAAAGACGATGCGATACTAGACAGATATAACTTGGATGGGATGATGATAGATGAGCATGGTTGGTGTCCTGGTTCTTGGTTAAAAGTTTCTCAACGGTGGTTGAGTTCTTTTGAATGGTGGGATGTGGGGGGTGCGGCGGGACATAGGGCCTCCGTTCCTGTCATGACTCCTTTTCCTCAACGTCCCTGGAGCGTTGTGGGTTCGTCTGCTTAAAATCTGCCTCATGGCGGTTGAGTTCCTTCGGAAGGTGGGATGTGGGAGGCATGGCGGTGGGACGCTGTAATTCCTTTTCCTCACCGGTGGGATGTGGGGGGCATTGGAAAGAATGGGTTTTTGCCCAGTCTCATGCCGTGCCCGCCTTTTTCCTCACCTTTCATGGAGCGTTGCGGTTCGGGCTTGCTTAAAAGGCCACCTGTCGGTGGCGGAGTTCCTTGGATGGTGGGATGTGGGAGGCATGGTGGGTTGGTGTTCCTTTGTCGTCCCTCGACGCTCCTGCCCTTCCCTCGCCTTCTCTAGAGCAGTGCGGCTTGGCTTGCTTAAAAGCCGCCTCAGGGTGGTTGAGTTGCTGCGGATGGTGGGATGTGGGAGGCGCGGCGGGATTGGGTTTTTGCCCCGTCCCCTGACGTGCCTGCCTTTTCCTCCCCGTCTGTGGAGCATTGCGGGCTGGGTGCTTAAATACCGCCTCACGGTTTGTGGGATCCTGTGGATGGTGGGATGTGGGCGGCGCGGCGGGACATAGGACCCCCGTACCTACCATGACTCCTTTTCCTCGACGTCTCTTGAGCGTTGCTGGTTCGTCTGCTTAAAAGCTGCCTCATGGCGGTTGAGTTCCTACGGAATGTGAGATGTGGGAGGCACGGCGGGATGGGGGTTTCCCTCCTCATCCCCTGACGTTCCTACCTTTTTCCTCACTGGTGGGATGTGGGGGGTATGGGCGGGATTGGGTTGTTTCCCCGTCCTGTCGTACCCACCTTTTTCCTCACCTTTCATGGAGCGTTGCGGGTCGGGCTATGCTTAAAAGCCACCGAGTGTGGTTGAGTTCTTGCAGATGTTGGGATGTGGGAGGCATGGTGGGATTGGGTTCCTTTGTCGTCCTTTGCTGTACCTGCCTTTTCCTCACCTTCTCTGGAGCGTTGTGGGATTTTGGTAGTGGTTCAAGCGCGAAACTGTCGGTATCACCAGGATGAGAGACCGTGCTCCTAAATTTCCCATTCAGTGATATTCCATGCGAACCGTAGCAAGCTTCCTTGGGCAGTGATTTGCGGGAGTGCTTTGCCCAACGCATTGTCGGGGCCACCTGTGAGTTATTTGGGTCCTGAGAAACTCACACCACCAGGCAAACGGTTGCCATGGTTCATTATTGGACAAGTTGGGGTGCCTTCCTCCTCAGTCATGCCTTGGGTGATGATGTTCATAAGGGCGGCTTGAGAATGTGTATCTACTGTTTCTGCAAGATACACGAGCGTCATGCGGAGGTGATGACTCATTAACCGGGATCCTGTGGATTCGTGGGAAGTGATCGGTTTGGCTATTCTCATCGGTGCTGGGTAAAGGAAGGAAT
>CAUJRU010000965.1:157500-177500 GCA_963277665.1 Viscum album
AAGCTTTGACAATGAGCCGGGGTTCGTCGCGTGTGAGGTCCTACGTACCGACAATCGCGTGGAGACAATGCCATCCGAGTGAGACGATTTGAAGGGGCCTCGAGGCTTGTCTTGGTGGATGCGGGGTGCCTTGAAAGGAAGGACGCCGAGCTGGGGTTTGTCATATGTTGTTGGGTTCGGTATGTAACGACACCGACCACCTAAAGAGAATTCATTTCATGCGTGAGGACCCGCTCTGGACATGGGGTCTGTCTTCTCGGCGGTGGTCGACGATACGCGGGAAGGATGCCATGACGTGTCGGCGGCCTTCACGTGCCTAAGGGGTCACGTCGGTTGCCGTTCCTATGGTTTCATAGCTCTTTTAGGGCAACACGTGTTGTCTTTCATGCGCTGCGGTTCCCTCTGGGTGGTCTAAACCACTCAGTATGTCTCCTCGTCAGTGCTGATGTTTCCTGGTGGGAGAGCTGGAAATGCAGAAATGTCTCTTTAGGGGGGGAGTGGTCGGCGACCCCCCCTGGGCGTGGGTCTTGTCCTGCGTGCCCAGAGCCACCCAGTGACATGCCCACAGACATGGAAAAATGGCCTCTAGATGATTCCTCCTGTGCTTGGGGCTTGTCTTGCCCGCGGTAGTGCCCCATAAAAGCGATGACAATGAGACGGGGTTCGTCGCGTGTCAGGTCCGACGAACTGACAATCGCGTGGAGACAAAGCCATCCGAGTGAGACGATTTGAAGTGGCCTCGGGGCATGTCTTGGTGGATGCGACGTGCCTTGAAAGGAAGGACGTCGAGGTGGGGTTTTTCATATGTTGTTGGGTCCTGTATGTAATTACAATTACCACCTAAAGAGAATTCTTTTCATGAGTGAGGACCCGCTCTGGACATGGGGCGTGTCTTCTCGGCGGTGATCGACGATACGCGGGATGGATGCCATGACTTGTCGGTGGCCTTCATGTGCATAAGGGGTCACGTCGGTGGCCCTTCCTATGGTTTCATAGCTCTTTTAGGGCAACACGTGTTGTCTTTCATGCGCTGTGGTGCCCTCAGGGTGGTCTAAACCCATCAGTATGTCTCCTCGTCAGTGTTGATGTTTCCTGGTGGGATAGCTGGAAATGCATAAATGTCTCTTTAGGGGGGGAGTGGTCGGCGACCCCCCTGGGCGTGGGTCTTGTCCTGCGTGCCTAGAGCCACCCAATGACATGCCCAGTGACATGGAAAATGGCATCGACGCAATGCCCTGAATTCCTGATGATTCTTCCCGTGCTAGGGTCTTGTCTTGCCCGAGGTGGTGCGCCATAAAACCGATGACAATGAGATGGGTGGGGTTTGTCGCCTGTGAGATCCTACGGACTGACAATCGCGTCCAGACAATGGAATCCTAGTGAGGCGATTTGAAGGGGCCTCGGGGCCCGTCTTGGTGCGTGCGGCGTGCCTTGAAAGGAAGGACGTTGAGGTGGGGTTTGTCATAAGTTGTTGTGTCCGGTATGTAAAGACAATGACCACCTAAAGAGAATTCATTTCATGCGTGAGGACCCGCTCTGGACATGGGTCCTGTCTCCTCGGCGGTGTTGGACGATACGCGGGACGGATGCCATGACGTGTCGGCGGCCTTCATGTGCCTAAGGGGCCACGTCGGTGTCCCTTCCTATGGTTTCATAGCCCTTTTAGGGCAACACGTGTTGCCTTTCATGCGCTGCGGTTCCCTCTGGGTGGTCTAAACCACTCAGTATGTCTCCTCGTCAGTGTTGATGTTTCCTGGTGGAATAGCTGGAAATGCATAAATGTCTCTTTAGGGGGGGAGTGGTCGGCGACCCCCCCTGGGCGTGGGTCTTGTCCTGCGTGCCGAGAGCCACCCACAGACATGCCCAGTGACATGGAAAATGGCATCGACGCAATGCCATGAATTCCTGATGATTCGTCCCGTGCTTGGGGCTTGTCTTGCCCGAGGTAGTGCGCCCTAAAAACGATGGCAATGAGACGGGGTTTGTCGCATGTGCGATCCTGCGGACTGACAGTCGCGTCCAGACAATGGCATCCGAGTGAGACGATTTGAAGGGGCCTCAGGGCCCGTCTTGGTGCATGCGGCGTGCCTTGAAAGGAAGGACGTCGAGGTGGGGTTTTTCATATGTTGTCGTGTCCCGTATGTAATGACAATGACCACCTAAAGAGAATTCATTTCATGCGCGAGGACCCGCTCTGGACATGGGGCCTGTCTTCTCGGCGGCGTTGGATGCTACCCGCGACGAATGCTACTACGTGTCGGCGGCCTTGATGTGCCTAAGGGGTCACATCAGTGGCTGTTCCTATGGTTTCATATCTCTTTTAGGGCAACACGTGTTGTCTTTCATGCGCTGTGGTGCCCACAGGGTTGTCTAAACCCATCAGTATGTCTCCTCGTCAGTGCTGATGTTTCCTGGTGGGACAGCTGGAAATGCATAAATGTCTCTTTAGGGGGGGAGTGGTCGGCGACCCCCCCTGGGCGTGGGTCTTGTCCTGCGTGCCCAGAGCCACCCAGTGACATGCCCACGGACATGGAAAAACAGCCTCCGGACAAAGCAAAGACAGCTTGATGATTCGTCCGGTGCTTGGGGCTTGTCTTGTTCGAGGTAGTGCGCCATAAAAGTGATGACAATGAGCCGGGTTTCGTCGCGTGTCAGGTCCTCCGTACTGACAATCAGGTGGAGACAACGCCATCCGGGTGAGAGGATTTGAAGGGGCCTCAGGGCTTGCCTTGGTGGATGCGGTGTGCCTTGAATGGAAGGACAATGAGGTGGGGTTTGTCATATGTTGTTGGGTCCGGTATGTAATGACAATGACCGCCTAAAGAGAATTCCTTTCATGCGTGGGGACCCGCTCTGGACATGGGGCGTGTCTTCGCCGTGGTGATGGACGATACGTGGGACGGATGCCATGACGTGTCGGCGGCCTTCATGTGCCTAAGGGGTCACGTCGGTGGCCCTTCCTATGGTTTCATAGCTCTTTTAGGGCAACACGTGTTGCCTTTCATGCGCTGCCCTGCCCTCAGGGTGGTCTAAACCCATCAGTATGTCTCCTCGTCGGTGTTGATGTTTCCTGGTGGAATAGCTGGAAATGCATAAATGTCTCTTTAGGGGGGGAGTGGTCGGCGACCCCCCCGGGCGTGGGTCTTGTCTTGCGTGCCTAGAGCCACCCAATGTGATGCCCATTGACATGCAAAATGACATCGACGTAATGCCATGAATGCCTGATGATTCGTCCCGTGCTTGGGGCTTGTCTTGCCCGAGGTAGTGCGCCATAAAAACGATGACAATGGGATGGTGTTTGTCGCCTTCGAGATCCTGCGGACTGACAGTCGCGTTCAGACAATGGCATCCGAGTGAGACGATTTGAAGGGGTCTCGGGGCCCGTCTTGGTGCATGCGGCGTTTCTTGAAAGGAAGGACGTCGAGGTGGGGTTTGTCACATGTTGTTGTGTTCGGAATGTAAAGACAATGACCGCCTAAAGATAATTCATTTCATGCGCGGGGACCCGCTCTGGACATGGGTCCTGTCTTCTCGGCGGTGTTGGATGATACCCGGGACGGATGCCATGACGTGTCGGCGGCCTTCGTGTGCCTAAGGGGTCACTTTGGTGGCTGTTCGTATGGATTCGTAGCTCTTTAAGGGCAACACGTGCTGTCTTTCATGCGTTGTGGTGCCCATTGGGTTGTCTGAACCCATCAGTATGTGTCCTCGTCAGTGCTGATGTTTCCTGGTGGGACAGCTGGAAATGCATAAATGTCTCTTTAGGGGGGGAGTGGTCGGCGACCCCCCCTGGGCGTGGGTCTTGTCCTGCGTGCCCAGAGCCACCCAGTGACATGCCCACGAACATGGAAAAACGACCTCCAGACAAATCCATGAAAGCTTGATTATTCGTACGGTGCTTGGGGCTTGTCTTGTCTGAGGTAATGCGTCATAAAAGTGATGACAATGAGCCGGGGTGCGTCGCGTGTCAGGTCCGACGTACTGACAATCACGTGGAGACAACGCCATCCGAGTGGGACGATTTGAAGGGACCTCGGGTCTTGCCTTGGTGGATGCGGTGTGCCTTGCAAGGAAGGACGACGTGGTGGGGTTTGTCATATGTTGTTGGGTACGGTATGTATTGACAATGACCGCCTAAAGATAATTCCTTTGAGGCGTGAGGACCAGCTCTGGACATGGGGCGTGTCTTCTCTGCGGTGATGGACGAGACGCGGGGCGGATGCCATGACGTGTCGGCGGCCTTCATGTGCCTAAGGGGTCACGTCGGTGGCCCTTCCTATGGTTTCATAGCTCTTTTAGGGCAACCCGTGTTGTCTTTCATGCACTGCAGTGCCCTTAGGGTGGTCTAAACCCATCAGTATGTCTCCTCGTCACTGTTGATGTTTCCTGGTGGTATAGCTGGAAATGCATAAATGTCTCTTTAGGGGGGGAGTGGTCGGCGACCCCCCCTGGGCGTGGGTCTTGTCCTGCGTGCCTAGAGCCACCCAATGACATGCCGAGTGACATGGAAAATGGCATCGACGCAGTGCCACGAATTCCTGATGATTCGTCTCGTGCTTGGGGCTTGTCTTGCCCGAGGTAGTGCGCCCTAAAAACGATGACAATGAGATGGGGTTTGTCGCATGTGTGATCCTGCGGACTGACAGTCGTGTCCAGACAATGGCATCCGAGTGAGACGATTTGAAGGGGCCTCGAGGCCCGTCTTGGTGCGTGTGGCGTGCCTTGAAAGGAAGGACGTTGCGGTGGGGTTTGTCATCTGTTGTCGTGTCCCGTATGTAATGACAATGACCACCTAAAGAGAATTCATTTCATGCGTGAGGACCCTCTCTGGACATGGGGCCTGTCTTCTCGGCGGTGTTGGACGCTACCCGGGATGAATGCTACTACGTGTCGGCGGCCTTCATGTGCCTAAGGGGTCACATCGGTGGCTGTTCCTACGGTTTCATATATCTTTTAGGGCAACACGTGTTGACTTTCATGCGCTGTGGTGCCCACAGGGTTGTCTAAACCCTCCAGTATGTCTCCTCGTCAGTGCTGATGTTTCCTGGTGGGACAGCTGGAAAGGCATAAATGTCTCTTTAGGGGGGGAGTGGTCGGCGACCCCCCCTGGGCGTGGGTCTTGTCCTGCGTGCCCAGAGCCACCTAGTGACATGCCCACGGACATGGAAAAATGGCCTCCAGACAAATCCATGAAAGCTTGAGGATTCATACGGTGCTTGGGGCTTGTCTTGTCTGAGGTAATGCGCCATAAAAGTGATGACAATGAGCCGGGGTGCGTCGCGTGTCAGGTCCGAGGTACTGACAATCACGTGGAGACAACGCCACCCGAGTGGGACGATTTGAAGGGGCATCGGGGCTTGCCTTGGAGGATGCGGTGTGCCTTGCAAGGAAGGACGACGTGGTGGGGTTTGTCATATGTTGTTGGGTACGGTATGTAATGACAATGACCGCCTAAAGATAATTCATTTCATGCGTGAGGACCCGCTCTGGACATGGGGCGTGTCTTCTCTGCGGTGATGGACGAGACGCGGGACGGATGTCATGACGTGTCGGCGGCCTTCATGTGCCTAAGGGGTCACGTCGGTGGCCCTTCCTATGGTTTCATAGCTCTTTTAGGGCAACCCGTGTTGTCTTTCATGCACTGCGGTGCCCTTAGGGTGGTCTAAACCCCTCAGTATGTCTCCTCGTCACTTTTGATGTTTCCTGGTGGAATAGCTGGAAATGCATAAATGTCTCTTTAGGGGGGGAGTGGTCGGCGACCCCCCCTGGGCGTGGGTCTTGTCCTGCGTGCCTAGAGCCACCCGATGACATGCCCAGTGACATGGAAAATGGCATCGACGCAATGCCATGAATTCTTGATGATTCGTCCCGTGCTTGGGGCTTGTCTTTCCCGAGGTAGTGCGCCCTAAAAACGATGACAATGAGATGGGTTTTGTCGCATGTGTGATCTTGCGGGCTGACAGTCGTTTCCAGACAAAGGCATCCGAGTGAGACGATTTGAAGGGGCCTCGAGGCCCGTCTTGGTGCATGCGGTGTGCCTTGAAAGGAAGGACGTTGAGGTGTGGTTATTCATGTGTTTTCGTGTCCCGTATGTAATGATAATGACCACCTAAAGAGAATTCATTTCATGCGTGAGGACCCTCTCTGGACATGGGGCCTGTCTTCTCGGCGGTGTTGGACGCTACCCGGGATGGATGCTAGTACGTGATGGCGGCCTTGATGTGCCTAAGGGGTCACATTGGTGGCTATTCCTATGGTTTCATATCTCTTTTAGGGCAACACGTGTTGTCTTTCATGCGCTGTGGTGCCCACAGGGTTGTCTGAACCCATCAGTATGTCTCCTCGTCAGTGCTGATGTTTCCTGGTGGGACAGCTGGAAATGCATAAATGTCTCTTTAGGGGGGGAGTGGTCGGCGACCCCCCCTGGGCGTGGGTCTTGTCCTGTGTGCCCAGAGCCACCCAGTGACATGCCCACGGACATGGAAAAACGGCCTCCAGACGAATCCATGAAAGCCTGATGATTCGTACGGTGCTTGGGGCTTGTCTTGTCTGAGGTAATGCGCCATAAAAGTGATGACAATGAGCTGGGGTGCGTCGCGTGTCAGACCCACGCCGAGTGACGTGGAAAATGGCATCGACGCAATGCCAAGAATTCCTGATGATTTGTCCCGTGCTTCGGGCTTGTCTTGCCCGAGGTAGTGCGCCATAAAAACGATGACAATGAGATGGGGTTTGTCGCGTGTGTGAGGTCCGACGTACTGACGATCACGTGGAGACAACGGCATCCGAGTGAGACGATTTGAAGGGGCCTCGGGGCTTGCCTTGGTGGATGCGGTGTGCCTTGCAAGGAAGGACGATGTGGTGGGGTTTGTCATATGTTGTTGGGTACGGTATGTATTGACAATGACCACCTAAAGATAATTCCTTTGAGGCGTGAGGACTCGCTCTGGACATGGGGCGCGTCTTCTCTGCGGTGATGGACGAGACGCGGGACGGATGCCATGACGTGTCGGCGGCCTTCATGTGCCTAAGGGGTCACGTCGGTGGCCCTTCCTATGGTTTCATAGCTCTTTTAGGGCAACCCGTGTTGTCTTTCATGCACTGCGGTGCCCTTAGGGTGGTCTAAACCCATCAGTATGTCTCCTCGTCACTGTTGATGTTTCCTGGTGGTATAGCTGGAAATGCATAAATGTCTCTTTAGGGGGGGAGTGGTCGGCGACCCCCCCTGGGCGTGGGTCTTGTCCTGCGTGCCTAGAGCCACCCACTGACATGCCGAGTGACATGGAAAATGGCATCGACGCAGTGCCATGAATTTCTGATGATTCGTCCCGTGCTTGGGGCTTGTCTTGCCCGAGGTAGTGCGCCCTAAAAACGATGACAATGAGATGGGGTTTGTCGCATGTGTGATCCTGCGGACTGACAGTCGTGTCCAGACAATGGCATCCGAGTGAGACGATTTGAAGGGGCCTCGAGGCCCGTCTTGGTGCGTGTGGCGTGCCTTGAAAGGAAGGACGTTGCGGTGGGGTTTGTCATCTGTTGTCGTGTCCCGTATGTAATGACAATGACCACCTAAAGAGAATTCATTTCATGCGTGAGGACCCTCTCTGGACATGGGGCCTGTCTTCTCGGCGGTGTTGGACGCTACCCGGGATGAATGCTACTACGTGTCGGCGGCCTTCATGTGCCTAAGGGGTCACATCGGTGGCTGTTCCTATGGTTTCATATATCTTTTAGGGCAACACGTGTTGTCTTTCATGCGCTGTGGTGCCCACAGGGTTGTCTAAACCCGTTAGTATGTCTCCTCGTCAGTGCTGATGTTTCCTGGTGGGACAGCTGAAAATGCATAAATGTCTCTTTAGGGGGGGAGTGGTCGGCGACCCCCCCTGGGCGTGGGTCTTGTCCTGCGTGCCCAGAGCCACCTAGTGACATGCCCACGGACATGGAAAAATGGCCTCCAGACAAATCCATGAAAGCTTGAGGATTCATACGGTGCTTGGGGCTTGTCTTGTCTGAGGTAATGCGCCATAAAAGTGATGACAATGAGCCGGGGTGCGTCGCGTGTCAGGTCCGACGTACTGACAATCACGTGGAGACAACGCCACCCGAGTGGGACGATTTGAAGGGGCATCGGGGCTTGCCTTGGAGGATGCGGTGTGCCTTGCAAGGAAGGACGACGTGGTGGGGTTTGTCATATGTTGTTGGGTACGGTATGTAATGACAATGACCGCCTCAAGATAATTCCTTTCATGCGTGAGGACCCGCTCTGGACATGGGGCGTGTCTTCTCTGCGGTGATGGACGAGACGCGGGACGGATGCCATGACGTGTCGGCGGCCTTCATGTGCCTAAGGGGTCACGTCGGTGGCCCTTCCTATGGTTTCATAGCTCTTTTAGGGCAACCCGTGTTGTCTTTCATGCACTGCGGTGCCCTTAGGGTGGTCTAAACCCATCAGTATGTCTCCTCGTCACTGTTGATGTTTCCTGGTGGAATAGCTGGAAATGCATAAATGTCTCTTTAGGGGGGGGAGTGGTCGGCGACCCCCCCTGGGCGTGGGTCTTGTCCTGCGTGCCTAGAGCCACCCGATGACATGCCCAGTGACATGGAAAATGGCATGGACGCAATGCCATGAATTCTCGATGATTCGTCCCGTGCTTGGGGCTTGTCTTTCCCGAGGTAGTGCGCCCTAAAAACGATGACAACGAGATGGGGTTTGTCGCATGTGTGATCTTGCGGGCTGATAGTCGTTTCCAGACAATGGCATCCGAGTGAGACGATTTGAAGGGGCCTCGAGGCCCGTCTTGGTGCATGCGGCGTGCCTTGAAGGGAAGGACGTTGAGGTGAGGTCATACCTCAAACATTGCAGATTTGGTTGGTGATGCAACCTTGTTGATCCTTCCATTAGTCATATGCTTGTCTCAAAGATCAGGTTGTGCATGTACAATGGACAAACTAATCGAACGGAATTGAATGTTCGGGACGACGGTTTGGGCTTGTGTTGGGGTCTGAGTGGTGAGCTCAGTCATACCTCAAACAATGCAGATGTTGTTGGTGATTCTACATGTCTGATCCTTCCACTAGTCATATGCTTGTCTCAAAGATCAGGTCCTGCATGATCAGTTGTGTGGGTTGATGGTTGCGCTTATGCGATTGTGTGGGAGTGGTGGATGGTTGTCAAGATACCGCGGTCTCCCTTTTTTGGGAAGGGAACGTTGGTCTCGTTGGCTCTAGGGGGTTGGGTATATCAATCCTTCCCTTGTGTCATGCATAGCGGGCTTTCCCTGCCTTCATGTGCTGCATTGTGATGCCTCTCGGGTTGCTTCCCTCGAGGCGTCACGGTCAGTTGTGTGGGTTGATGGTTGTGCTTACGCGATTGTGTGGGAGTGGTGGATGGTTGTCAAGATACTGCGGTCTCCCTTTTTTGGGAAGGGAACGTTGGTCTCGTTGGCTCTAGGGGGTTGGGTATATCAATCCTTCCCTTGTGTCATGCATAGCGGGCTTTCCCTGCCTTCATGTGCTGCATTGTGATGCCTCTCGGGTTGCTTCCCTCGAGGCGTCACGGTCAGTTGTGTGGGTTGATGGTTGTGCTTACGCGATTGTGTGGGAGTGGTGGATGGCTGTCAAGATACTGCGGTCTCCCTTTTTTGGGAAGGGAACGTTGGTCTCGTTGGCTCTAGGGGGTTGGGTATATAAATCCTTCCCTTGTGTCATGCATAGCGGGCTTTCCCTGCCTTCATGTGCTGCATTGTGATGTCTCTCGGGTTGCTTCCCTCGAGGCGTCACAGTCAGTTGTGTGGGTTGATGGTTGTGCTTACGCGATTGTGTGGGAGTGGTGGATGGTTGTCAAGATACTGCGGTCTCCCTTTTTTGGGAAGGGAACGTTGGTCTCCTTGGCTCTAGGGGGTTGGGTATATAAATCCTTCCCTTGTGTCATGCATAGCGGGCTTTCCCTGCCTTCATGTGCTGCATTGTGATGCCTCTGGGGTTGCTTCCCTTGAGGCGTCACGGTCAGTTGTGTGGGTTGATGGTTGTGCTTACGCGATTGTGTGGGAGTGGTGGATGGTTGTCAAGATACTGCGGTCTCCCTTTTTTGGGAAGGGAACGTTGGTCTCCTTGGCTCTAGGGGGTTGGGTATATAAATCCTTCCCTTGTGTCATGCATAGCGGGCTTTCCCTGCCTTCATGTGCTGCATTGTGATGTCTCTCGGGTTGCTTCCCTCGAGGTGTCACAGTCAGTTGTGTGGGTTGATGGTTGTGCTTACGCGATTGTGTGGGAGTGGTGGATGGTTGTCAAGATACTGCGGTCTCCCTTTTTTGGGAAGGGAACGTTGGTCTCCTTGGCTCTAGGGGGTTGGGTATATAAATCCTTCCCTTGTGTCATGCATAGCGGGCTTTCCCTGCCTTCATGTGCTGCATTGTGATGCCTCTCGGGTTGCTTCCTTTGAGGCGTCACGGTCAGTTGTGTGGGTTGATGGTTGTGCTTACGCGATTGTGTGGGAGTGGTGGATGGTTGTCAAGATACTGCGGTCTCCCTTTTTTGGGAAGGGAACGTTGGTCTCGTTGGCACCCTCATCCGTAAGTGGGGGATTAATTTCTCCTCGCTTTCATTTGGTCCTTGTGCATGTTTCCATGTGAATGATGGAACACGGTTTGGCTTGGTTGGATATCCGTTGAGAACACTAGTCAAATGCTTGTCTCAAAGATCAGTCTGTGCATGTACAGGGACAAACTAACCGAAAGATGGTGATATTGTGAAGGGTCTCATTAAATCAGTGACAAGTTTGACGTTCTCCTCGGTTATACATCAAGCGAAGAATGTGTATCTATTGTTTCGACAAGATACACGAGCGTCGTCACGCAGAGGTGATGACTCATTAAGGGGAATCCTGTCGATTTGGGAAGATGGTTTGGGCTTGTGTTGGGGTCTGAGTGGTTTGCTCAGTCATACCTCAAACATTGCAGATGTGGTTGGTGATGCTACCTGGCTGATCCTTCCATTAGTCATATGCTTGTCCCAAAGATCAGGTGGTGCATGTACAAAGGAAAAACTAATCGAATGGAATTGAATGTTCGGGACGACGGTTTGGGCTTGTGTTGGGGTCTGAGTGGTTAGCTCAGTCATACCTCAAACAATGCAGATGTTGTTGGTGATGCTACATGGCTGATCCTTCAACTAGTCATATGCTTGACTCAAAGATCAGGTCCCGCATGTACAAAGACAAACTAATCGAAAGATGGTGATACTGTGATGGGTCTCATTAAATTAGTGCCAGGGCTGACTTTCTCCTCAGTTATACATCAAGAGAAGAATCCCCAGGTGGGTGAGCTCCACCTAGAAGACCCTCACTTGTCCCTTCGGAGTTCTCCCTGTTGGTAGTGGAATTTTGTCAGTTATGATATACGGGCCCTGTTTATATGCTTGGGTTGAATTCTCTCGCACAATTGCGGTATTGAGCATCATGCAGAGGTGATGACTCATTAATTGGGTTCCTGTCGATTTGGAAAGACGGTTTGGGCTTGTGTTGGGGTCTGAGTGGTCTGCTCAGTCATACCTCAAACATTGCAGATGTGGTTGGTGATGCAACCTGGCTGATCCTTCCATTAGTCATATGCTTGTCCCAAAGATCAGGTTGTGCATGTACAAAGGACAAACTAATGGAACGGAATTGAATGTTCGGGATGATGGTTTGGGCTTGTGTTGGGGTCTGAGTGGTGAGCTCAGTCATACCTCAAACAATGCAGATGTTGTTGGTGATGCTACATGGCTGATCCTTCTACTAGTCATATGCTTGTCTCAAAGATCAGGTTGTGCATGATCAGTTGTGTGGGTTGATGGTTGCCCTTATGCGATTGTGTGGAAGTGGTGGATGGTTGTCAAGATACTGCGGTCTCCCTTTTTTGGGAATGGAACGTTGGTCTCGTTGGCGCTAGGGGGTTGGGTATATCAATCCTTCCCTTGTGTCATGCATAGCGGGCTTTCCCTGCCTTCATGTGCTGCATTGTGATGCCTCTCGGGTTGCTTCCCTCGAGGCGTGACGGTCAGTTGTGTGGGTTGATGGTTGTGCTTACGCGATTGTGTGGGAGTGGTGGATGGTTGTCAAGATACTGCGGTCTCCCTTTTTTGGGAAGGGAACGTTGGTCTCGTTGGCACCCTCATCCGTAAGTGGGGGTTTAATTTCTCCTCGCTTTCATTTGGTCCTTGTACATGTTTCCATGTGAATGATGGAACACGGTTTGGCTTGGTTGGATATCCGATGAGAACACTAGTCATATGCTTGTCTCAAAGATCAGTCTGTGCATGTACAGGGACAAACTAACCGAAAGATGGTGATACTGTGAAGGGTCTCATTAAATCAGTGACAAGTTTGACGTTCTCCTCGGTTATACATCAAGCGAAGAATGTGTATCTATTGTTTTTGCAAGATACACGAGCGTCATACAGAGGTGATGACTAATTAAGGGGAAACATGTCGATTTGGGAAGATGGTTTGGGCTTGTGTTGGGGTCTGAGTGGTTTGCTCAGTCATACCTCAAACATTGCAGATGTGGTTGGTGATGCTACCTGGCTGATCCTTCCATTAGTCATATGCTTGTATCAAAGATCAGGTCGTGCATGTACAAAGGACAAACTAATCGAATGGAATTGAATGCTCGGGACGACGGTTTAGGCTTGTGTTGGGGTCTGAGTGGTCTGCTCAGTCATACCTCAAACATTGCAGATGTGGTTAGTGACGCTACATGGGTGATCCTTCCACTAGTCATATGCGTGTCTCAAAGATCAGGTCCTGCATGTACAAGGACAAACTAATCGAAAGATGGTGATACTGTGAAGGGTCTCATTAAATCAGTGACACGGCTGACTTTCTCCTCGGTTATACATCAAGCGAAGAATCCCCAGGTGGGTGAGCTCCACCTAGAAGAACCTCACTTGTCCCTTTGGAGTTCTCCCTGTTGGTAGTGGAATTTTGTTGGTGCTGATGTAAGGGCCCCGTCTATATGCTTGGGTTGAATTCTCTCGCACAATTTTGGTTTCGGGTTCCAAGGGCTTGCTAAAAAGACAATGCGATACTAGACAGATATAACTTGGATGGGATGATGATAGATGAGCATGGTTGGTGTCCTGGTTCTTGGTTAAAAGTTTCGCAACGGTGGTTGAGTTCTTTTGAATGGTGGGATGTGGGGGGTGCGGCGGGACATAGGGCCTCCGTTCCTGTCATGACTCCTTTTCCTCAACGTCCCTGGAGCGTTGTGGGTTCGTCTGCTTAAAATCTGCCTCATGGCGGTTGAGTTCCTTCGGAAGGTGGGATGTGGGAGGCATGGCGGTGGGACGCTGTAATTCCTTTTCCTCACCGGTGGGATGTGGGGGGCATTGGAAAGAATGGGTTTTTGCCCAGTCTCATGCCGTGCCCGCCTTTTTCCTCACCTTTCATGGAGCGTTGCGGTTCGGGCTTGCTTAAAAGGCCACCTGTTGGTGGCGGAGTTCCTTGGATGGTGGGATGTGGGAGGCATGGTGGGTTGGTGTTCCTTTGTCGTCCCTCGACGCTCCTGCCCTTCCCTCGCCTTCTCTAGAGCAGTGCGGCTCTGCTTGCTTAAAAGCTGCCTCAGGGCGGTTGAGTTGCTGCGGATGGTGGGATGTGGGGGGCGCGGCGGGATTGGGTTTTTGCCCCGTCCCCTGACGTGCCTGCCTTTTCCTCCCCGTCTGTGGAGCATTGCGGGCTGGGTGCTTAAATACCGCCTCACGGTTTGTGGGATCCTGTGGATGGTGGGATGTGGGCGGCGCGGCGGGACATAGGACCCCCGTACCTACCATGACTCCTTTTCCTCGACGTCTCTTGAGCGTTGCTGGTTCGTCTGCTTAAAAGCTGCCTCATGGCGGTTGAGTTCCTACGGAATGTGAGATGTGGGAGGCACGGCGGGATGGGGGTTTCCCTCCTCATCCCCTGACGTTCCTACCTTTTTCCTCACTGGTGGGATGTGGGGGGTATGGGTGGGATTGGGTTGTTTCCCCGTCCTGTCGTACCCACCTTTTTCCTCACCTTTCATGGAGCGTTGCGGGTCGGGCTTTGCTTAAAATCCACTGATTGTGGTTGAGTTCTTGCAGATGTTGGGATGTGGGAGGCATGGTGGGATTGGGTTCCTTTGTCGTCCCTTGCTGTACCGCCTTTTCCTCACCTTCTCTGGAGCGTTGTGGAATTTTGGTAGTGGTTCAAGCGCGAAACTGTCGGTATCACCAGGATGCGAGAGCGTGCTCCTAAATTTCTCATTCAGTGATATTCCATGCGAACCATAGCAAGCTGCCTTGGGCAATGATTGGTGGGAGTGCTTTGCTCAACGCATTGTCGGGGCCACGTGCGAGTTATTTGGGTCCTAAGAAACTCACACCAACAGGGTAACGATTTCCATGGTTCATTATTGGACAAGTTGGGGTGCCTTCCTCCTCAGTCATGCCTTGGGTGATGATGTTCATAAGGGTGGCTTGAGAATGTGTATCTACTGTTTCTGCAAGATACACGAGCGTCATGCAGAGGTGATGACTAATTAAGGGGAAACATGTCGATTTGGGAAGAGATGGTTCGGGCTTGTGTTGGGGTCTGAGTGGTCTGCTCAGTCATACCTCAAACATTGCAGATGTGGTTGGTGATGGTACCCGGTTGATCTTTCCATTAGTCATATTATTGTCTCAAAGATCAGGCTGTGCATGTACGAAGGACAAACTAATCGAATGGAATTGAATGCTCGGGACGACGGTTTGGGCTTGTGTTGGGGTCTGAGTGGTCTGCTCAGTCATACCTCAAACATTGCAGATGTGGTTGGTGATGCTACATGGTTGATCCTTCCACTAGTCATATGCCTGTCTCAAAGATCAGGTCCCGCATGTAAAGGACAAACTAATCGAAAGATGGTGATACTGTGACGGGTCTCATTAAATCAGTGCCAGGGCTGACTTTCTCCTCGGTTATACCTCAAGCGAAGAATCCCCAGGTGGGTGAGCTCCACCTTGAAGACCCTCACTTGTCCCTTTGGAGTTCTCCCTGTTGGTAGTGGAATTTTGTTGGTGCTGATGTACGGGCCCCGTCTATATGCTTGGGTTGAATTCTCTCGCACAATTTTGGTTTCGGGTTCCAAGGGCTTGCTAAAAAGACGATGCGATACTAGACAGATATAACTTGGATGGGATGATGATAGATGAGCATGGTTGGTGTCCTGGTTCTTGGTTAAAAGTTTCGCAACGGTGGTTGAGTTCTTTTGAATGGTGGGATGTGGGGGGTGCGGCGGGACATAGGGCCTCTGTTCCTGTCATGACTCCTTTTCCTCAACGTCCCTGGAGCGTTGTGGGTTCGTCTGCTTAAAATCTGCCTCACGGCGGTTGAGTTCCTTCGGAAGGTGGGATGTGGGAAGCATGGCGGTGGGACGCTGTAATTCCTTTTCCTCACCGGTGGGATGTGGGGGGCATTGGAAAGAATGGGTTTTTGCCCAGTCTCATGCCGTGCCCGCCTTTTTCCTCACCTTTCATGGAGCGTTGCGGTTCGGGCTTGCTTAAAAGGCCACCTGTTGGTGGCGGAGTTCCTTGGATGGTGGGATGTGGGAGGCATGGTGGGTTGGTGTTCCTTTGTCGTCCCTCGACGCTCCTGCCCTTCCCTCGCCTTCTCTAGAGCAGTGCGGCTTTGCTTGCTTAAAAGCTGCCTCAGGGTGGTTGAGTTGCTGCGGATGGTGGGATGTGGGGGGCGCGGCGGGATTGGGTTTTTGCCCCGTCCCCTGACGTGCCTGCCTTTTCCTCCCCGTCTGTGGAGCATTGCGGGCTGGGTGCTTAAATACCGCCTCACGGTTTGTGGGATCCTGTGGATGGTGGGATGTGGGCGGCGCGGCGGGACATAGGACCCCCGTACCTACCATGACTCCTTTTCCTCGACGTCTCTTGAGCGTTGCTGGTTCGTCTGCTTAAAAGCTGCCTCATGGCGGTTGAGTTCCTACGGAATGTGAGATGTGGGAGGCACGGCGGGATGGGGGTTTCCCTCCTCATCCCCTGACGTTCCTACCTTTTCCCTCACTGGTGGGATGTGGGGGGTATGGGCGGGATTGGGTTGTTTCCCCGTCCTGTCGTACCCACCTTTTTCCTCACCTTTCATGGAGCGTTGCGGGTCGGGCTTTGCTTAAAATCCACTGAGTGTGGTTGAGTTCTTGCAGATGTTGGGATGTGGGAGGCATGGTGGGATTGGGTTCCTTTGTCGTCCTTTGCTGTACCGCCTTTTCCTCACCTTCTCTGGAGCGTTGTGGAATTTTGGTAGTGGTTCAAGCGCGAAACTGTCGGTATCACCAGGATGCGAGAGTGTGCTCCTAAATTTCTCATTCAGCGATATTCCATGCGAACCATAGCAAGCTGCCTTGGGCAATGATTGGTGGGAGTGCTTTGCTCAACGCATTGTCGGGGCCACGTGCGAGTTATTTGTGTCCTAAGAGACTCACACCAACAGGGTAACGATTTCCATGGTTCATTATTGGACAAGTTGGGGTGCCTTCCTCCTCAGTCATGCCTTGGGTGATGATGTTCATAAGGGTGGCTTGAGAATGTGTATCTACTGTTTCTGCAAGATACACGAGCGTCATGCGGAGGTGATGACTCATTAAGGGGAATCCTGTCGATTTGGGAAGATGGTTGGGGCTTGTGTTGGGGTCTGAGTGGTCTGCTCAGTCATACCTCAAACATTGCAGATGTGGTTGGTGATGCTACCTGGCTGATCCTTCCATTAGTCATATGCTTGTCTCAAAGATCAGGTTGTGCATGTACAAAGGACAAACTAATCGAACAGAATTGAATGTTCGGGACGACGGTTTGGGCTTGTGTTGGGGTCTGAGTGGTCAGCTCAGTCATACCCCAAACAATGCAGATGTTGTTGGTGATGCTACATGGCTGATCCTTCCACTAGTCATATGCCTGTCTCAAAGATCAGGTCCCGCATGTAAAGGACAAACTAATCGAAAGATGGTGATACTGTGACGGGTCTCATTAAATCAGTGCCAGGGGTGACTTTCTCCTCGGTTATATCTCAAGCGAAGAATCCCCAGGTGGGTGAGCTCCACCTAGAAGACCCTCACTTGTCCCTTTGGAGTTCTCCCTGTTGGTAGTGGAATTTTTTTGGTGCTGATGTAGGGGCCCCGTCTATATGCTTGGGTTGAATTCTCTCGCACAATTGCGGTTCCGTCTTCCAAGGGCTTGCTAAAAAGACAATGCGATACTAGACAGATATAACTTGGATGGGATGATGATAGATGAGCATGGTTGGTGTCCTGGTTCTTGGTTAAAAGTTTCGCAACGGTGGTTGAGTTCTTTTGAATGGTGGGATGTGGGGGGTGCGGCGGGACATAGGGCCTCCGTTCCTGTCATGACTCCTTTTCCTCAACGTCCCTGGAGCGTTGTGGGTTCGTCTGCTTAAAATCTGCCTCATGGCGGTTGAGTTCCTTCGGAAGGTGGGATGTGGGAGGCATGGTGGTGGGACGCTGTAATTCCTTTTCCTCACCGGTGGGATGTGGGGGGCATTGGAAAGAATGGGTTTTTGCCCAGTCTCATGCCGTGCCCGCCTTTTTCCTCACCTTTCATGGAGCGTTGCGGTTCGGGCTTGCTTAAAAGGCCACCTGTCGGTGGCGGAGTTCCTTGGATGGTGGGATGTGGGAGGCATGGTGGGTTGGTGTTCCTTTGTCGTCCCTCGACGCTCCTGCCCTTCCCTCGCCTTCTCTAGAGCAGTGCGGCTTGGCTTGCTTAAAAGCCGCCTCAGGGTGGTTGAGTTGTTGCGGATGGTGGGATGTGGGAGGCGCGGCGGGATTGGGTTTTTGCCCCGTCCCCTGACGTGCCTGCCTTTTCCTCCCCGTCTGTGGAGCATTGCGGGCTGGGTGCTTAAATACCGCCTCACGGTTTGTGGGATCCTGTGGATGGTGGGATGTGGGCGGCGCGGCGGGACATAGGACCCCCGTACCTACCCTGACTCCTTTTCCTTGACGTCTCTTGAGCGTTGCTGGTTCGTCTGCTTAAAAGCTGCCTCATGGCGGTTGAGTTCCTACGGAATGTGAGATGTGGGAGGCACGGCGGGATGGGGGTTTCCCTCCTCATCCCCTGACGTTCCTACCTTTTTCCTCACTGGTGGGATGTGGGGGGTATGGGCGGGATTGGGTTGTTTCCCCGTCCTGTCGTACCCACCTTTTTCCTCACCTTTCATGGAGCGTTGCGGGTCGGGCTATGCTTAAAAGCCACCGAGTGTGGTTGAGTTCTTGCAGATGTTGGGATGTGGGAGGCATGGTGGGATTGGGTTCCTTTGTCGTCCCTTGCTGTACCGCCTTTTCCTCACCTTCTCTGGAGCGTTGTGGAATTTTGGTAGTGGTTCAAGCGCGAAACTGTCGGTATCACCAGGATGCAAGAGCGTGCTCCTAAATTTCTCATTCAGCGATATTTCATGCGAACCATAGCAAGCTGCCTTGGGCAATGATTGGTGGGAGTGCTTTGCTCAACGCATTGTCGGGGCCACGTGCGAGTTATTTGGGTCCTAAGAAACTCACACCAACAGGGTGACGATTTCCATGGTTCATTATTGGACAAGTTGGGGTGCCTTCCTCCTCAGTCATGCCTTGGGTGATGATGTTCATAAGGGTGGCTTGAGAATGTGTATCTACTGTTTCTGCAAGATACACGAGCGTCATGCGGAGGTGATGACTCATTAAGGGGAATCCTGTCGATTTGGGAAGATGGTTGGGGCTTGTGTTGGGGTCTGAGTGGTCTGCTCAGTCATACCTCAAACATTGCAGATGTGGTTGGTGATGCTACCTGGCTGATCCTTCCATTAGTCATATGCTTGTCTCAAAGATCAGGTTGTGCATGTACAAAGGACAAACTAATCGAACAGAATTGAATGTTCGGGACGACGGTTTGGGCTTGTGTTGGGGTCTGAGTGGTCAGCTCAGTCATACCCCAAACAATGCAGATGTTGTTGGTGATGCTACATGGCTGATCCTTCCACTAGTCATGTGCCTGTCTCAAAGATCAGGTCCCGCATGTAAAGGACAAACTAATCGAAAGATGGTGATACTGTGACGGGTCTCATTAAATCAGTTCCAGGGGTGACTTTCTCCTCGGTTATATCTCAAGCGAAGAATCCCCAGGTGGGTGAGCTCCACCTAGAAGACCCTCACTTGTCCCTTTGGAGTTCTCCCTGTTGGTAGTGGAATTTTTTTGGTGCTGATGTAGGGGCCCCGTCTATATGCTTGGGTTGAATTCTCTCGCACAATTGCGGTTCCGTCTTCCAAGGGCTTGCTAAAAAGACGATGCGATACTAGACAGATATAACTTGGATGGGATGATGATAGATGAGCATGGTTGGTGTCCTGGTTCTTGGTTAAAAGTTTCTCAACGGTGGTTGAGTTCTTTTGAATGGTGGGATGTGGGGGGTGCGGCGGGACATAGGGCCTCCGTTCCTGTCATGACTCCTTTTCCTCAACGTCCCTGGAGCGTTGTGGGTTCGTCTGCTTAAAATCTGCCTCATGGCGGTTGAGTTCCTTCGGAAGGTGGGATGTGGGAGGCATGGCGGTGGGACGCTGTAATTCCTTTTCCTCACCGGTGGGATGTGGGGGGCATTGGAAAGAATGGGTTTTTGCCCAGTCTCATGCCGTGCCCGCCTTTTTCCTCACCTTTCATGGAGCGTTGCGGTTCGGGCTTGCTTAAAAGGCCACCTGTCGGTGGCGGAGTTCCTTGGATGGTGGGATGTGGGAGGCATGGTGGGTTGGTGTTCCTTTGTCGTCCCTCGACGCTCCTGCCCTTCCCTCGCCTTCTCTAGAGCAGTGCGGCTTGGCTTGCTTAAAAGCCGCCTCAGGGTGGTTGAGTTGCTGCGGATGGTGGGATGTGGGAGGCGCGGCGGGATTGGGTTTTTGCCCCGTCCCCTGACGTGCCTGCCTTTTCCTCCCCGTCTGTGGAGCATTGCGGGCTGGGTGCTTAAATACCGCCTCACGGTTTGTGGGATCCTG
>CAUJRU010000965.1:187500-200000 GCA_963277665.1 Viscum album
TAGCTGGAAATGCATAAATGTCTCTTTAGGGGGGGAGTGGTCGGCGACCCCCCCCTGGGCGTGGGTCTTGTCCTGCGTGCCCAGAGCCACCCAATGACATGCCCACGGACATGGAAAAATGGCCTCTAGACAATCCCATGAATGCTTGATGATTCGTCCGGTGCTTGGGGCTTGTCTTGTCCGGGGTAAGTGCGCCATCAAAGCTTTGAAAATGAGTCGGGGTTCGTCGCGTGTCAGGTCCTACGTACTGACAATCGCGTGGAGACAATTCCATCCGAGTGAGACGATTTGAAGGGGCATCGGGGCTTGCATTGGTGGATGCGGGGTGCCTTGAAAGGAAGGGACGCCGAGCTGGGGTTTGCCATATCTTGTTGGGTCCGGTATGTAACGTCCATGACCACCTAAATAGAATTCGTTTCATGCGTGAGGACCCGCTCTGGACATGGGGTTGTCTTCTCGGCGGTGGTCGACGACACGCGGGACGGATGCCATGACGTGCCGGCGGCCTTCATGTGCCTAAGGGGTCACGTCGGTGGCCGTTCCTATGGTTTCATAGCTCTTTTAGGGCAACTCGCGTTGTCTTTCATGAGCTGGGGTGCCCTCTGGGTGGTCTAAACCACTCAGTATGTCTCCTCGTCAGTGCTGATGTTTCCTGGTGGGATAGCTGTAAATGCATAAATGTCTCTTTAGGGGGGTAGTGGTCGGCGACCCCCCCTGGGCGTGGGTCTTGTCCTGCGTGCCTCGAGCCACCCAGTGACATGCCCACGGACATGGAAAAATGGCCTCTAGACAATGCCATCAATGCGTGATGATTCGTCCGGTGCTTGGGGCTTGTCTTCTCCGGGGTAGTGCGCCTTAAAAGCTTTGACAATGAGCCGGGGTTCGTCGCGTGTGAGGTCCTACGTACCGACAATCGCGTGGAGACAATGCCATCCGAGTGAGACGATTTGAAGGGGCCTCGAGGCTTGTCTTGGTGGATGCGGGGTGCCTTGAAAGGAAGGACGCCGAGCTGGGGTTTGTCATATGTTGTTGGGTTCGGTATGTAACGACACCGACCACCTAAAGAGAATTCATTTCATGCGTGAGGACCCGCTCTGGACATGGGGTCTGTCTTCTCGGCGGTGGTCGACGATACGCGGGAAGGATGCCATGACGTGTCGGCGGCCTTCACGTGCCTAAGGGGTCACGTCGGTTGCCGTTCCTATGGTTTCATAGCTCTTTTAGGGCAACACGTGTTGTCTTTCATGCGCTGCGGTTCCCTCTGGGTGGTCTGAACCACTCAGTATGTCTCCTCGTCAGTGCTGATGTTTCCTGGTGGGAGAGCTGGAAATGCAGAAATGTCTCTTTAGGGGGGGAGTGGTCGGCGACCCCCCCTGGGCGTGGGTCTTGTCCTGCGTGCCCAGAGCCACCCAGTGACATGCCCACAGACATGGAAAAATGGCCTCTAGATGATTCCTCCTGTGCTTGGGGCTTGTCTTGCCCGCGGTAGTGCCCCATAAAAGCGATGACAATGAGACGGGGTTCGTCGCGTGTCAGGTCCGACGAACTGACAATCGCGTGGAGACAAAGCCATCCGAGTGAGACGATTTGAAGTGGCCTCGGGGCATGTCTTGGTGGATGCGACGTGCCTTGAAAGGAAGGACGTCGAGGTGGGGTTTTTCATATGTTGTTGGGTCCTGTATGTAATTACAATTACCACCTAAAGAGAATTCTTTTCATGAGTGAGGACCCGCTCTGGACATGGGGCGTGTCTTCTCGGCGGTGATCGACGATACGCGGGATGGATGCCATGACTTGTCGGTGGCCTTCATGTGCATAAGGGGTCACGTCGGTGGCCCTTCCTATGGTTTCATAGCTCTTTTAGGGCAACACGTGTTGTCTTTCATGCGCTGTGGTGCCCTCAGGGTGGTCTAAACCCATCAGTATGTCTCCTCGTCAGTGTTGATGTTTCCTGGTGGGATAGCTGGAAATGCATAAATGTCTCTTTAGGGGGGGAGTGGTCGGCGACCCCCCTGGGCGTGGGTCTTGTCCTGCGTGCCTAGAGCCACCCAATGACATGCCCAGTGACATGGAAAATGGCATCGACGCAATGCCCTGAATTCCTGATGATTCTTCCCGTGCTAGGGTCTTGTCTTGCCCGAGGTGGTGCGCCATAAAACCGATGACAATGAGATGGGTGGGGTTTGTCGCCTGTGAGATCCTACGGACTGACAATCGCGTCCAGACAATGGAATCCTAGTGAGGCGATTTGAAGGGGCCTCGGGGCCCGTCTTGGTGCGTGCGGCGTGCCTTGAAAGGAAGGACGTTGAGGTGGGGTTTGTCATATGTTGTTGTGTCCGGTATGTAAAGACAATGACCACCTAAAGAGAATTCATTTCATGCGTGAGGACCCGCTCTGGACATGGGTCCTGTCTCCTCGGCGGTGTTGGACGATACGCGGGACGGATGCCATGACGTGTCGGCGGCCTTCATGTGCCTAAGGGGCCACGTCGGTGTCCCTTCCTATGGTTTCATAGCCCTTTTAGGGCAACACGTGTTGCCTTTCATGCGCTGCGGTTCCCTCTGGGTGGTCTAAACCACTCAGTATGTCTCCTCGTCAGTGTTGATGTTTCCTGGTGGAATAGCTGGAAATGCATAAATGTCTCTTTAGGGGGGGAGTGGTCGGCGACCCCCCCTGGGCGTGGGTCTTGTCCTGCGTGCCGAGAGCCACCCACAGACATGCCCAGTGACATGGAAAATGGCATCGACGCAATGCCATGAATTCCTGATGATTCGTCCCGTGCTTGGGGCTTGTCTTGCCCGAGGTAGTGCGCCCTAAAAACGATGGCAATGAGACGGGGTTTGTCGCATGTGCGATCCTGCGGACTGACAGTCGCGTCCAGACAATGGCATCCGAGTGAGACGATTTGAAGGGGCCTCAGGGCCCGTCTTGGTGCATGCGGCGTGCCTTGAAAGGAAGGACGTCGAGGTGGGGTTTTTCATATGTTGTCGTGTCCCGTATGTAATGACAATGACCACCTAAAGAGAATTCATTTCATGCGCGAGGACCCGCTCTGGACATGGGGCCTGTCTTCTCGGCGGCGTTGGATGCTACCCGCGACGAATGCTACTACGTGTCGGCGGCCTTGATGTGCCTAAGGGGTCACATCAGTGGCTGTTCCTATGGTTTCATATCTCTTTTAGGGCAACACGTGTTGTCTTTCATGCGCTGTGGTGCCCACAGGGTTGTCTAAACCCATCAGTATGTCTCCTCGTCAGTTGCTGATGTTTCCGCTGGTGGGACAGCTGGAAATGCATAAATGTCTCTTTAGGGGGGGAGTGGTCGGCGACCCCCCCTGGGCGTGGGTCTTGTCCTGCGTGCCCAGAGCCACCCAGTGACATGCCCACGGACATGGAAAAACAGCCTCCGGACAAAGCAAAGACAGCTTGATGATTCGTCCGGTGCTTGGGGCTTGTCTTGTTCGAGGTAGTGCGCCATAAAAGTGATGACAATGAGCCGGGTTTCGTCGCGTGTCAGGTCCTCCGTACTGACAATCAGGTGGAGACAACGCCATCCGGGTGAGAGGATTTGAAGGGGCCTCAGGGCTTGCCTTGGTGGATGCGGTGTGCCTTGAATGGAAGGACAATGAGGTGGGGTTTGTCATATGTTGTTGGGTCCGGTATGTAATGACAATGACCGCCTAAAGAGAATTCCTTTCATGCGTGGGGACCCGCTCTGGACATGGGGCGTGTCTTCGCCGTGGTGATGGACGATACGTGGGACGGATGCCATGACGTGTCGGCGGCCTTCATGTGCCTAAGGGGTCACGTAGGTGGCCCTTCCTATGGTTTCATAGCTCTTTTAGGGCAACACGTGTTGCCTTTCATGCGCTGCCCTGCCCTCAGGGTGGTCTAAACCCATCAGTATGTCTCCTCGTCGGTGTTGATGTTTCCTGGTGGAATAGCTGGAAATGCATAAATGTCTCTTTAGGGGGGGAGTGGTCGGCGACCCCCCCGGGCGTGGGTCTTGTCTTGCGTGCCTAGAGCCACCCAATGTGATGCCCATTGACATGCAAAATGACATCGACGTAATGCCATGAATGCCTGATGATTCGTCCCGTGCTTGGGGCTTGTCTTGCCCGAGGTAGTGCGCCATAAAAACGATGACAATGGGATGGTGTTTGTCGCCTTCGAGATCCTGCGGACTGACAGTCGCGTTCAGACAATGGCATCCGAGTGAGACGATTTGAAGGGGTCTCGGGGCCCGTCTTGGTGCATGCGGCGTTTCTTGAAAGGAAGGACGTCGAGGTGGGGTTTGTCACATGTTGTTGTGTTCGGAATGTAAAGACAATGACCGCCTAAAGATAATTCATTTCATGCGCGGGGACCCGCTCTGGACATGGGTCCTGTCTTCTCGGCGGTGTTGGATGATACCCGGGACGGATGCCATGACGTGTCGGCGGCCTTCGTGTGCCTAAGGGGTCACTTTGGTGGCTGTTCGTATGGATTCGTAGCTCTTTAAGGGCAACACGTGCTGTCTTTCATGCGTTGTGGTGCCCATTGGGTTGTCTGAACCCATCAGTATGTGTCCTCGTCAGTGCTGATGTTTCCTGGTGGGACAGCTGGAAATGCATAAATGTCTCTTTAGGGGGGGAGTGGTCGGCGACCCCCCCTGGGCGTGGGTCTTGTCCTGCGTGCCCAGAGCCACCCAGTGACATGCCCACGAACATGGAAAAACGACCTCCAGACAAATCCATGAAAGCTTGATTATTCGTACGGTGCTTGGGGCTTGTCTTGTCTGAGGTAATGCGTCATAAAAGTGATGACAATGAGCCGGGGTGCGTCGCGTGTCAGGTCCGACGTACTGACAATCACGTGGAGACAACGCCATCCGAGTGGGACGATTTGAAGGGACCTCGGGTCTTGCCTTGGTGGATGCGGTGTGCCTTGCAAGGAAGGACGACGTGGTGGGGTTTGTCATATGTTGTTGGGTACGGTATGTATTGACAATGACCGCCTAAAGATAATTCCTTTGAGGCGTGAGGACCAGCTCTGGACATGGGGCGTGTCTTCTCTGCGGTGATGGACGAGACGCGGGGCGGATGCCATGACGTGTCGGCGGCCTTCATGTGCCTAAGGGGTCACGTCGGTGGCCCTTCCTATGGTTTCATAGCTCTTTTAGGGCAACCCGTGTTGTCTTTCATGCACTGCAGTGCCCTTAGGGTGGTCTAAACCCATCAGTATGTCTCCTCGTCACTGTTGATGTTTCCTGGTGGTATAGCTGGAAATGCATAAATGTCTCTTTAGGGGGGGAGTGGTCGGCGACCCCCCCTGGGCGTGGGTCTTGTCCTGCGTGCCTAGAGCCACCCAATGACATGCCGAGTGACATGGAAAATGGCATCGACGCAGTGCCACGAATTCCTGATGATTCGTCTCGTGCTTGGGGCTTGTCTTGCCCGAGGTAGTGCGCCCTAAAAACGATGACAATGAGATGGGGTTTGTCGCATGTGTGATCCTGCGGACTGACAGTCGTGTCCAGACAATGGCATCCGAGTGAGACGATTTGAAGGGGCCTCGAGGCCCGTCTTGGTGCGTGTGGCGTGCCTTGAAAGGAAGGACGTTGCGGTGGGGTTTGTCATCTGTTGTCGTGTCCCGTATGTAATGACAATGACCACCTAAAGAGAATTCATTTCATGCGTGAGGACCCTCTCTGGACATGGGGCCTGTCTTCTCGGCGGTGTTGGACGCTACCCGGGATGAATGCTACTACGTGTCGGCGGCCTTCATGTGCCTAAGGGGTCACATCGGTGGCTGTTCCTACGGTTTCATATATCTTTTAGGGCAACACGTGTTGACTTTCATGCGCTGTGGTGCCCACAGGGTTGTCTAAACCCTCCAGTATGTCTCCTCGTCAGTGCTGATGTTTCCTGGTGGGACAGCTGGAAAGGCATAAATGTCTCTTTAGGGGGGGAGTGGTCGGCGACCCCCCCTGGGCGTGGGTCTTGTCCTGCGTGCCCAGAGCCACCTAGTGACATGCCCACGGACATGGAAAAATGGCCTCCAGACAAATCCATGAAAGCTTGAGGATTCATACGGTGCTTGGGGCTTGTCTTGTCTGAGGTAATGCGCCATAAAAGTGATGACAATGAGCCGGGGTGCGTCGCGTGTCAGGTCCGAGGTACTGACAATCACGTGGAGACAACGCCACCCGAGTGGGACGATTTGAAGGGGCATCGGGGCTTGCCTTGGAGGATGCGGTGTGCCTTGCAAGGAAGGACGACGTGGTGGGGTTTGTCATATGTTGTTGGGTACGGTATGTAATGACAATGACCGCCTAAAGATAATTCATTTCATGCGTGAGGACCCGCTCTGGACATGGGGCGTGTCTTCTCTGCGGTGATGGACGAGACGCGGGACGGATGTCATGACGTGTCGGCGGCCTTCATGTGCCTAAGGGGTCACGTCGGTGGCCCTTCCTATGGTTTCATAGCTCTTTTAGGGCAACCCGTGTTGTCTTTCATGCACTGCGGTGCCCTTAGGGTGGTCTAAACCCCTCAGTATGTCTCCTCGTCACTTTTGATGTTTCCTGGTGGAATAGCTGGAAATGCATAAATGTCTCTTTAGGGGGGGAGTGGTCGGCGACCCCCCCTGGGCGTGGGTCTTGTCCTGCGTGCCTAGAGCCACCCGATGACATGCCCAGTGACATGGAAAATGGCATCGACGCAATGCCATGAATTCTTGATGATTCGTCCCGTGCTTGGGGCTTGTCTTTCCCGAGGTAGTGCGCCCTAAAAACGATGACAATGAGATGGGTTTTGTCGCATGTGTGATCTTGCGGGCTGACAGTCGTTTCCAGACAAAGGCATCCGAGTGAGACGATTTGAAGGGGCCTCGAGGCCCGTCTTGGTGCATGCGGTGTGCCTTGAAAGGAAGGACGTTGAGGTGTGGTTATTCATGTGTTTTTGTGTCCCGTATGTAATGATAATGACCACCTAAAGAGAATTCATTTCATGCGTGAGGACCCTCTCTGGACATGGGGCCTGTCTTCTCGGCGGTGTTGGACGCTACCCGGGATGGATGCTAGTACGTGATGGCGGCCTTGATGTGCCTAAGGGGTCACATTGGTGGCTATTCCTATGGTTTCATATCTCTTTTAGGGCAACACGTGTTGTCTTTCATGCGCTGTGGTGCCCACAGGGTTGTCTGAACCCATCAGTATGTCTCCTCGTCAGTGCTGATGTTTCCTGGTGGGACAGCTGGAAATGCATAAATGTCTCTTTAGGGGGGGAGTGGTCGGCGACCCCCCCTGGGCGTGGGTCTTGTCCTGTGTGCCCAGAGCCACCCAGTGACATGCCCACGGACATGGAAAAACGGCCTCCAGACGAATCCATGAAAGCCTGATGATTCGTACGGTGCTTGGGGCTTGTCTTGTCTGAGGTAATGCGCCATAAAAGTGATGACAATGAGCTGGGGTGCGTCGCGTGTCAGACCCACGCCGAGTGACGTGGAAAATGGCATCGACGCAATGCCAAGAATTCCTGATGATTTGTCCCGTGCTTCGGGCTTGTCTTGCCCGAGGTAGTGCGCCATAAAAACGATGACAATGAGATGGGGTTTGTCGCGTGTGTGAGGTCCGACGTACTGACGATCACGTGGAGACAACGGCATCCGAGTGAGACGATTTGAAGGGGCCTCGGGGCTTGCCTTGGTGGATGCGGTGTGCCTTGCAAGGAAGGACGATGTGGTGGGGTTTGTCATATGTTGTTGGGTACGGTATGTATTGACAATGACCACCTAAAGATAATTCCTTTGAGGCGTGAGGACTCGCTCTGGACATGGGGCGCGTCTTCTCTGCGGTGATGGACGAGACGCGGGACGGATGCCATGACGTGTCGGCGGCCTTCATGTGCCTAAGGGGTCACGTCGGTGGCCCTTCCTATGGTTTCATAGCTCTTTTAGGGCAACCCGTGTTGTCTTTCATGCACTGCGGTGCCCTTAGGGTGGTCTAAACCCATCAGTATGTCTCCTCGTCACTGTTGATGTTTCCTGGTGGTATAGCTGGAAATGCATAAATGTCTCTTTAGGGGGGGAGTGGTCGGCGACCCCCCCTGGGCGTGGGTCTTGTCCTGCGTGCCTAGAGCCACCCACTGACATGCCGAGTGACATGGAAAATGGCATCGACGCAGTGCCATGAATTTCTGATGATTCGTCCCGTGCTTGGGGCTTGTCTTGCCCGAGGTAGTGCGCCCTAAAAACGATGACAATGAGATGGGGTTTGTCGCATGTGTGATCCTGCGGACTGACAGTCGTGTCCAGACAATGGCATCCGAGTGAGACGATTTGAAGGGGCCTCGAGGCCCGTCTTGGTGCGTGTGGCGTGCCTTGAAAGGAAGGACGTTGCGGTGGGGTTTGTCATCTGTTGTCGTGTCCCGTATGTAATGACAATGACCACCTAAAGAGAATTCATTTCATGCGTGAGGACCCTCTCTGGACATGGGGCCTGTCTTCTCGGCGGTGTTGGACGCTACCCGGGATGAATGCTACTACGTGTCGGCGGCCTTCATGTGCCTAAGGGGTCACATCGGTGGCTGTTCCTATGGTTTCATATATCTTTTAGGGCAACACGTGTTGTCTTTCATGCGCTGTGGTGCCCACAGGGTTGTCTAAACCCGTTAGTATGTCTCCTCGTCAGTGCTGATGTTTCCTGGTGGGACAGCTGAAAATGCATAAATGTCTCTTTAGGGGGGGAGTGGTCGGCGACCCCCCCTGGGCGTGGGTCTTGTCCTGCGTGCCCAGAGCCACCTAGTGACATGCCCACGGACATGGAAAAATGGCCTCCAGACAAATCCATGAAAGCTTGAGGATTCATACGGTGCTTGGGGCTTGTCTTGTCTGAGGTAATGCGCCATAAAAGTGATGACAATGAGCCGGGGTGCGTCGCGTGTCAGGTCCGACGTACTGACAATCACGTGGAGACAACGCCACCCGAGTGGGACGATTTGAAGGGGCATCGGGGCTTGCCTTGGAGGATGCGGTGTGCCTTGCAAGGAAGGACGACGTGGTGGGGTTTGTCATATGTTGTTGGGTACGGTATGTAATGACAATGACCGCCTCAAGATAATTCCTTTCATGCGTGAGGACCCGCTCTGGACATGGGGCGTGTCTTCTCTGCGGTGATGGACGAGACGCGGGACGGATGCCATGACGTGTCGGCGGCCTTCATGTGCCTAAGGGGTCACGTCGGTGGCCCTTCCTATGGTTTCATAGCTCTTTTAGGGCAACCCGTGTTGTCTTTCATGCACTGCGGTGCCCTTAGGGTGGTCTAAACCCATCAGTATGTCTCCTCGTCACTGTTGATGTTTCCTGGTGGAATAGCTGGAAATGCATAAATGTCTCTTTAGGGGGGGGAGTGGTCGGCGACCCCCCCTGGGCGTGGGTCTTGTCCTGCGTGCCTAGAGCCACCCGATGACATGCCCAGTGACATGGAAAATGGCATGGACGCAATGCCATGAATTCTCGATGATTCGTCCCGTGCTTGGGGCTTGTCTTTCCCGAGGTAGTGCGCCCTAAAAACGATGACAACGAGATGGGGTTTGTCGCATGTGTGATCTTGCGGGCTGATAGTCGTTTCCAGACAATGGCATCCGAGTGAGACGATTTGAAGGGGCCTCGAGGCCCGTCTTGGTGCATGCGGCGTGCCTTGAAGGGAAGGACGTTGAGGTGGGGTCATACCTCAAACATTGCAGATTTGGTTGGTGATGCAACCTTGTTGATCCTTCCATTAGTCATATGCTTGTCTCAAAGATCAGGTTGTGCATGTACAATGGACAAACTAATCGAACGGAATTGAATGTTCGGGACGACGGTTTGGGCTTGTGTTGGGGTCTGAGTGGTGAGCTCAGTCATACCTCAAACAATGCAGATGTTGTTGGTGATTCTACATGTCTGATCCTTCCACTAGTCATATGCTTGTCTCAAAGATCAGGTCCTGCATGATCAGTTGTGTGGGTTGATGGTTGCGCTTATGCGATTGTGTGGGAGTGGTGGATGGTTGTCAAGATACCGCGGTCTCCCTTTTTTGGGAAGGGAACGTTGGTCTCGTTGGCTCTAGGGGGTTGGGTATATCAATCCTTCCCTTGTGTCATGCATAGCGGGCTTTCCCTGCCTTCATGTGCTGCATTGTGATGCCTCTCGGGTTGCTTCCCTCGAGGCGTCACGGTCAGTTGTGTGGGTTGATGGTTGTGCTTACGCGATTGTGTGGGAGTGGTGGATGGTTGTCAAGATACTGCGGTCTCCCTTTTTTGGGAAGGGAACGTTGGTCTCGTTGGCTCTAGGGGGTTGGGTATATCAATCCTTCCCTTGTGTCATGCATAGCGGGCTTTCCCTGCCTTCATGTGCTGCATTGTGATGCCTCTCGGGTTGCTTCCCTCGAGGCGTCACGGTCAGTTGTGTGGGTTGATGGTTGTGCTTACGCGATTGTGTGGGAGTGGTGGATGGCTGTCAAGATACTGCGGTCTCCCTTTTTTGGGAAGGGAACGTTGGTCTCGTTGGCTCTAGGGGGTTGGGTATATAAATCCTTCCCTTGTGTCATGCATAGCGGGCTTTCCCTGCCTTCATGTGCTGCATTGTGATGTCTCTCGGGTTGCTTCCCTCGAGGCGTCACAGTCAGTTGTGTGGGTTGATGGTTGTGCTTACGCGATTGTGTGGGAGTGGTGGATGGTTGTCAAGATACTGCGGTCTCCCTTTTTTGGGAAGGGAACGTTGGTCTCCTTGGCTCTAGGGGGTTGGGTATATAAATCCTTCCCTTGTGTCATGCATAGCGGGCTTTCCCTGCCTTCATGTGCTGCATTGTGATGCCTCTGGGGTTGCTTCCCTTGAGGCGTCACGGTCAGTTGTGTGGGTTGATGGTTGTGCTTACGCGATTGTGTGGGAGTGGTGGATGGTTGTCAAGATACTGCGGTCTCCCTTTTTTGGGAAGGGAACGTTGGTCTCCTTGGCTCTAGGGGGTTGGGTATATAAATCCTTCCCTTGTGTCATGCATAGCGGGCTTTCCCTGCCTTCATGTGCTGCATTGTGATGTCTCTCGGGTTGCTTCCCTCGAGGTGTCACAGTCAGTTGTGTGGGTTGATGGTTGTGCTTACGCGATTGTGTGGGAGTGGTGGATGGTTGTCAAGATACTGCGGTCTCCCTTTTTTGGGAAGGGAACGTTGGTCTCCTTGGCTCTAGGGGGTTGGGTATATAAATCCTTCCCTTGTGTCATGCATAGCGGGCTTTCCCTGCCTTCATGTGCTGCATTGTGATGCCTCTCGGGTTGCTTCCCTTGAGGCGTCACGGTCAGTTGTGTGGGTTGATGGTTGTGCTTACGCGATTGTGTGGGAGTGGTGGATGGTTGTCAAGATACTGCGGTCTCCCTTTTTTGGGAAGGGAACGTTGGTCTCGTTGGCACCCTCATCCGTAAGTGGGGGATTAATTTCTCCTCGCTTTCATTTGGTCCTTGTGCATGTTTCCATGTGAATGATGGAACACGGTTTGGCTTGGTTGGATATCCGTTGAGAACACTAGTCAAATGCTTGTCTCAAAGATCAGTCTGTGCATGTACAGGGACAAACTAACCGAAAGATGGTGATATTGTGAAGGGTCTCATTAAATCAGTGACAAGTTTGACGTTCTCCTCGGTTATACATCAAGCGAAGAATGTGTATCTATTGTTTCGACAAGATACACGAGCGTCGTCACGTAGAGGTGATGACTCATTAAGGGGAATCCTGTCGATTTGGGAAGATGGTTTGGGCTTGTGTTGGGGTCTGAGTGGTTTGCTCAGTCATACCTCAAACATTGCAGATGTGGTTGGTGATGCTACCTGGCTGATCCTTCCATTAGTCATATGCTTGTCCCAAAGATCAGGTGGTGCATGTACAAAGGAAAAACTAATCGAATGGAATTGAATGTTCGGGACGACGGTTTGGGCTTGTGTTGGGGTCTGAGTGGTTAGCTCAGTCATACCTCAAACAATGCAGATGTTGTTGGTGATGCTACATGGCTGATCCTTCAACTAGTCATATGCTTGACTCAAAGATCAGGTCCCGCATGTACAAAGACAAACTAATCGAAAGATGGTGATACTGTGATGGGTCTCATTAAATTAGTGCCAGGGCTGACTTTCTCCTCAGTTATACATCAAGAGAAGAATCCCCAGGTGGGTGAGCTCCACCTAGAAGACCCTCACTTGTCCCTTCGGAGTTCTCCCTGTTGGTAGTGGAATTTTGTCAGTTATGATATACGGGCCCTGTTTATATGCTTGGGTTGAATTCTCTCGCACAATTGCGGTATTGAGCATCATGCAGAGGTGATGACTCATTAATTGGGTTCCTGTCGATTTGGAAAGACGGTTTGGGCTTGTGTTGGGGTCTGAGTGGTCTGCTCAGTCATACCTCAAACATTGCAGATGTGGTTGGTGATGCAACCTGGCTGATCCTTCCATTAGTCATATGCTTGTCCCAAAGATCAGGTTGTGCATGTAC
>CAUJRU010000965.1:207500-227500 GCA_963277665.1 Viscum album
GTCTAAACCACTCAGTATGTCTCCTCGTCAGTGCTGATGTTTCCTGGTGGGATAGCTGTAAATGCATAAATGTCTCTTTAGGGGGGTAGTGGTCGGCGACCCCCCCTGGGCGTGGGTCTTGTCCTGCGTGCCTCGAGCCACCCAGTGACATGCCCACGGACATGGAAAAATGGCCTCTAGACAATGCCATCAATGCGTGATGATTCGTCCGGTGCTTGGGGCTTGTCTTCTCCGGGGTAGTGCGCCTTAAAAGCTTTGACAATGAGCCGGGGTTCGTCGCGTGTGAGGTCCTACGTACCGACAATCGCGTGGAGACAATGCCATCCGAGTGAGACGATTTGAAGGGGCCTCGAGGCTTGTCTTGGTGGATGCGGGGTGCCTTGAAAGGAAGGACGCCGAGCTGGGGTTTGTCATATGTTGTTGGGTTCGGTATGTAACGACACCGACCACCTAAAGAGAATTCATTTCATGCGTGAGGACCCGCTCTGGACATGGGGTCTGTCTTCTCGGCGGTGGTCGACGATACGCGGGAAGGATGCCATGACGTGTCGGCGGCCTTCACGTGCCTAAGGGGTCACGTCGGTTGCCGTTCCTATGGTTTCATAGCTCTTTTAGGGCAACACGTGTTGTCTTTCATGCGCTGCGGTTCCCTCTGGGTGGTCTGAACCACTCAGTATGTCTCCTCGTCAGTGCTGATGTTTCCTGGTGGGAGAGCTGGAAATGCAGAAATGTCTCTTTAGGGGGGGAGTGGTCGGCGACCCCCCCTGGGCGTGGGTCTTGTCCTGCGTGCCCAGAGCCACCCAGTGACATGCCCACAGACATGGAAAAATGGCCTCTAGATGATTCCTCCTGTGCTTGGGGCTTGTCTTGCCCGCGGTAGTGCCCCATAAAAGCGATGACAATGAGACGGGGTTCGTCGCGTGTCAGGTCCGACGAACTGACAATCGCGTGGAGACAAAGCCATCCGAGTGAGACGATTTGAAGTGGCCTCGGGGCATGTCTTGGTGGATGCGACGTGCCTTGAAAGGAAGGACGTCGAGGTGGGGTTTTTCATATGTTGTTGGGTCCTGTATGTAATTACAATTACCACCTAAAGAGAATTCTTTTCATGAGTGAGGACCCGCTCTGGACATGGGGCGTGTCTTCTCGGCGGTGATCGACGATACGCGGGATGGATGCCATGACTTGTCGGTGGCCTTCATGTGCATAAGGGGTCACGTCGGTGGCCCTTCCTATGGTTTCATAGCTCTTTTAGGGCAACACGTGTTGTCTTTCATGCGCTGTGGTGCCCTCAGGGTGGTCTAAACCCATCAGTATGTCTCCTCGTCAGTGTTGATGTTTCCTGGTGGGATAGCTGGAAATGCATAAATGTCTCTTTAGGGGGGGAGTGGTCGGCGACCCCCCTGGGCGTGGGTCTTGTCCTGCGTGCCTAGAGCCACCCAATGACATGCCCAGTGACATGGAAAATGGCATCGACGCAATGCCCTGAATTCCTGATGATTCTTCCCGTGCTAGGGTCTTGTCTTGCCCGAGGTGGTGCGCCATAAAACCGATGACAATGAGATGGGTGGGGTTTGTCGCCTGTGAGATCCTACGGACTGACAATCGCGTCCAGACAATGGAATCCTAGTGAGGCGATTTGAAGGGGCCTCGGGGCCCGTCTTGGTGCGTGCGGCGTGCCTTGAAAGGAAGGACGTTGAGGTGGGGTTTGTCATATGTTGTTGTGTCCGGTATGTAAAGACAATGACCACCTAAAGAGAATTCATTTCATGCGTGAGGACCCGCTCTGGACATGGGTCCTGTCTCCTCGGCGGTGTTGGACGATACGCGGGACGGATGCCATGACGTGTCGGCGGCCTTCATGTGCCTAAGGGGCCACGTCGGTGTCCCTTCCTATGGTTTCATAGCCCTTTTAGGGCAACACGTGTTGCCTTTCATGCGCTGCGGTTCCCTCTGGGTGGTCTAAACCACTCAGTATGTCTCCTCGTCAGTGTTGATGTTTCCTGGTGGAATAGCTGGAAATGCATAAATGTCTCTTTAGGGGGGGAGTGGTCGGCGACCCCCCCTGGGCGTGGGTCTTGTCCTGCGTGCCGAGAGCCACCCACAGACATGCCCAGTGACATGGAAAATGGCATCGACGCAATGCCATGAATTCCTGATGATTCGTCCCGTGCTTGGGGCTTGTCTTGCCCGAGGTAGTGCGCCCTAAAAACGATGGCAATGAGACGGGGTTTGTCGCATGTGCGATCCTGCGGACTGACAGTCGCGTCCAGACAATGGCATCCGAGTGAGACGATTTGAAGGGGCCTCAGGGCCCGTCTTGGTGCATGCGGCGTGCCTTGAAAGGAAGGACGTCGAGGTGGGGTTTTTCATATGTTGTCGTGTCCCGTATGTAATGACAATGACCACCTAAAGAGAATTCATTTCATGCGCGAGGACCCGCTCTGGACATGGGGCCTGTCTTCTCGGCGGCGTTGGATGCTACCCGCGACGAATGCTACTACGTGTCGGCGGCCTTGATGTGCCTAAGGGGTCACATCAGTGGCTGTTCCTATGGTTTCATATCTCTTTTAGGGCAACACGTGTTGTCTTTCATGCGCTGTGGTGCCCACAGGGTTGTCTAAACCCATCAGTATGTCTCCTCGTCAGTGCTGATGTTTCCTGGTGGGACAGCTGGAAATGCATAAATGTCTCTTTAGGGGGGGAGTGGTCGGCGACCCCCCCTGGGCGTGGGTCTTGTCCTGCGTGCCCAGAGCCACCCAGTGACATGCCCACGGACATGGAAAAACAGCCTCCGGACAAAGCAAAGACAGCTTGATGATTCGTCCGGTGCTTGGGGCTTGTCTTGTTCGAGGTAGTGCGCCATAAAAGTGATGACAATGAGCCGGGTTTCGTCGCGTGTCAGGTCCTCCGTACTGACAATCAGGTGGAGACAACGCCATCCGGGTGAGAGGATTTGAAGGGGCCTCAGGGCTTGCCTTGGTGGATGCGGTGTGCCTTGAATGGAAGGACAATGAGGTGGGGTTTGTCATATGTTGTTGGGTCCGGTATGTAATGACAATGACCGCCTAAAGAGAATTCCTTTCATGCGTGGGGACCCGCTCTGGACATGGGGCGTGTCTTCGCCGTGGTGATGGACGATACGTGGGACGGATGCCATGACGTGTCGGCGGCCTTCATGTGCCTAAGGGGTCACGTCGGTGGCCCTTCCTATGGTTTCATAGCTCTTTTAGGGCAACACGTGTTGCCTTTCATGCGCTGCCCTGCCCTCAGGGTGGTCTAAACCCATCAGTATGTCTCCTCGTCGGTGTTGATGTTTCCTGGTGGAATAGCTGGAAATGCATAAATGTCTCTTTAGGGGGGGAGTGGTCGGCGACCCCCCCGGGCGTGGGTCTTGTCTTGCGTGCCTAGAGCCACCCAATGTGATGCCCATTGACATGCAAAATGACATCGACGTAATGCCATGAATGCCTGATGATTCGTCCCGTGCTTGGGGCTTGTCTTGCCCGAGGTAGTGCGCCATAAAAACGATGACAATGGGATGGTGTTTGTCGCCTTCGAGATCCTGCGGACTGACAGTCGCGTTCAGACAATGGCATCCGAGTGAGACGATTTGAAGGGGTCTCGGGGCCCGTCTTGGTGCATGCGGCGTTTCTTGAAAGGAAGGACGTCGAGGTGGGGTTTGTCACATGTTGTTGTGTTCGGAATGTAAAGACAATGACCGCCTAAAGATAATTCATTTCATGCGCGGGGACCCGCTCTGGACATGGGTCCTGTCTTCTCGGCGGTGTTGGATGATACCCGGGACGGATGCCATGACGTGTCGGCGGCCTTCGTGTGCCTAAGGGGTCACTTTGGTGGCTGTTCGTATGGATTCGTAGCTCTTTAAGGGCAACACGTGCTGTCTTTCATGCGTTGTGGTGCCCATTGGGTTGTCTGAACCCATCAGTATGTGTCCTCGTCAGTGCTGATGTTTCCTGGTGGGACAGCTGGAAATGCATAAATGTCTCTTTAGGGGGGGAGTGGTCGGCGACCCCCCCTGGGCGTGGGTCTTGTCCTGCGTGCCCAGAGCCACCCAGTGACATGCCCACGAACATGGAAAAACGACCTCCAGACAAATCCATGAAAGCTTGATTATTCGTACGGTGCTTGGGGCTTGTCTTGTCTGAGGTAATGCGTCATAAAAGTGATGACAATGAGCCGGGGTGCGTCGCGTGTCAGGTCCGACGTACTGACAATCACGTGGAGACAACGCCATCCGAGTGGGACGATTTGAAGGGACCTCGGGTCTTGCCTTGGTGGATGCGGTGTGCCTTGCAAGGAAGGACGACGTGGTGGGGTTTGTCATATGTTGTTGGGTACGGTATGTATTGACAATGACCGCCTAAAGATAATTCCTTTGAGGCGTGAGGACCAGCTCTGGACATGGGGCGTGTCTTCTCTGCGGTGATGGACGAGACGCGGGGCGGATGCCATGACGTGTCGGCGGCCTTCATGTGCCTAAGGGGTCACGTCGGTGGCCCTTCCTATGGTTTCATAGCTCTTTTAGGGCAACCCGTGTTGTCTTTCATGCACTGCAGTGCCCTTAGGGTGGTCTAAACCCATCAGTATGTCTCCTCGTCACTGTTGATGTTTCCTGGTGGTATAGCTGGAAATGCATAAATGTCTCTTTAGGGGGGGAGTGGTCGGCGACCCCCCCTGGGCGTGGGTCTTGTCCTGCGTGCCTAGAGCCACCCAATGACATGCCGAGTGACATGGAAAATGGCATCGACGCAGTGCCACGAATTCCTGATGATTCGTCTCGTGCTTGGGGCTTGTCTTGCCCGAGGTAGTGCGCCCTAAAAACGATGACAATGAGATGGGGTTTGTCGCATGTGTGATCCTGCGGACTGACAGTCGTGTCCAGACAATGGCATCCGAGTGAGACGATTTGAAGGGGCCTCGAGGCCCGTCTTGGTGCGTGTGGCGTGCCTTGAAAGGAAGGACGTTGCGGTGGGGTTTGTCATCTGTTGTCGTGTCCCGTATGTAATGACAATGACCACCTAAAGAGAATTCATTTCATGCGTGAGGACCCTCTCTGGACATGGGGCCTGTCTTCTCGGCGGTGTTGGACGCTACCCGGGATGAATGCTACTACGTGTCGGCGGCCTTCATGTGCCTAAGGGGTCACATCGGTGGCTGTTCCTACGGTTTCATATATCTTTTAGGGCAACACGTGTTGACTTTCATGCGCTGTGGTGCCCACAGGGTTGTCTAAACCCTCCAGTATGTCTCCTCGTCAGTGCTGATGTTTCCTGGTGGGACAGCTGGAAAGGCATAAATGTCTCTTTAGGGGGGGAGTGGTCGGCGACCCCCCCTGGGCGTGGGTCTTGTCCTGCGTGCCCAGAGCCACCTAGTGACATGCCCACGGACATGGAAAAATGGCCTCCAGACAAATCCATGAAAGCTTGAGGATTCATACGGTGCTTGGGGCTTGTCTTGTCTGAGGTAATGCGCCATAAAAGTGATGACAATGAGCCGGGGTGCGTCGCGTGTCAGGTCCGAGGTACTGACAATCACGTGGAGACAACGCCACCCGAGTGGGACGATTTGAAGGGGCATCGGGGCTTGCCTTGGAGGATGCGGTGTGCCTTGCAAGGAAGGACGACGTGGTGGGGTTTGTCATATGTTGTTGGGTACGGTATGTAATGACAATGACCGCCTAAAGATAATTCATTTCATGCGTGAGGACCCGCTCTGGACATGGGGCGTGTCTTCTCTGCGGTGATGGACGAGACGCGGGACGGATGTCATGACGTGTCGGCGGCCTTCATGTGCCTAAGGGGTCACGTCGGTGGCCCTTCCTATGGTTTCATAGCTCTTTTAGGGCAACCCGTGTTGTCTTTCATGCACTGCGGTGCCCTTAGGGTGGTCTAAACCCCTCAGTATGTCTCCTCGTCACTTTTGATGTTTCCTGGTGGAATAGCTGGAAATGCATAAATGTCTCTTTAGGGGGGGAGTGGTCGGCGACCCCCCCTGGGCGTGGGTCTTGTCCTGCGTGCCTAGAGCCACCCGATGACATGCCCAGTGACATGGAAAATGGCATCGACGCAATGCCATGAATTCTTGATGATTCGTCCCGTGCTTGGGGCTTGTCTTTCCCGAGGTAGTGCGCCCTAAAAACGATGACAATGAGATGGGTTTTGTCGCATGTGTGATCTTGCGGGCTGACAGTCGTTTCCAGACAAAGGCATCCGAGTGAGACGATTTGAAGGGGCCTCGAGGCCCGTCTTGGTGCATGCGGTGTGCCTTGAAAGGAAGGACGTTGAGGTGTGGTTATTCATGTGTTTTCGTGTCCCGTATGTAATGATAATGACCACCTAAAGAGAATTCATTTCATGCGTGAGGACCCTCTCTGGACATGGGGCCTGTCTTCTCGGCGGTGTTGGACGCTACCCGGGATGGATGCTAGTACGTGATGGCGGCCTTGATGTGCCTAAGGGGTCACATTGGTGGCTATTCCTATGGTTTCATATCTCTTTTAGGGCAACACGTGTTGTCTTTCATGCGCTGTGGTGCCCACAGGGTTGTCTGAACCCATCAGTATGTCTCCTCGTCAGTGCTGATGTTTCCTGGTGGGACAGCTGGAAATGCATAAATGTCTCTTTAGGGGGGGAGTGGTCGGCGACCCCCCCTGGGCGTGGGTCTTGTCCTGTGTGCCCAGAGCCACCCAGTGACATGCCCACGGACATGGAAAAACGGCCTCCAGACGAATCCATGAAAGCCTGATGATTCGTACGGTGCTTGGGGCTTGTCTTGTCTGAGGTAATGCGCCATAAAAGTGATGACAATGAGCTGGGGTGCGTCGCGTGTCAGACCCACGCCGAGTGACGTGGAAAATGGCATCGACGCAATGCCAAGAATTCCTGATGATTTGTCCCGTGCTTCGGGCTTGTCTTGCCCGAGGTAGTGCGCCATAAAAACGATGACAATGAGATGGGGTTTGTCGCGTGTGTGAGGTCCGACGTACTGACGATCACGTGGAGACAACGGCATCCGAGTGAGACGATTTGAAGGGGCCTCGGGGCTTGCCTTGGTGGATGCGGTGTGCCTTGCAAGGAAGGACGATGTGGTGGGGTTTGTCATATGTTGTTGGGTACGGTATGTATTGACAATGACCACCTAAAGATAATTCCTTTGAGGCGTGAGGACTCGCTCTGGACATGGGGCGCGTCTTCTCTGCGGTGATGGACGAGACGCGGGACGGATGCCATGACGTGTCGGCGGCCTTCATGTGCCTAAGGGGTCACGTCGGTGGCCCTTCCTATGGTTTCATAGCTCTTTTAGGGCAACCCGTGTTGTCTTTCATGCACTGCGGTGCCCTTAGGGTGGTCTAAACCCATCAGTATGTCTCCTCGTCACTGTTGATGTTTCCTGGTGGTATAGCTGGAAATGCATAAATGTCTCTTTAGGGGGGGAGTGGTCGGCGACCCCCCCTGGGCGTGGGTCTTGTCCTGCGTGCCTAGAGCCACCCACTGACATGCCGAGTGACATGGAAAATGGCATCGACGCAGTGCCATGAATTTCTGATGATTCGTCCCGTGCTTGGGGCTTGTCTTGCCCGAGGTAGTGCGCCCTAAAAACGATGACAATGAGATGGGGTTTGTCGCATGTGTGATCCTGCGGACTGACAGTCGTGTCCAGACAATGGCATCCGAGTGAGACGATTTGAAGGGGCCTCGAGGCCCGTCTTGGTGCGTGTGGCGTGCCTTGAAAGGAAGGACGTTGCGGTGGGGTTTGTCATCTGTTGTCGTGTCCCGTATGTAATGACAATGACCACCTAAAGAGAATTCATTTCATGCGTGAGGACCCTCTCTGGACATGGGGCCTGTCTTCTCGGCGGTGTTGGACGCTACCCGGGATGAATGCTACTACGTGTCGGCGGCCTTCATGTGCCTAAGGGGTCACATCGGTGGCTGTTCCTATGGTTTCATATATCTTTTAGGGCAACACGTGTTGTCTTTCATGCGCTGTGGTGCCCACAGGGTTGTCTAAACCCGTTAGTATGTCTCCTCGTCAGTGCTGATGTTTCCTGGTGGGACAGCTGAAAATGCATAAATGTCTCTTTAGGGGGGGAGTGGTCGGCGACCCCCCCTGGGCGTGGGTCTTGTCCTGCGTGCCCAGAGCCACCTAGTGACATGCCCACGGACATGGAAAAATGGCCTCCAGACAAATCCATGAAAGCTTGAGGATTCATACGGTGCTTGGGGCTTGTCTTGTCTGAGGTAATGCGCCATAAAAGTGATGACAATGAGCCGGGGTGCGTCGCGTGTCAGGTCCGACGTACTGACAATCACGTGGAGACAACGCCACCCGAGTGGGACGATTTGAAGGGGCATCGGGGCTTGCCTTGGAGGATGCGGTGTGCCTTGCAAGGAAGGACGACGTGGTGGGGTTTGTCATATGTTGTTGGGTACGGTATGTAATGACAATGACCGCCTCAAGATAATTCCTTTCATGCGTGAGGACCCGCTCTGGACATGGGGCGTGTCTTCTCTGCGGTGATGGACGAGACGCGGGACGGATGCCATGACGTGTCGGCGGCCTTCATGTGCCTAAGGGGTCACGTCGGTGGCCCTTCCTATGGTTTCATAGCTCTTTTAGGGCAACCCGTGTTGTCTTTCATGCACTGCGGTGCCCTTAGGGTGGTCTAAACCCATCAGTATGTCTCCTCGTCACTGTTGATGTTTCCTGGTGGAATAGCTGGAAATGCATAAATGTCTCTTTAGGGGGGGGAGTGGTCGGCGACCCCCCCTGGGCGTGGGTCTTGTCCTGCGTGCCTAGAGCCACCCGATGACATGCCCAGTGACATGGAAAATGGCATGGACGCAATGCCATGAATTCTCGATGATTCGTCCCGTGCTTGGGGCTTGTCTTTCCCGAGGTAGTGCGCCCTAAAAACGATGACAACGAGATGGGGTTTGTCGCATGTGTGATCTTGCGGGCTGATAGTCGTTTCCAGACAATGGCATCCGAGTGAGACGATTTGAAGGGGCCTCGAGGCCCGTCTTGGTGCATGCGGCGTGCCTTGAAGGGAAGGACGTTGAGGTGAGGTCATACCTCAAACATTGCAGATTTGGTTGGTGATGCAACCTTGTTGATCCTTCCATTAGTCATATGCTTGTCTCAAAGATCAGGTTGTGCATGTACAATGGACAAACTAATCGAACGGAATTGAATGTTCGGGACGATGGTTTGGGCTTGTGTTGGGGTCTGAGTGGTGAGCTCAGTCATACCTCAAACAATGCAGATGTTGTTGGTGATTCTACATGTCTGATCCTTCCACTAGTCATATGCTTGTCTCAAAGATCAGGTCCTGCATGATCAGTTGTGTGGGTTGATGGTTGCGCTTATGCGATTGTGTGGGAGTGGTGGATGGTTGTCAAGATACCGCGGTCTCCCTTTTTTGGGAAGGGAACGTTGGTCTCGTTGGCTCTAGGGGGTTGGGTATATCAATCCTTCCCTTGTGTCATGCATAGCGGGCTTTCCCTGCCTTCATGTGCTGCATTGTGATGCCTCTCGGGTTGCTTCCCTCGAGGCGTCACGGTCAGCTGTGTGGGTTGATGGTTGTGCTTACGCGATTGTGTGGGAGTGGTGGATGGTTGTCAAGATACTGCGGTCTCCCTTTTTTGGGAAGGGAACGTTGGTCTCGTTGGCTCTAGGGGGTTGGGTATATCAATCCTTCCCTTGTGTCATGCATAGCGGGCTTTCCCTGCCTTCATGTGCTGCATTGTGATGCCTCTCGGGTTGCTTCCCTCGAGGCGTCACGGTCAGTTGTGTGGGTTGATGGTTGTGCTTACGCGATTGTGTGGGAGTGGTGGATGGCTGTCAAGATATTGCGGTCTCCCTTTTTTGGGAAGGGAACGTTGGTCTCGTTGGCTCTAGGGGGTTGGGTATATAAATCCTTCCCTTGTGTCATGCATAGCGGGCTTTCCCTGCCTTCATGTGCTGCATTGTGATGTCTCTCGGGTTGCTTCCCTCGAGGCGTCACAGTCAGTTGTGTGGGTTGATGGTTGTGCTTACGCGATTGTGTGGGAGTGGTGGATGGTTGTCAAGATACTGCGGTCTCCCTTTTTTGGGAAGGGAACGTTGGTCTCCTTGGCTCTAGGGGGTTGGGTATATAAATCCTTCCCTTGTGTCATGCATAGCGGGCTTTCCCTGCCTTCATGTGCTGCATTGTGATGCCTCTGGGGTTGCTTCCCTTGAGGCGTCACGGTCAGTTGTGTGGGTTGATGGTTGTGCTTACGCGATTGTGTGGGAGTGGTGGATGGTTGTCAAGATACTGCGGTCTCCCTTTTTTGGGAAGGGAACGTTGGTCTCCTTGGCTCTAGGGGGTTGGGTATATAAATCCTTCCCTTGTGTCATGCATAGCGGGCTTTCCCTGCCTTCATGTGCTGCATTGTGATGTCTCTCGGGTTGCTTCCCTCGAGGTGTCACAGTCAGTTGTGTGGGTTGATGGTTGTGCTTACGCGATTGTGTGGGAGTGGTGGATGGTTGTCAAGATACTGCGGTCTCCCTTTTTTGGGAAGGGAACGTTGGTCTCCTTGGCTCTAGGGGGTTGGGTATATAAATCCTTCCCTTGTGTCATGCATAGCGGGCTTTCCCTGCCTTCATGTGCTGCATTGTGATGCCTCTCGGGTTGCTTCCCTTGAGGCGTCACGGTCAGTTGTGTGGGTTGATGGTTGTGCTTACGCGATTGTGTGGGAGTGGTGGATGGTTGTCAAGATACTGCGGTCTCCCTTTTTTGGGAAGGGAACGTTGGTCTCGTTGGCACCCTCATCCGTAAGTGGGGGATTAATTTCTCCTCGCTTTCATTTGGTCCTTGTGCATGTTTCCATGTGAATGATGGAACACGGTTTGGCTTGGTTGGATATCCGTTGAGAACACTAGTCAAATGCTTGTCTCAAAGATCAGTCTGTGCATGTACAGGGACAAACTAACCGAAAGATGGTGATATTGTGAAGGGTCTCATTAAATCAGTGACAAGTTTGACGTTCTCCTCGGTTATACATCAAGCGAAGAATGTGTATCTATTGTTTCGACAAGATACACGAGCGTCGTCACGCAGAGGTGATGACTCATTAAGGGGAATCCTGTCGATTTGGGAAGATGGTTTGGGCTTGTGTTGGGGTCTGAGTGGTTTGCTCAGTCATACCTCAAACATTGCAGATGTGGTTGGTGATGCTACCTGGCTGATCCTTCCATTAGTCATATGCTTGTCCCAAAGATCAGGTGGTGCATGTACAAAGGAAAAACTAATCGAATGGAATTGAATGTTCGGGACGACGGTTTGGGCTTGTGTTGGGGTCTGAGTGGTTAGCTCAGTCATACCTCAAACAATGCAGATGTTGTTGGTGATGCTACATGGCTGATCCTTCAACTAGTCATATGCTTGACTCAAAGATCAGGTCCCGCATGTACAAAGACAAACTAATCGAAAGATGGTGATACTGTGATGGGTCTCATTAAATTAGTGCCAGGGCTGACTTTCTCCTCAGTTATACATCAAGAGAAGAATCCCCAGGTGGGTGAGCTCCACCTAGAAGACCCTCACTTGTCCCTTCGGAGTTCTCCCTGTTGGTAGTGGAATTTTGTCAGTTATGATATACGGGCCCTGTTTATATGCTTGGGTTGAATTCTCTCGCACAATTGCGGTATTGAGCATCATGCAGAGGTGATGACTCATTAATTGGGTTCCTGTCGATTTGGAAAGACGGTTTGGGCTTGTGTTGGGGTCTGAGTGGTCTGCTCAGTCATACCTCAAACATTGCAGATGTGGTTGGTGATGCAACCTGGCTGATCCTTCCATTAGTCATATGCTTGTCCCAAAGATCAGGTTGTGCATGTACAAAGGACAAACTAATGGAACGGAATTGAATGTTCGGGATGATGGTTTGGGCTTGTGTTGGGGTCTGAGTGGTGAGCTCAGTCATACCTCAAACAATGCAGATGTTGTTGGTGATGCTACATGGCTGATCCTTCTACTAGTCATATGCTTGTCTCAAAGATCAGGTTGTGCATGATCAGTTGTGTGGGTTGATGGTTGCCCTTATGCGATTGTGTGGAAGTGGTGGATGGTTGTCAAGATACTGCGGTCTCCCTTTTTTGGGAATGGAACGTTGGTCTCGTTGGCGCTAGGGGGTTGGGTATATCAATCCTTCCCTTGTGTCATGCATAGCGGGCTTTCCCTGCCTTCATGTGCTGCATTGTGATGCCTCTCGGGTTGCTTCCCTCGAGGCGTGACGGTCAGTTGTGTGGGTTGATGGTTGTGCTTACGCGATTGTGTGGGAGTGGTGGATGGTTGTCAAGATACTGCGGTCTCCCTTTTTTGGGAAGGGAACGTTGGTCTCGTTGGCACCCTCATCCGTAAGTGGGGGTTTAATTTCTCCTCGCTTTCATTTGGTCCTTGTACATGTTTCCATGTGAATGATGGAACACGGTTTGGCTTGGTTGGATATCCGATGAGAACACTAGTCATATGCTTGTCTCAAAGATCAGTCTGTGCATGTACAGGGACAAACTAACCGAAAGATGGTGATACTGTGAAGGGTCTCATTAAATCAGTGACAAGTTTGACGTTCTCCTCGGTTATACATCAAGCGAAGAATGTGTATCTATTGTTTTTGCAAGATACACGAGCGTCATACAGAGGTGATGACTAATTAAGGGGAAACATGTCGATTTGGGAAGATGGTTTGGGCTTGTGTTGGGGTCTGAGTGGTTTGCTCAGTCATACCTCAAACATTGCAGATGTGGTTGGTGATGCTACCTGGCTGATCCTTCCATTAGTCATATGCTTGTATCAAAGATCAGGTCGTGCATGTACAAAGGACAAACTAATCGAATGGAATTGAATGCTCGGGACGACGGTTTAGGCTTGTGTTGGGGTCTGAGTGGTCTGCTCAGTCATACCTCAAACATTGCAGATGTGGTTAGTGACGCTACATGGGTGATCCTTCCACTAGTCATATGCGTGTCTCAAAGATCAGGTCCTGCATGTACAAGGACAAACTAATCGAAAGATGGTGATACTGTGAAGGGTCTCATTAAATCAGTGACACGGCTGACTTTCTCCTCGGTTATACATCAAGCGAAGAATCCCCAGGTGGGTGAGCTCCACCTAGAAGAACCTCACTTGTCCCTTTGGAGTTCTCCCTGTTGGTAGTGGAATTTTGTTGGTGCTGATGTAAGGGCCCCGTCTATATGCTTGGGTTGAATTCTCTCGCACAATTTTGGTTTCGGGTTCCAAGGGCTTGCTAAAAAGACGATGCGATACTAGACAGATATAACTTGGATGGGATGATGATAGATGAGCATGGTTGGTGTCCTGGTTCTTGGTTAAAAGTTTCGCAACGGTGGTTGAGTTCTTTTGAATGGTGGGATGTGGGGGGTGCGGCGGGACATAGGGCCTCCGTTCCTGTCATGACTCCTTTTCCTCAACGTCCCTGGAGCGTTGTGGGTTCGTCTGCTTAAAATCTGCCTCATGGCGGTTGAGTTCCTTCGGAAGGTGGGATGTGGGAGGCATGGCGGTGGGACGCTGTAATTCCTTTTCCTCACCGGTGGGATGTGGGGGGCATTGGAAAGAATGGGTTTTTGCCCAGTCTCATGCCGTGCCCGCCTTTTTCCTCACCTTTCATGGAGCGTTGCGGTTCGGGCTTGCTTAAAAGGCCACCTGTTGGTGGCGGAGTTCCTTGGATGGTGGGATGTGGGAGGCATGGTGGGTTGGTGTTCCTTTGTCGTCCCTCGACGCTCCTGCCCTTCCCTCGCCTTCTCTAGAGCAGTGCGGCTCTGCTTGCTTAAAAGCTGCCTCAGGGCGGTTGAGTTGCTGCGGATGGTGGGATGTGGGGGGCGCGGCGGGATTGGGTTTTTGCCCCGTCCCCTGACGTGCCTGCCTTTTCCTCCCCGTCTGTGGAGCATTGCGGGCTGGGTGCTTAAATACCGCCTCACGGTTTGTGGGATCCTGTGGATGGTGGGATGTGGGCGGCGCGGCGGGACATAGGACCCCCGTACCTACCATGACTCCTTTTCCTCGACGTCTCTTGAGCGTTGCTGGTTCGTCTGCTTAAAAGCTGCCTCATGGCGGTTGAGTTCCTACGGAATGTGAGATGTGGGAGGCACGGCGGGATGGGGGTTTCCCTCCTCATCCCCTGACGTTCCTACCTTTTTCCTCACTGGTGGGATGTGGGGGGTATGGGTGGGATTGGGTTGTTTCCCCGTCCTGTCGTACCCACCTTTTTCCTCACCTTTCATGGAGCGTTGCGGGTCGGGCTTTGCTTAAAATCCACTGATTGTGGTTGAGTTCTTGCAGATGTTGGGATGTGGGAGGCATGGTGGGATTGGGTTCCTTTGTCGTCCCTTGCTGTACCGCCTTTTCCTCACCTTCTCTGGAGCGTTGTGGAATTTTGGTAGTGGTTCAAGCGCGAAACTGTCGGTATCACCAGGATGCGAGAGCGTGCTCCTAAATTTCTCATTCAGTGATATTCCATGCGAACCATAGCAAGCTGCCTTGGGCAATGATTGGTGGGAGTGCTTTGCTCAACGCATTGTCGGGGCCACGTGCGAGTTATTTGGGTCCTAAGAAACTCACACCAACAGGGTAACGATTTCCATGGTTCATTATTGGACAAGTTGGGGTGCCTTCCTCCTCAGTCATGCCTTGGGTGATGATGTTCATAAGGGTGGCTTGAGAATGTGTATCTACTGTTTCTGCAAGATACACGAGCGTCATGCAGAGGTGATGACTAATTAAGGGGAAACATGTCGATTTGGGAAGAGATGGTTCGGGCTTGTGTTGGGGTCTGAGTGGTCTGCTCAGTCATACCTCAAACATTGCAGATGTGGTTGGTGATGGTACCCGGTTGATCTTTCCATTAGTCATATTATTGTCTCAAAGATCAGGCTGTGCATGTACGAAGGACAAACTAATCGAATGGAATTGAATGCTCGGGACGACGGTTTGGGCTTGTGTTGGGGTCTGAGTGGTCTGCTCAGTCATACCTCAAACATTGCAGATGTGGTTGGTGATGCTACATGGTTGATCCTTCCACTAGTCATATGCCTGTCTCAAAGATCAGGTCCCGCATGTAAAGGACAAACTAATCGAAAGATGGTGATACTGTGACGGGTCTCATTAAATCAGTGCCAGGGCTGACTTTCTCCTCGGTTATACCTCAAGCGAAGAATCCCCAGGTGGGTGAGCTCCACCTTGAAGACCCTCACTTGTCCCTTTGGAGTTCTCCCTGTTGGTAGTGGAATTTTGTTGGTGCTGATGTACGGGCCCCGTCTATATGCTTGGGTTGAATTCTCTCGCACAATTTTGGTTTCGGGTTCCAAGGGCTTGCTAAAAAGACGATGCGATACTAGACAGATATAACTTGGATGGGATGATGATAGATGAGCATGGTTGGTGTCCTGGTTCTTGGTTAAAAGTTTCGCAACGGTGGTTGAGTTCTTTTGAATGGTGGGATGTGGGGGGTGCGGCGGGACATAGGGCCTCTGTTCCTGTCATGACTCCTTTTCCTCAACGTCCCTGGAGCGTTGTGGGTTCGTCTGCTTAAAATCTGCCTCACGGCGGTTGAGTTCCTTCGGAAGGTGGGATGTGGGAAGCATGGCGGTGGGACGCTGTAATTCCTTTTCCTCACCGGTGGGATGTGGGGGGCATTGGAAAGAATGGGTTTTTGCCCAGTCTCATGCCGTGCCCGCCTTTTTCCTCACCTTTCATGGAGCGTTGCGGTTCGGGCTTGCTTAAAAGGCCACCTGTTGGTGGCGGAGTTCCTTGGATGGTGGGATGTGGGAGGCATGGTGGGTTGGTGTTCCTTTGTCGTCCCTCGACGCTCCTGCCCTTCCCTCGCCTTCTCTAGAGCAGTGCGGCTTTGCTTGCTTAAAAGCTGCCTCAGGGTGGTTGAGTTGCTGCGGATGGTGGGATGTGGGGGGCGCGGCGGGATTGGGTTTTTGCCCCGTCCCCTGACGTGCCTGCCTTTTCCTCCCCGTCTGTGGAGCATTGCGGGCTGGGTGCTTAAATACCGCCTCACGGTTTGTGGGATCCTGTGGATGGTGGGATGTGGGCGGCGCGGCGGGACATAGGACCCCCGTACCTACCATGACTCCTTTTCCTCGACGTCTCTTGAGCGTTGCTGGTTCGTCTGCTTAAAAGCTGCCTCATGGCGGTTGAGTTCCTACGGAATGTGAGATGTGGGAGGCACGGCGGGATGGGGGTTTCCCTCCTCATCCCCTGACGTTCCTACCTTTTCCCTCACTGGTGGGATGTGGGGGGTATGGGCGGGATTGGGTTGTTTCCCCGTCCTGTCGTACCCACCTTTTTCCTCACCTTTCATGGAGCGTTGCGGGTCGGGCTTTGCTTAAAATCCACTGAGTGTGGTTGAGTTCTTGCAGATGTTGGGATGTGGGAGGCATGGTGGGATTGGGTTCCTTTGTCGTCCCTTGCTGTACCGCCTTTTCCTCACCTTCTCTGGAGCGTTGTGGAATTTTGGTAGTGGTTCAAGCGCGAAACTGTCGGTATCACCAGGATGCGAGAGCGTGCTCCTAAATTTCTCATTCAGCGATATTCCATGCGAACCATAGCAAGCTGCCTTGGGCAATGATTGGTGGGAGTGCTTTGCTCAACGCATTGTCGGGGCCACGTGCGAGTTATTTGTGTCCTAAGAGACTCACACCAACAGGGTAACGATTTCCATGGTTCATTATTGGACAAGTTGGGGTGCCTTCCTCCTCAGTCATGCCTTGGGTGATGATGTTCATAAGGGTGGCTTGAGAATGTGTATCTACTGTTTCTGCAAGATACACGAGCGTCATGCGGAGGTGATGACTCATTAAGGGGAATCCTGTCGATTTGGGAAGATGGTTGGGGCTTGTGTTGGGGTCTGAGTGGTCTGCTCAGTCATACCTCAAACATTGCAGATGTGGTTGGTGATGCTACCTGGCTGATCCTTCCATTAGTCATATGCTTGTCTCAAAGATCAGGTTGTGCATGTACAAAGGACAAACTAATCGAACAGAATTGAATGTTCGGGACGACGGTTTGGGCTTGTGTTGGGGTCTGAGTGGTCAGCTCAGTCATACCCCAAACAATGCAGATGTTGTTGGTGATGCTACATGGCTGATCCTTCCACTAGTCATATGCCTGTCTCAAAGATCAGGTCCCGCATGTAAAGGACAAACTAATCGAAAGATGGTGATACTGTGACGGGTCTCATTAAATCAGTGCCAGGGGTGACTTTCTCCTCGGTTATATCTCAAGCGAAGAATCCCCAGGTGGGTGAGCTCCACCTAGAAGACCCTCACTTGTCCCTTTGGAGTTCTCCCTGTTGGTAGTGGAATTTTTTTGGTGCTGATGTAGGGGCCCCGTCTATATGCTTGGGTTGAATTCTCTCGCACAATTGCGGTTCCGTCTTCCAAGGGCTTGCTAAAAAGACAATGCGATACTAGACAGATATAACTTGGATGGGATGATGATAGATGAGCATGGTTGGTGTCCTGGTTCTTGGTTAAAAGTTTCGCAACGGTGGTTGAGTTCTTTTGAATGGTGGGATGTGGGGGGTGCGGCGGGACATAGGGCCTCCGTTCCTGTCATGACTCCTTTTCCTCAACGTCCCTGGAGCGTTGTGGGTTCGTCTGCTTAAAATCTGCCTCATGGCGGTTGAGTTCCTTCGGAAGGTGGGATGTGGGAGGCATGGCGGTGGGACGCTGTAATTCCTTTTCCTCACCGGTGGGATGTGGGGGGCATTGGAAAGAATGGGTTTTTGCCCAGTCTCATGCCGTGCCCGCCTTTTTCCTCACCTTTCATGGAGCGTTGCGGTTCGGGCTTGCTTAAAAGGCCACCTGTCGGTGGCGGAGTTCCTTGGATGGTGGGATGTGGGAGGCATGGTGGGTTGGTGTTCCTTTGTCGTCCCTCGACGCTCCTGCCCTTCCCTCGCCTTCTCTAGAGCAGTGCGGCTTGGCTTGCTTAAAAGCCGCCTCAGGGTGGTTGAGTTGTTGCGGATGGTGGGATGTGGGAGGCGCGGCGGGATTGGGTTTTTGCCCCGTCCCCTGACGTGCCTGCCTTTTCCTCCCCGTCTGTGGAGCATTGCGGGCTGGGTGCTTAAATACCGCCTCACGGTTTGTGGGATCCTGTGGATGGTGGGATGTGGGCGGCGCGGCGGGACATAGGACCCCCGTACCTACCCTGACTCCTTTTCCTTGACGTCTCTTGAGCGTTGCTGGTTCGTCTGCTTAAAAGCTGCCTCATGGCGGTTGAGTTCCTACGGAATGTGAGATGTGGGAGGCACGGCGGGATGGGGGTTTCCCTCCTCATCCCCTGACGTTCCTACCTTTTTCCTCACTGGTGGGATGTGGGGGGTATGGGCGGGATTGGGTTGTTTCCCCGTCCTGTCGTACCCACCTTTTTCCTCACCTTTCATGGAGCGTTGCGGGTCGGGCTATGCTTAAAAGCCACCGAGTGTGGTTGAGTTCTTGCAGATGTTGGGATGTGGGAGGCATGGTGGGATTGGGTTCCTTTGTCGTCCCTTGCTGTACCGCCTTTTCCTCACCTTCTCTGGAGCGTTGTGGAATTTTGGTAGTGGTTCAAGCGCGAAACTGTCGGTATCACCAGGATGCAAGAGCGTGCTCCTAAATTTCTCATTCAGCGATATTTCATGCGAACCATAGCAAGCTGCCTTGGGCAATGATTGGTGGGAGTGCTTTGCTCAACGCATTGTCGGGGCCACGTGCGAGTTATTTGGGTCCTAAGAAACTCACACCAACAGGGTGACGATTTCCATGGTTCATTATTGGACAAGTTGGGGTGCCTTCCTCCTCAGTCATGCCTTGGGTGATGATGTTCATAAGGGTGGCTTGAGAATGTGTATCTACTGTTTCTGCAAGATACACGAGCGTCATGCGGAGGTGATGACTCATTAAGGGGAATCCTGTCGATTTGGGAAGATGGTTGGGGCTTGTGTTGGGGTCTGAGTGGTCTGCTCAGTCATACCTCAAACATTGCAGATGTGGTTGGTGATGCTACCTGGCTGATCCTTCCATTAGTCATATGCTTGTCTCAAAGATCAGGTTGTGCATGTACAAAGGACAAACTAATGGAACAGAATTGAATGTTCGGGACGACGGTTTGGGCTTGTGTTGGGGTCTGAGTGGTCAGCTCAGTCATACCCCAAACAATGCAGATGTTGTTGGTGATGCTACATGGCTGATCCTTCCACTAGTCATATGCCTGTCTCAAAGATCAGGTCCCGCATGTAAAGGACAAACTAATCGAAAGATGGTGATACTGTGACGGGTCTCATTAAATCAGTTCCAGGGGTGACTTTCTCCTCGGTTATATCTCAAGCGAAGAATCCCCAGGTGGGTGAGCTCCACCTAGAAGACCCTCACTTGTCCCTTTGGAGTTCTCCCTGTTGGTAGTGGAATTTTTTTGGTGCTGATGTAGGGGCCCCGTCTATATGCTTGGGTTGAATTCTCTCGCACAATTGCGGTTCCGTCTTCCAAGGGCTTGCTAAAAAGACGATGCGATACTAGACAGATATAACTTGGATGGGATGATGATAGATGAGCATGGTTGGTGTCCTGGTTCTTGGTTAAAAGTTTCTCAACGGTGGTTGAGTTCTTTTGAATGGTGGGATGTGGGGGGTGCGGCGGGACATAGGGCCTCCGTTCCTGTCATGACTCCTTTTCCTCAACGTCCCTGGAGCGTTGTGGGTTCGTCTGCTTAAAATCTGCCTCATGGCGGTTGAGTTCCTTCGGAAGGTGGGATGTGGGAGGCATGGCGGTGGGACGCTGTAATTCCTTTTCCTCACCGGTGGGATGTGGGGGGCATTGGAAAGAATGGGTTTTTGCCCAGTCTCATGCCGTGCCCGCCTTTTTCCTCACCTTTCATGGAGCGTTGCGGTTCGGGCTTGCTTAAAAGGCCACCTGTCGGTGGCGGAGTTCCTTGGATGGTGGGATGTGGGAGG
>CAUJRU010000965.1:237500-246853 GCA_963277665.1 Viscum album
GAGAATTCATTTCATGCGTGAGGACCCGCTGTGGACATGGGGCATGTCTTCTCGGCGGTGATCGACGATACGCGGGACGGATGCCATGACGTGTCGGCGGCCTTCAAGTGCCTAAGGGGTCACGTCGGTGGTCGTTCCTATGGTTTCATAGCTCTTTTAGGGCAACACGTGTTGTCTTTCATGCGCTGCACTGACCTCTGGGATGTCTAAACCCCTCAGTATGTCTCCTCGTCACTGATGATGTTTCCTGGTGGGATAGCTGGAAATGCATAAATGTCTCTTTAGGGGGGGAGTGGTCGGCGACCCCCCCTGGGCGTGGGTCTTGTCCTGCGTGCCCAGAGCCACCCAATGACATGCCCACGGACATGGAAAAATGGCCTCTAGACAATCCCATGAATGCTTGATGATTCGTCCGGTGCTTGGGGCTTATCTTGTCCGGGGTAGTGCGCCATCAAAGCTTTGAAAATGAGTCGGGGTTCGTCGCGTGTCAGGTCCTACGTACTGACAATCGCGTGGAGACAATTCCATCCGAGTGAGACGATTTGAAGGGGCATCGGGGCTTGCATTGGTGGATGCGGGGTGCCTTGAAAGGAAGGACGCCGAGCTGGGGTTTGCCATATCTTGTTGGGTCCGGTATGTAACGTCCATGACCACCTAAATAGAATTCGTTTCATGCGTGAGGACCCGCTCTGGACATGGGGTTGTCTTCTCGGCGGTGGTCGACGACACGCGGGACGGATGCCATGACGTGCCGGCGGCCTTCATGTGCCTAAGGGGTCACGTCGGTGGCCGTTCCTATGGTTTCATAGCTCTTTTAGGGCAACTCGCGTTGTCTTTCATGAGCTGGGGTGCCCTCTGGGTGGTCTAAACCACTCAGTATGTCTCCTCGTCAGTGCTGATGTTTCCTGGTGGGATAGCTGTAAATGCATAAATGTCTCTTTAGGGGGGTAGTGGTCGGCGACCCCCCCTGGGCGTGGGTCTTGTCCTGCGTGCCTCGAGCCACCCAGTGACATGCCCACGGACATGGAAAAATGGCCTCTAGACAATGCCATCAATGCGTGATGATTCGTCCGGTGCTTGGGGCTTGTCTTCTCCGGGGTAGTGCGCCTTAAAAGCTTTGACAATGAGCCGGGGTTCGTCGCGTGTGAGGTCCTACGTACCGACAATCGCGTGGAGACAATGCCATCCGAGTGAGACGATTTGAAGGGGCCTCGAGGCTTGTCTTGGTGGATGCGGGGTGCCTTGAAAGGAAGGACGCCGAGCTGGGGTTTGTCATATGTTGTTGGGTTCGGTATGTAACGACACCGACCACCTAAAGAGAATTCATTTCATGCGTGAGGACCCGCTCTGGACATGGGGTCTGTCTTCTCGGCGGTGGTCGACGATACGCGGGAAGGATGCCATGACGTGTCGGCGGCCTTCACGTGCCTAAGGGGTCACGTCGGTTGCCGTTCCTATGGTTTCATAGCTCTTTTAGGGCAACACGTGTTGTCTTTCATGCGCTGCGGTTCCCTCTGGGTGGTCTGAACCACTCAGTATGTCTCCTCGTCAGTGCTGATGTTTCCTGGTGGGAGAGCTGGAAATGCAGAAATGTCTCTTTAGGGGGGGAGTGGTCGGCGACCCCCCCTGGGCGTGGGTCTTGTCCTGCGTGCCCAGAGCCACCCAGTGACATGCCCACAGACATGGAAAAATGGCCTCTAGATGATTCCTCCTGTGCTTGGGGCTTGTCTTGCCCGCGGTAGTGCCCCATAAAAGCGATGACAATGAGACGGGGTTCGTCGCGTGTCAGGTCCGACGAACTGACAATCGCGTGGAGACAAAGCCATCCGAGTGAGACGATTTGAAGTGGCCTCGGGGCATGTCTTGGTGGATGCGACGTGCCTTGAAAGGAAGGACGTCGAGGTGGGGTTTTTCATATGTTGTTGGGTCCTGTATGTAATTACAATTACCACCTAAAGAGAATTCTTTTCATGAGTGAGGACCCGCTCTGGACATGGGGCGTGTCTTCTCGGCGGTGATCGACGATACGCGGGATGGATGCCATGACTTGTCGGTGGCCTTCATGTGCATAAGGGGTCACGTCGGTGGCCCTTCCTATGGTTTCATAGCTCTTTTAGGGCAACACGTGTTGTCTTTCATGCGCTGTGGTGCCCTCAGGGTGGTCTAAACCCATCAGTATGTCTCCTCGTCAGTGTTGATGTTTCCTGGTGGGATAGCTGGAAATGCATAAATGTCTCTTTAGGGGGGGAGTGGTCGGCGACCCCCCTGGGCGTGGGTCTTGTCCTGCGTGCCTAGAGCCACCCAATGACATGCCCAGTGACATGGAAAATGGCATCGACGCAATGCCCTGAATTCCTGATGATTCTTCCCGTGCTAGGGTCTTGTCTTGCCCGAGGTGGTGCGCCATAAAACCGATGACAATGAGATGGGTGGGGTTTGTCGCCTGTGAGATCCTACGGACTGACAATCGCGTCCAGACAATGGAATCCTAGTGAGGCGATTTGAAGGGGCCTCGGGGCCCGTCTTGGTGCGTGCGGCGTGCCTTGAAAGGAAGGACGTTGAGGTGGGGTTTGTCATATGTTGTTGTGTCCGGTATGTAAAGACAATGACCACCTAAAGAGAATTCATTTCATGCGTGAGGACCCGCTCTGGACATGGGTCCTGTCTCCTCGGCGGTGTTGGACGATACGCGGGACGGATGCCATGACGTGTCGGCGGCCTTCATGTGCCTAAGGGGCCACGTCGGTGTCCCTTCCTATGGTTTCATAGCCCTTTTAGGGCAACACGTGTTGCCTTTCATGCGCTGCGGTTCCCTCTGGGTGGTCTAAACCACTCAGTATGTCTCCTCGTCAGTGTTGATGTTTCCTGGTGGAATAGCTGGAAATGCATAAATGTCTCTTTAGGGGGGGAGTGGTCGGCGACCCCCCCTGGGCGTGGGTCTTGTCCTGCGTGCCGAGAGCCACCCACAGACATGCCCAGTGACATGGAAAATGGCATCGACGCAATGCCATGAATTCCTGATGATTCGTCCCGTGCTTGGGGCTTGTCTTGCCCGAGGTAGTGCGCCCTAAAAACGATGGCAATGAGACGGGGTTTGTCGCATGTGCGATCCTGCGGACTGACAGTCGCGTCCAGACAATGGCATCCGAGTGAGACGATTTGAAGGGGCCTCAGGGCCCGTCTTGGTGCATGCGGCGTGCCTTGAAAGGAAGGACGTCGAGGTGGGGTTTTTCATATGTTGTCGTGTCCCGTATGTAATGACAATGACCACCTAAAGAGAATTCATTTCATGCGCGAGGACCCGCTCTGGACATGGGGCCTGTCTTCTCGGCGGCGTTGGATGCTACCCGCGACGAATGCTACTACGTGTCGGCGGCCTTGATGTGCCTAAGGGGTCACATCAGTGGCTGTTCCTATGGTTTCATATCTCTTTTAGGGCAACACGTGTTGTCTTTCATGCGCTGTGGTGCCCACAGGGTTGTCTAAACCCATCAGTATGTCTCCTCGTCAGTGCTGATGTTTCCTGGTGGGACAGCTGGAAATGCATAAATGTCTCTTTAGGGGGGGAGTGGTCGGCGACCCCCCCTGGGCGTGGGTCTTGTCCTGCGTGCCCAGAGCCACCCAGTGACATGCCCACGGACATGGAAAAACAGCCTCCGGACAAAGCAAAGACAGCTTGATGATTCGTCCGGTGCTTGGGGCTTGTCTTGTTCGAGGTAGTGCGCCATAAAAGTGATGACAATGAGCCGGGTTTCGTCGCGTGTCAGGTCCTCCGTACTGACAATCAGGTGGAGACAACGCCATCCGGGTGAGAGGATTTGAAGGGGCCTCAGGGCTTGCCTTGGTGGATGCGGTGTGCCTTGAATGGAAGGACAATGAGGTGGGGTTTGTCATATGTTGTTGGGTCCGGTATGTAATGACAATGACCGCCTAAAGAGAATTCCTTTCATGCGTGGGGACCCGCTCTGGACATGGGGCGTGTCTTCGCTGTGGTGATGGACGATACGTGGGACGGATGCCATGACGTGTCGGCGGCCTTCATGTGCCTAAGGGGTCACGTCGGTGGCCCTTCCTATGGTTTCATAGCTCTTTTAGGGCAACACGTGTTGCCTTTCATGCGCTGCCCTGCCCTCAGGGTGGTCTAAACCCATCAGTATGTCTCCTCGTCGGTGTTGATGTTTCCTGGTGGAATAGCTGGAAATGCATAAATGTCTCTTTAGGGGGGGAGTGGTCGGCGACCCCCCCGGGCGTGGGTCTTGTCTTGCGTGCCTAGAGCCACCCAATGTGATGCCCATTGACATGCAAAATGACATCGACGTAATGCCATGAATGCCTGATGATTCGTCCCGTGCTTGGGGCTTGTCTTGCCCGAGGTAGTGCGCCATAAAAACGATGACAATGGGATGGTGTTTGTCGCCTTCGAGATCCTGCGGACTGACAGTCGCGTTCAGACAATGGCATCCGAGTGAGACGATTTGAAGGGGTCTCGGGGCCCGTCTTGGTGCATGCGGCGTTTCTTGAAAGGAAGGACGTCGAGGTGGGGTTTGTCACATGTTGTTGTGTTCGGAATGTAAAGACAATGACCGCCTAAAGATAATTCATTTCATGCGCGGGGACCCGCTCTGGACATGGGTCCTGTCTTCTCAGCGGTGTTGGATGATACCCGGGACGGATGCCATGACGTGTCGGCGGCCTTCGTGTGCCTAAGGGGTCACTTTGGTGGCTGTTCGTATGGATTCGTAGCTCTTTAAGGGCAACACGTGCTGTCTTTCATGCGTTGTGGTGCCCATTGGGTTGTCTGAACCCATCAGTATGTGTCCTCGTCAGTGCTGATGTTTCCTGGTGGGACAGCTGGAAATGCATAAATGTCTCTTTAGGGGGGGAGTGGTCGGCGACCCCCCCTGGGCGTGGGTCTTGTCCTGCGTGCCCAGAGCCACCCAGTGACATGCCCACGAACATGGAAAAACGACCTCCAGACAAATCCATGAAAGCTTGATTATTCGTACGGTGCTTGGGGCTTGTCTTGTCTGAGGTAATGCGTCATAAAAGTGATGACAATGAGCCGGGGTGCGTCGCGTGTCAGGTCCGACGTACTGACAATCACGTGGAGACAACGCCATCCGAGTGGGACGATTTGAAGGGACCTCGGGTCTTGCCTTGGTGGATGCGGTGTGCCTTGCAAGGAAGGACGACGTGGTGGGGTTTGTCATATGTTGTTGGGTACGGTATGTATTGACAATGACCGCCTAAAGATAATTCCTTTGAGGCGTGAGGACCAGCTCTGGACATGGGGCGTGTCTTCTCTGCGGTGATGGACGAGACGCGGGGCGGATGCCATGACGTGTCGGCGGCCTTCATGTGCCTAAGGGGTCACGTCGGTGGCCCTTCCTATGGTTTCATAGCTCTTTTAGGGCAACCCGTGTTGTCTTTCATGCACTGCAGTGCCCTTAGGGTGGTCTAAACCCATCAGTATGTCTCCTCGTCACTGTTGATGTTTCCTGGTGGTATAGCTGGAAATGCATAAATGTCTCTTTAGGGGGGGAGTGGTCGGCGACCCCCCCTGGGCGTGGGTCTTGTCCTGCGTGCCTAGAGCCACCCAATGACATGCCGAGTGACATGGAAAATGGCATCGACGCAGTGCCACGAATTCCTGATGATTCGTCTCGTGCTTGGGGCTTGTCTTGCCCGAGGTAGTGCGCCCTAAAAACGATGACAATGAGATGGGGTTTGTCGCATGTGTGATCCTGTGGACTGACAGTCGTGTCCAGACAATGGCATCCGAGTGAGACGATTTGAAGGGGCCTCGAGGCCCGTCTTGGTGCGTGTGGCGTGCCTTGAAAGGAAGGACGTTGCGGTGGGGTTTGTCATCTGTTGTCGTGTCCCGTATGTAATGACAATGACCACCTAAAGAGAATTCATTTCATGCGTGAGGACCCTCTCTGGACATGGGGCCTGTCTTCTCGGCGGTGTTGGACGCTACCCGGGATGAATGCTACTACGTGTCGGCGGCCTTCATGTGCCTAAGGGGTCACATCGGTGGCTGTTCCTACGGTTTCATATATCTTTTAGGGCAACACGTGTTGACTTTCATGCGCTGTGGTGCCCACAGGGTTGTCTAAACCCTCCAGTATGTCTCCTCGTCAGTGCTGATGTTTCCTGGTGGGACAGCTGGAAAGGCATAAATGTCTCTTTAGGGGGGGAGTGGTCGGCGACCCCCCCTGGGCGTGGGTCTTGTCCTGCGTGCCCAGAGCCACCTAGTGACATGCCCACGGACATGGAAAAATGGCCTCCAGACAAATCCATGAAAGCTTGAGGATTCATACGGTGCTTGGGGCTTGTCTTGTCTGAGGTAATGCGCCATAAAAGTGATGACAATGAGCCGGGGTGCGTCGCGTGTCAGGTCCGAGGTACTGACAATCACGTGGAGACAACGCCACCCGAGTGGGACGATTTGAAGGGGCATCGGGGCTTGCCTTGGAGGATGCGGTGTGCCTTGCAAGGAAGGACGACGTGGTGGGGTTTGTCATATGTTGTTGGGTACGGTATGTAATGACAATGACCGCCTAAAGATAATTCATTTCATGCGTGAGGACCCGCTCTGGACATGGGGCGTGTCTTCTCTGCGGTGATGGACGAGACGCGGGACGGATGTCATGACGTGTCGGCGGCCTTCATGTGCCTAAGGGGTCACGTCGGTGGCCCTTCCTATGGTTTCATAGCTCTTTTAGGGCAACCCGTGTTGTCTTTCATGCACTGCGGTGCCCTTAGGGTGGTCTAAACCCCTCAGTATGTCTCCTCGTCACTTTTGATGTTTCCTGGTGGAATAGCTGGAAATGCATAAATGTCTCTTTAGGGGGGGAGTGGTCGGCGACCCCCCCTGGGCGTGGGTCTTGTCCTGCGTGCCTAGAGCCACCCGATGACATGCCCAGTGACATGGAAAATGGCATCGACGCAATGCCATGAATTCTTGATGATTCGTCCCGTGCTTGGGGCTTGTCTTTCCCGAGGTAGTGCGCCCTAAAAACGATGACAATGAGATGGGTTTTGTCGCATGTGTGATCTTGCGGGCTGACAGTCGTTTCCAGACAAAGGCATCCGAGTGAGACGATTTGAAGGGGCCTCGAGGCCCGTCTTGGTGCATGCGGTGTGCCTTGAAAGGAAGGACGTTGAGGTGTGGTTATTCATGTGTTTTTGTGTCCCGTATGTAATGATAATGACCACCTAAAGAGAATTCATTTCATGCGTGAGGACCCTCTCTGGACATGGGGCCTGTCTTCTCGGCGGTGTTGGACGCTACCCGGGATGGATGCTAGTACGTGATGGCGGCCTTGATGTGCCTAAGGGGTCACATTGGTGGCTATTCCTATGGTTTCATATCTCTTTTAGGGCAACACGTGTTGTCTTTCATGCGCTGTGGTGCCCACAGGGTTGTCTGAACCCATCAGTATGTCTCCTCGTCAGTGCTGATGTTTCCTGGTGGGACAGCTGGAAATGCATAAATGTCTCTTTAGGGGGGGAGTGGTCGGCGACCCCCCCTGGGCGTGGGTCTTGTCCTGTGTGCCCAGAGCCACCCAGTGACATGCCCACGGACATGGAAAAACGGCCTCCAGACGAATCCATGAAAGCCTGATGATTCGTACGGTGCTTGGGGCTTGTCTTGTCTGAGGTAATGCGCCATAAAAGTGATGACAATGAGCTGGGGTGCGTCGCGTGTCAGACCCACGCCGAGTGACGTGGAAAATGGCATCGACGCAATGCCAAGAATTCCTGATGATTTGTCCCGTGCTTCGGGCTTGTCTTGCCCGAGGTAGTGCGCCATAAAAACGATGACAATGAGATGGGGTTTGTCGCGTGTGTGAGGTCCGACGTACTGACGATCACGTGGAGACAACGGCATCCGAGTGAGACGATTTGAAGGGGCCTCGGGGCTTGCCTTGGTGGATGCGGTGTGCCTTGCAAGGAAGGACGATGTGGTGGGGTTTGTCATATGTTGTTGGGTACGGTATGTATTGACAATGACCACCTAAAGATAATTCCTTTGAGGCGTGAGGACTCGCTCTGGACATGGGGCGCGTCTTCTCTGCGGTGATGGACGAGACGCGGGACGGATGCCATGACGTGTCGGCGGCCTTCATGTGCCTAAGGGGTCACGTCGGTGGCCCTTCCTATGGTTTCATAGCTCTTTTAGGGCAACCCGTGTTGTCTTTCATGCACTGCGGTGCCCTTAGGGTGGTCTAAACCCATCAGTATGTCTCCTCGTCACTGTTGATGTTTCCTGGTGGTATAGCTGGAAATGCATAAATGTCTCTTTAGGGGGGGAGTGGTCGGCGACCCCCCCTGGGCGTGGGTCTTGTCCTGCGTGCCTAGAGCCACCCACTGACATGCCGAGTGACATGGAAAATGGCATCGACGCAGTGCCATGAATTTCTGATGATTCGTCCCGTGCTTGGGGCTTGTCTTGCCCGAGGTAGTGCGCCCTAAAAACGATGACAATGAGATGGGGTTTGTCGCATGTGTGATCCTGCGGACTGACAGTCGTGTCCAGACAATGGCATCCGAGTGAGACGATTTGAAGGGGCCTCGAGGCCCGTCTTGGTGCGTGTGGCGTGCCTTGAAAGGAAGGACGTTGCGGTGGGGTTTGTCATCTGTTGTCGTGTCCCGTATGTAATGACAATGACCACCTAAAGAGAATTCATTTCATGCGTGAGGACCCTCTCTGGACATGGGGCCTGTCTTCTCGGCGGTGTTGGACGCTACCCGGGATGAATGCTACTACGTGTCGGCGGCCTTCATGTGCCTAAGGGGTCACATCGGTGGCTGTTCCTATGGTTTCATATATCTTTTAGGGCAACACGTGTTGTCTTTCATGCGCTGTGGTGCCCACAGGGTTGTCTAAACCCGTTAGTATGTCTCCTCGTCAGTGCTGATGTTTCCTGGTGGGACAGCTGAAAATGCATAAATGTCTCTTTAGGGGGGGAGTGGTCGGCGACCCCCCCTGGGCGTGGGTCTTGTCCTGCGTGCCCAGAGCCACCTAGTGACATGCCCACGGACATGGAAAAATGGCCTCCAGACAAATCCATGAAAGCTTGAGGATTCATACGGTGCTTGGGGCTTGTCTTGTCTGAGGTAATGCGCCATAAAAGTGATGACAATGAGCCGGGGTGCGTCGCGTGTCAGGTCCGACGTACTGACAATCACGTGGAGACAACGCCACCCGAGTGGGACGATTTGAAGGGGCATCGGGGCTTGCCTTGGAGGATGCGGTGTGCCTTGCAAGGAAGGACGACGTGGTGGGGTTTGTCATATGTTGTTGGGTACGGTATGTAATGACAATGACCGCCTCAAGATAATTC
>CAUJRU010000966.1:0-246628 GCA_963277665.1 Viscum album
TTATTAATTTAATATATGCGTAATATATTCAATGTAATGTTTAAAATTTATTTTATATGTTTTCTAGACATAATATAAGAACAAAAACAATTTTACATATAAAATGAGTGTTTTTCTAAAAATACGGTATTACATATTTTTTATAGAAAACCCATTTAAAATATTATTTCATAAACATTTAAACGTTACTCTTGAAAACATAAACTTAATCACTGGAATGAAGATTATGATTATGTTTATTTATTGGGGAATTTATGAACATTTCATATGTTCGTTTTTTTTCAATATAAATGTTTTTGTGTATTATGTTTCACCTATTTCAAAATTGGATTTCACTGTACTTTCTAATTTATGGGAGTGTATCTCTATATCCCATCGATGCATTAGTGGGTCTAATGTGACAAACCTAATATGGTTTTGGCTGATGCATTACCCATTAATATAGAATTCATCGCATGAGGCCTCAATGGTATTAAATGTCCTGGAATGAATCATTGATTGTAAAATATTTATTGGAATGAAGATTAGAAAATATGTTTTAAATGGATATCATTATATATTCCATAATTATAATTTTTTTTATTGATATTCCATGGGAGTTTTCGATTATTTAAAATTTACATGGTTCTGTTTCATTCCCATTTTATTATTTATATTGAATTATTTAATCATTACTTATTCCAAAAATATTAGGCTCAATTTATTAATTAAATGAAATGTGTTTTAATTCTTTACCTTATCATATTTATTTTTTCTTATTTTATTCATTGTATTTTTTATATTCCTTCATATTCATAGCATTCGAGCTCATCCCATTGTTATATTTTATTTTTCCCAGAATACCATGATGTATTTTTGGACTTATATGTAGGGATATGATAAAGTTCGTAGTGTAATTATCAAGAGAATACCTCATTGGGTTTTATGTTTTCAAATGTAAATGTGGTTGAATTATATAACAAGATTACCAACACTACTAAAAAATTTGGTCCTTCAGGATGTGATTCGTTATATCTTATGATATTTTTATACTACATACACTAGCTCTGGGATTATTTCGTTGGGGATACCACATAATAAGGATTTATGTGCATGGATATTGATATTAAATTTTTATAATTTTCTTCTTATAAATTTCATATATTTTATTTCAATTCTAATTTCATTATTATTTTATTTAATAAAATACTAATTAGTTAAAGAAAAATATGGGAAATAAATTTTAAAATTTAATGAAAATTGAATTATATTTTTTGAAAATTTATAATTTTAATTAATATTATAAATAAAAGTTATTGTCATGAAATATTATTATAAACAACATTTATTTAAATATAAATGATTATAAAATTATATAATGTCCAATGTAATTTAGTAGTTCTAAGAAATTTTATGATGAAAAAAACTATATATTATAATAAATAATTGTTTTTATATAGACGTTAAAATGATCATATTTATAAAATTTTTATAAACATATTATCAACATATTTAATGTCATAATGTAAAATTTAGGTTTGGTAGAAATTTTAAGAATTTTTAAATGTACTTTATTTTTCTATGAATTTTAAAAAATATAGTTGATTGATTTTTGATATTTTTTAAGATTTCATAAATATTTAATGATTACGTAATAGTTAATAAAATTGAATCCATGAAGAAAGTAATAAATGAAATTAATATAATATATTTTAATTAACTACAATGGATTTCCAAGCATATATATTTCTTTCCAACGTATAAATTGTTAATAAGGTTTTAAAAACATTATTTTGAAAAAAATTATTTCCCCTACCAAAAGAATTTTGGAATATATATATATTAATTTTAGAACAAAAAATATTTCAAAAACCCATTATAAATTTCCTTATTTATTTTTTAAAACCATGAGTAATCTAATGGTTTACTATTTTCTACAACATAGGATTCTCAATAATGTATTTAGAAATTAATAATAAATCCTCAAACATTTTATTTAATAACCCATCCATTCTCCAATTCCTAACCAATACCAATACAATAATAAATATGTTCACCTCATTTTATGTTTATAGATATTTTCCATGAAGTTTCTATGTTTCCATGAAACACTCCTCAAGATTTAATAAGTTATCTCACATAGTTATGTATATTCATCTCCTCCCTTTTTATATAAGTACTTCTATTATAGTTGGTCATCTAATTTAGAATTTAATAATGTCATAATGAAATTAAAATAATTCTATTACTACCCAACTGTTTTTTCAATCCATGATAGACTTTAATTTTATTTCAATAACCTTATTCAATAAACATGTTATTATACCCATTATGAAGCCAAAATAATTCGTTGGTAGGTCAGTCCTCTAAACACTGATGTATTCAATAATTTTATATGAATCCCACTCTTTAATCACTATGGGATATTGATTAAATTATTTTTTAAGACATATAATATATGTTAAAGGCATGAATTAATAGAAATGAAGTGTGTTCCCATATAGAACTTAAATTTATTAGATAAATAATTAATCTCAAAAGTGGAAATGTTTTTGTAAAATTGGATAATTAGTTTAATATTTTTTTATGACACCATGTTTATATGCTTTAGGATGTCTCTTTTTTGTGTTATAGCCATATTTCTATGTTATCTATCATATAATTATTAGCATGATCTTGTGTTATGATTCATGGTTTATCCATTATGATCACCCTCTATTCATTTCATTTTTAATGCCTAATTGGTCTTCATTATCACCTGTTTATATTGATTTATGTGTCCAATAAATCACTTTTATTGATGTGAAAAAGGATAAAATATTAAGAAAATAATTATGGGTGTTAGAGCATGTCAATGTTAATTTTTTTCCCTTATGAACTAAATGTATTATGCACCTATTTTCTAATATCCTAAACCTAAATAGTTCCATTCATGTTGTTAGTGTGATATTGTGTTAAGGAATTACATTAAAATTGATTTATTATAATCTAAGGTTTCCATAATATCTATGTTGTACATGATGTATTTTCAAGATGTTATTTTATGATTTAGGGTATGTGATTTATTGAAGGTATAAGAGCTCATGAAGTTAGCCATTGGGGCATGAGAGTGAACAAATAATGGGGTATTTGGAGCGTTATACCACATATATATATATATATCATTTCATATGGATGAGTTATCAATTATTAAATACCCTGTGAGAACGAGAAATTATATTACCTTATTAGGTGTTGAGTTAGATTCATTTATTCACTCACTAGGGTTTAGTATAAAATTTTCACAATTTTCAAAAGGGGGTTTTTGGTGGACCCCAATAAGTATACATGTTATACATACCCAATATATACGTATATACTATTCTCAGGTCTAAATGATCTGGTCAGATATTGAGATAGTAATTAAAAGTTCATGGAGTTTTTTAGGAGCTACATAGAGATTATGGTCAACACTGATGATTAATTTTAGTATTTTCATTTTTATAGTATAATAAATTTTGCATGTAATTTCATTAATGAATTTGTCTTATCATGTATTGTATATATTTTATTATGGTATTTGCTTTTATAGGGGATGTTCAAAATAGCTATTATCATTAAACATAAATTGATGGAAATTATTCCTATCTATGCATTAATATAACCTTGTTTCTAGTTTCTAACCCATGGCCTATTATAGGAAAGATTCAGGGTGATCCATTTCCATCATCACTGCTATTGCAAGAGTTGTACTAGTTTATGTGGGTCAGGATAGACAATGTTATGATTTCTTATTCTTCTGTTTTTGTCGCACTCCTATATTATGTTTCCATGCCTCATGATTCTAATCTTATGATTAAAAATTCATATTACATGGAAAACATCAGGCTACCATAATGACTATCAAATTGTTTTATATATTCATGTCTTGATCTATGATTATGAAATCGTGGTTCATAATCACATCATTTGATCTTATTGCTTAATTAAGTATTTATCCCATGTTCGAGATTTATCCCAGGTTTATGACCAAGTTATATATAACATGCTAGAATTCATTTTCCCCAAGTGAGCATTTATTCATAATCATTTCTTATGTTTCCACATTTCTCCTTCAATATATATGTGTGAATTATACTTGAAAGAAATTTATGTGTTGTGAATTTTATGGTATATTCATTCAACACTAATGCGTAATTAGAAAATAATATAGTTAATATTGAAATATGATAAACCATTAGTTCTTTGGAGTGTGTTTCAATATTGATAAGAAATGCATAGTCTTGTAAAATTATGTATTTATTTTTAGTTCTTCTCAACTAAAATTAGATAATGTGTGCAATGTATTAATTTATTTTATGAGATCTTGGTGGGGGGGTTTGGGGTGTCTCGGTTGGTATTTTAGTGATAGTTAATTGTTTTTTTTTTTGTACTTGGAAAGTAGAAATAAGTGGCTTAAACAAAAATAAAATGACGTGAAATTGGATTTTTTATCTAATTAATGGAAATAGTTATATATTAACTAAATAGAGTTATAGTTCAATGAAAATTATCATAGTTATAAATTATGGTGTTCTATGATAATGAATCTTTGTATTTTTTTCATATTCAATTTTATTACTAGGATTATATCTAATATTATAATTATTCACTATATCCATTTTATTTTAAGTACTTGTTTTTAAATATGATCATGAAATCAAGGTTTTCAATAGTAAACTCATAAGTCTCATAACCAACTTAAGAAGAATGTTTTTTAAAATGGTTTATATAAATTGAAATCTCAATATATGCATGTTTATGTGGAAAAAATGAATTTCATAATCTTATCAAAAATAATGAGGATAGTATTTCATTAAAAATTATAACATGATTCATTTTTATCTTATAGATACAGTCATCAATTTATATACTTGGGTGAAAATGAAAATTGAGAAAATGTAATTTTTTAATGAGGGAATAATGTTGTTTAAAAAAAATTTAGTGTATATATTTTTTTAAAACTATCATGTATGAATATAATTTTAATAAACATTCCTTTTGAATGTTGTTAAATTTATTATATAATAATTTAATAGTTATTAAATGAACTTGGGATTAAAAAGGAATGATTTTGATATATTTTATAATATGAAACTCCAAATTAAGTTGAGAAATTCCATATTATATTAAGGTGAGATATTAAAAAGTAATACACATTTTTAATATAGCTAAATGAAATTATATTCAAAAAATTAAAAATGTTTTAAGAAAAATAGTATATAATAATATAGAACAACTTAAATACTCATAGTCTCGATTGTCAATTAGATTTTCACCATTGATGACTACTACGTGATTGATAAGAAAAATTTGAAATATAAAAATTGAATTTATAAAATAAGTGGGGGAATAATATGAAGGATTTTGATAATTTTTGAGGTGATATAGTTGAATTTAATATACTTTTTATATATATGGTTTTTTGTTATATGGTCGTAGTCATATAGTCATTAGAGATATGTTAGTTTATTAATCAAGTATCATATATATATTAAAGATCTTACAATAACTATATAATAATTTAAAATTCAATACAAATATTTTATTTGGAATTTAATTAAACATAATAATATTAATTCATGGTTAAAAAGATGTTTTAAAGAAATCATAGTTATTAATCACATTATAATGTATGATTTTAACTAAAAATAATTTTAAAATTAAATTATTTTTTGAAATAAAATTTATTCATAAAATTCAAGGAATTATTACTAAAATAATCAAATAACATCCGTGAAATAATAATGATATTATAATGAATAAAAATTTAGTGATTTTTAGTCAAATAAATATGTTTTATTTTAAAACATTATTTTGACTACATATTATAATTTTTTATAAAACTAAAAATGATCATTTTTTGTTATAAAATTTGCTCAAATTTATTAATTGAATATAAATAAAAATTGAATAAACATTCAGAAATGGATAATTGATTAATTATAATTAAACATAAATTATTTAGATATAAAAAAATATATTTTCCTATAAATTGATTTAATTTATGTTCTATAGATTTGTATTATAGCAATCCAAATATTTTATGGTCAATTGTTTATTCTAATGAAACATATTTTTTTATATTTTTATAAAAAGTTATTAATAATAAAGGAAACATTTTTAACAGATATGACATATAAATATGAAATTATTTGTTTGAAAAATGTATTTTTTCTACAAAAAGTTTTTCCCAATATATTAATGAATTCATTTAGAAGATAAATTTATCATATTTTAGAATTATATTTGATTAAATTGAGACATAAATCGTAACCAACATGTTAAAATTGTGTAAGAGATGTCATATTATATTTCTAGAACAAAATAACTTCTTGGAGAAATAATTAAGTAAATTCTATTTATGTAAAAGTTGCTAAAAGAATATAATATGAATTTTAATATTTTAATTGATATAAATTAGTTATATAATCAATTTATTTGGTTTAGGAGTCAATTATTCCATTATAAAAATTATTTCCTTACATGAATCCCCAAACTCCCTAGTGATTCTATCCTTACCCATCACCTAACTCATAATTCCAAATAATTTCCCTCATTTTAACTTATTGAATAAGGTCTCCTATAACAAATAAAAATTATTTATATATATATATTTACCAATTAATAATTTAAAAATTCAATATCCTAAATTTAAATCTGAATTTTGGTGGCCTTTGGTCCCAATAAGGATGCCTAATTTCTTCATTTTGAAAGAATACAATACTAGGAGTGATTCCATCAAATGTGCTAGAGAAAATATGACCAAGTAGTAATCGATGTTAAAGTTTCATTGTTTAAATTTCAATTTAATGATACATTATTTAAATTATTCACCTATTATTCTTTAACATAATTTAAATAAACCCCCATTGACTTATTTTTTCGAAAAAAAATTATTCATGTGATTTACAAGACCAGTCTGTGATATCGTTCCATGTTATTAGGAAATATATATCACAAACTCCTTAAGTATGTTTTGTTGACTCAATGTCCATTTCATTTGTTCAAAATCATTCTTCTCATATAGTTAACTTATATGTATTCTATTGTTTTCCACTTATATATTAAATGCTTAAATTTCTTTTTCTTTATATAGAGATTTAATTTATTTTAAAAACAATTTTTTTATTGTAACATCATAAAGACATATAATTATAATGGAAGAACATAAAATTATTATTTTTTTGTTTTTCCTCTATATAAATATTATTTATTACCACTAATAGTTTTTTATTCATTTCAATGAAATATTTGTATTAAATTTTATACCCCTTAAATTTTTGTTATCACTATTCAAAAATAGTTATTTTTAATTATTTTATTGATATGGGTTTTTTTAAATTTTTTAAAAATTATACAAAAAATTTTCTTCCACCTATGTATATTTTCTATCATGAACTACACACTTATTCCATTAAACCCTTTTTTATTTTCAAGTTTCTTATTTGTTTATTTTTATAAAAAATAATTTTTTCGAAGGCCTTATTATCACCTTTTGGAAAATGGTTTTTATTGTGAAGTATGAAATTAATTTTAGATATTGTAAAAAAATATAAATGATATCATTTTCAATATTTTGATTCACTTTTATTACATTTTTTTCTTAGTTTCCTTTTTGTGAATGTATATATATATTAATTAAGAAATGTTTTAAGGAGATACCCTTAAAAATATTTAATTTATAAAAATCATATTTAAGTTAGTTATTTTCTTATTTTACATTATTTTATAATTCCCTAAAATATAAAAAATATTATTCTATAAATCGTTAACAATTTCTAATATTTATCTGATGCATTTTAACCGATTTCAATGCCCTTTTATTTTCGAATATTTTTATGTTAATTATGGTATTTTCATCTCAATATAACCTATTCATAAGACTATATGATTCCAAAAAAATCATCTAATTCATGATCAAATCGTAAATTTTTTAGTGCTAATAAGGATATTAAATCTCAATTTGACGATTTATCAATATATGAATTTGGATTTACTTTTCAACAATATTGAATGAAGTCAACCTTTTACCAATAAATTTTAATTATGTAGTCCCTATAATTCATTATTTTATTTAATGGGTTTTCAACTAGATAATAATACCATTTTCCTGATTATAGATGTATATTTTAATGATTGTATACTTTTATGTTATATAAAGTTCAAATTACCAATAATACATTATGTTAATTAAAGATTATTTAAATATATAACCTATATAAATTATTAGTTGATTTTTATGTAATTAATATTTATATTTGTCCAGTTTTATTTTTAATGGTTATTATTTCTATGTTTTTATGGATTTTTTATAGAATTCACATAGAATACATAGTCATAATGATTTTATGCATAGAGATGATTTTATCAAGTTATGTTAATCATTCTATTTTTATACATGATTTTTATTTGATATGATAATATATATATTCATAGACATTATGTGATTAGATATTTTCCTAGTACTATAATTTTTTGTGATCATGTTTGTGTTATATTCCAATATTATGAATCTATGGATCATGAATCATGTATTATAATTTCAAATTCATATTTTTCATTTTATATTGTTCTTGCGTGATAATATATTTTATGGTTCACCATTATTATGTCTAAATTCATGATTTCACTATCATGTTTTGTGATATATTCATATAATTTTATTCTTTAATCAAGTATTTCCTCTATACTAATATTTTCTAAATTTTTTATTATCCACTCATATATTACACTTTTCTAATATTTTACCCTTAATGAGAATTTGAACTCAATATTTTTTGTTGTCTCCCCTTTTCCACAGTAACATATATGTTTTCATATCACTAGGAGGAAACTATTCATTGATAATTTTATGAAATCTATATTAGAAAATGTTCATAAGAAGATGATCAAGGAAATAATATCCAAATACATTAAACCTTTAGATCATGTGATTGAATTTCAGTATTGATATTATATGCATTTCCATGTAAAATGATTCAGTATTTTCGGGTTATATACATTCATATCAAAGTTCATAATTTTTTTATTTATCAAATTGGATCTCGAAGTGCGGATAAAGGGCATATCAATGTGTATTTGAGTAATGATTACATATTTATAGGAATATTAATATATGAGTTAGATGATAAAACATAAGTAAAAAAATCTTGAATTGAATTTGTTATATTTTGAATATAAAGACTTACAATTTGAACTAGTAGTTTTAATGTTTAATATAAAGTATCATGGGTAAAAATGAAGCTATCATTGGATAAAAAATATTTGGATTACTTTTTCATATTCAAATGTTTATTTACTCCAATTATGAAAAATATTACCATTACTCACTATAATCATTCTGGATTTTGAATCTTGTTAGAATCAAGATCATGATACGATGCTATGAACTATAAACTCATAAGACTAATAACCATCTAAATAAGTATAATTTAAAAAATTATTAAGATAAATGGAAAACTAAACATATTCAAATTATGGAAAGAATATATGATTTTTATGATCTTACACAATATAGAATTGATAATATTTATTGAAAATGAATTCTTGATTCAAGTTTATCTAATAGACACTATAAGGCCCCAGCCTCAAACCTTACTTAATATTGAATTAAATGAATAATTAACATTGAGGATCTTTTCATGTTTAGAGTTTTATAGAATTAGGACATAACTATTATATCTCAAAAGATTACAAAGTAGACACTTCTACTAAGTTTCCATAAAATAAAACACTTAAAAAGAAACATGTCTAGTTCCATGTTTTAGACATCCTGACATTCCCTTGATCCCATCATTGACCCTATTCATCTTTATGTCATGTGAAACAAATTTCAAAAAAAACATGGAATGAGTATAAAAAGCTGAGTAAGGGATACAGAAAGAAGAAAAACTGTTAGTTTTTCAAAACAACAAGTAAACCATGAATTCTTTATCAAATTAATACTTTTCACCTTTATGAAGTAGTGTAAACTCTTCAATGAATAAAAGATCATTACATACCCTTTTGTAATGAAAAGATTACCATAAAACCCATATACATAACATATAAATGTAACTTGGGACATAAACATATTTAAAAAGAATAACCATACAGTCGACTTCCACACATATCACTTAATGGAATAGCCATACGACAGACTTCCATACCCAATGAAATGGAGGTTATAACGTAACCACCCATCCTGGTATTCACGGCACCACCCATCATATGTTTTATCACGTAACCACCCGTCAAATGTCTAAGTACCATTATAAAATCATAAGACATAAAACAAATATAATGGAAAGAAAACATTTCCACACTTTGATCACAATATATCACTTAAATATATTGACATAACAAATCCATTATAAAAACCATTTTCAATACCAAAATACATAAAAGAGTATATTGTATTTATTTCATTTAAAAAACATTATGACTTGTTGAGGAAGCAAAAGACCAAATAATACTCATGGTGGCAAAAAAGGTTGTGGTCACCACGTACGTTTAAAGAAACATTCCTTTTTGACGTTTAGTAAAATGCATCATAGAAAAAAGACTCCTTTTGTATAAAATTAAATTTAAAAGAGGTTTATACACCATATAAAAGAAATAAATGTATTAGAACAAAATATTCCCCAATGAAAGGAGATTGAGACTAATTCCCTTACAAAGACGGTATCCTTGGATTAAGGATAAATCAATTACATAATTATGTGTGACAAATGAATACACCAATTATAAGTGGATAATAAGTTTAAAACAATCCGAGGTTATTCACAAATAGTCATATAACGACATATTCAAGGAGTAAAATTTTATCCCAAAGAATCAAAATTGGGTTAAGAAGTTCCCTTGCAAAAATTCAGCAGCCTAACGGCGTCACTTCAAAATTCAGAAAATGAGTTGATGAGAGATAAAAAGGCTATCTCATCACATGTACATTAAATTTACAGAAATAAGGATATATAAGAACATATCCCAACATAATAATATGTAATTTAAAATACATAACAAAAGAAGTCTTTTTAATGAAGTGGAGGGTGAAAGGTCCCCATACCGATTTGGGTAACATTTGAAACATACACCCCATTAAAGAAGGTTCATACAATGAATATGTAAATACCCATAAATGAAATTATATTACACTAAGAGTATAATAATGGTATGTACATACACCACTCAAAATAAATGTTTGAAAATGTAGCATAAATCTCACTGAAATAAAAGTGAGATGTAATAATCCCTTATGAAAACTTGGCAGCCTAACAGCGCCACTTAAAACATCCAAAAATGGATTGATGAGATCAAATAGGGTCTCTCATCAAATTAAAATAACATTTAAATAAAGAGGAATATAAAATAACATTCCCCAACATAACAAATAGGAGCTTCAACGAAGTGACATAAAGGAGAAACTTAAAAATAAAGAGAGAGGTTGGATCTCTTGCAAAAATTCGGCAGCCTAACGACGCCACTCAAAACATCCAAAATGGATTGATGAGAGAAAATAGGGTATCTAATAATATGAAAATAAAACCAACAGTAAGAGTAAGATAAAATTACATCCCAATCATAATAAATATTAGCTTAAATGGAATGACATAAAAGAGTGTACTTAAAAAGAAAGAGAGGGGTAGGATCCCTTAACTCAAGTCTAACTTGTCTGGTTCGTTTCATTATATTCATAAATAATAAACTTTGGTCAATTTATAATTTCCTAAGTAACTCCTTTAAAAATTATTATTCAGTTCATATCACATATTATAATGTTATAATAATTGTTTAATAATGTTAGTTCATATCAGACGTTTTTGCCAATGTTTGGTACATGAGTAAAAAATGAACTTGTTTGAAAATGATTGCCCATGTAGTTATAAGTAAATAATTTACATAATAGTATCAATGATTAAAATATCATATATATCCAGTACATATTCATTTTATACTATTCCATAACATTTAAAGATAAAAAAATGCAAAGCACCGTTCATGGAGACGGTAGGCCGTACGAACGCATGAACGCTACTTTCATTTTTTTGTCATATTAATGGAATTAAAAATAAATGATATATATATATATATATATATTATAATTACAGTATAATGTATATGTTATATAGGTCACATATGTTCATTAATTTCATTCTTTATAAATTCAATGTATTGGATGAACGGGTCACATCACTGGAGGGGCGGTAGTCCACAGTTCCTCATATGAAATTATCTCATTTGCACAACATGAAAAGAATAATGGTATGTTTTTAAATATAAAAAATATAAGCATATAGAACACATAAATACCATATATATCATACATAAAATACAGTGACATAATAATGACCACCATTAAAGGTGTTAAAAGAATATTGAACAATCATCGTTTCGTGAGGCAGAAAATCGCCAAACAAAGAAACAGTTTGTTCTTTAACCATTAGATGAAGGTGTGTGTAAGTGTAGCTCTAATACTTCTCATATAAACATCATATTATATTTAAGATACTGGTGTTGTTATAAAATAAAGTCATAAAAATAGTTTAGGGGGTTGGAGAAGCCAAATAAAACATAAAAACACAAGAAAAGACACTACCTTTAAATCGGGTAACTCTTTTTGATTTGAGATCAAAGGATATCTTGGAAGGACTTCAGCCCAAAGTGAGGCTTCTAGGAGTAATAGAGGGATGTGGAGAGACAAAATGGGCAGGGGTTGGCCGATCCAAAGGCATGAGATTTGTGGATATGGTGGTAGAGGTGGGGGCCTTTTATAAGAGGAGAGGAGGGGCACTCTTGGAAAGTCTGGAAAAGTAACATTATTATAATTTTTTTCGGATTTTAGGGGTCCCAAAATTATATATTTCTAAAATAAAGTGATAATAGTTCTAAATACACACATCAAAAATGGTTTTTCACAAGTGTAGGTCTTAGATTTTACATTATAATTTCATTTTATTAAAATTGTTAAATAATGAGGTAATCACTGCATCATCATGGTGTCATAAATAATTAAATTTATTTAATGTCTAAAAATTAAAAAAAAATCATGATGTAGGAAATATTTTTATTTTTCTAATTAATATTTATAGTCAAAAATATGACTTATATAACCTCATGTAAAAATTATTTTTGTAAAACAACACATGTTTGTGACATTTTAATTTTAAATTTAAATAAAAAGGTATTAATGTCATTTTCCTACCAAAGTGGATCCATGGAGTCCCCAAGTCGACCCATGGATTGTCTTGGTCTGACATGACATATCCAATAAGGGTAGGACATGTGTCAAGGTCATTTCATATTATTAAAACATTATTTTTACATTAAATTACACTAATTACCTCAAATCGCGATTAAAAAACATAAAAGTTACTATTCACAAAAAATTATTTTAATCCCATTGAACCACATTTTACTTCTTAATGACAACCATGTATGTTGGATTTTTTAAATTCAAAACACAGAAGTGGTAAATTTTCATTTAAACGAAAAATCAGTTTTTTTAAGTACCACTTAGTGGTTTCACTATTCATCAAAATTGAAGTTTTTCAGAAAAATAACAAAACTTCACCCTAAGATATGTTTGATATTCTGGATTCAAAAATGATTTCTATTTTAAAAAATTAAAAACATATAAGTTACATTAATTAATTTAATAATTAATTTCCGCTGTCAGAACAAATAGTGTGTTTTTATGAAACAATAAGTATCAAAAGATTGATAGTAGTTTAAGTCCAATTTCAAAGTGAAATTAATTCCAACGACCACTATTGGAATAATGGTAAAAATATATTCTAATTTCTCTTTAAACCCAATTAAAAAGATAATCTAATCATATAAATAAATTAGATTAAAAACAGGTTTTGAATTAAAATACAACATTTGTCAGTATTCATTAAAAAAATGAACTTTATCGGAAAAAGACCAAAAATTTACACAATGTAAATTTAGATGTCCCGATTCAAATGAATAATTTTATTTTGTCAAATATAACACATAAAATTTTGAAAAAGTGGATTTAAAAGAGGTTCGCCATCAAAAGGCGGTTAATCGATCTTTTAAAGAATATTAGTATGTTTATGCTTAAAATTGGATTCATTCACATTTTTAATCCTCCAAAATTTACTGTAAAAAGTAAAAATATTTGACAAACATATATAATAATTTTTTATTTAGTTCTGTTCATTACCGTCATTACAATGACTTGGTGTTAACTACTATTTAAAATAAAATTATATTATTGTTAGAGTGCAATGTAAGATTTCAAAGGAACTCGTTGTTGCATATTGGGTACGCCATCGAACATAGCATTCCCTTTAAATTAATATTAACATTTTATTCAAAAATAGGGATAAATATAAAAATGTCATATTCTTTATTTACCTGGGGTGTTACATCCTTCCCCCCTTTTGGGAATTACATCCCCACAATTTTCAAATTGGCCTCGGAAACATCATTGAAAGTCCCACATCAGAACAAGAGTCGGTAAAACAATCACTTTAAAAGAAATAAAGAGAAGTACAGAGGTCACCCGAGTTAACCCATACTAGGATACCATGTATGAAAACAAGGATATGAAAGAAAAAGAAAAGGTTCATGTTCTGACGAAGAGTGGTAGAAAACATGTTTAGGAGAAAGTTAACCACAAGAAAATCACAAACTTGTGGTGGGTTAAATGGTATTCGATTCCCCAGTAGGAAAAGTTAATAGACAACATTTTTGTTTTAAGATACTTTTCATTGAAGAATTTAATTTTGATCTAAAGGAAACATACTTATTGGTCATGTTGACTTTGAACTTTTACTAGATTTCTTACACAAACTCATACTTTCCCCAAATGATGAGTATTTAGGAAGACATGTTCACATTAAGAGTACTATAATTAACTTCTAGAGAATCACCTAATCCACAAAAGAGAACTATTTATTTCCCATGTCTTTAGACTTTAACCAAAACCAAAACCAAAAAGGTTAGTACAAGATTAGATAATCCATAAAAGGATAACCCTTTATAAAAAGAAAATCTATTCTTAATATCCAAAATTTATACGAAAAACCCAAAGTTCAACAAAGACCATTCGATAAACAATTTGTCCATGAAATTATCCAAAGTAAACCAAACTAAGATTGAAACCCAAATATTTTAAGGATTTAATCACATGGTCTTCCAAGGTAAAAATTAACACTTATCTCCAAATAACATCAGTTCCTCTTAAAGTCTCATATTGAAATGTAATTAACCTAATCACATATCCTCCTTGATAGGTTAACAATTTCCATAGAAAACCCAAAATCAAAATACTCTTAATTCATAAAATCACTTCACTAAAAAAGAATAAGTCATAAAAACCATGGACTTCATGTAGTCCAGTGGTAGGCGATAAATACCAGTCGCACTTTGGTTGTGGGTTCAATTTCCGCAGCTTTGTCCGACACGAGAGGTTGTCACACGGTCTACCTGTTGTCCTTTTTATAAAACTCCAAAAATTACGCTAACATGTTTTAACCTCAATAGTTTCTTTATAACATTCATTTTCATCCAAATTCATTACGATCTCAACATCTTAATTATTGAAGTCTTATTTCACCACTATAAGATAAAATAAAACGATTCCCAAAATTAATAACAGCATACCTTGATCATGGCGTCCACTCTCTTTCATCGTCATCTTGTTCATGTAGGTATAATTCCCATGCATTAAAACAATGATATAGAGATCCATCAAAATCATTTTCTTCCCCCATCCAAATACACCTTGTACATCATGGGTCCTATGGGTGTTCACAGAAAAACAGTTTCTGAAAATAATCTTGTATGACAAATAATTCCAAAACATCTAATAAAACGTGATTTCTATAAAATAGTCTGACAGAATTTAAGTTGAAACTTTCTATTATTGGTCCTTTTAAAATACCATAATTATGTGCTGAGAGACTATATTTTAAAAGAAACTATAAATTGGTTTCGCAAGGGTCTCCTTCTTGAACACCATTTTTAAAATCTTAATCTACTTCAAATTCTTGTGATAAGGTAAAATATTTGAAAATACCTTGATAATATATAACTTTCTTGAAAATATGAGAATATTTTGAAAATTGTATTTGTCTAAATACAACCCATGATCCATGATGATAACGAGGTATAGTGGAGGTGTTTGATATCTCAAACAACTGCTTTCAAGTGAGTTGTATGCTAGAAAACGTTTCACAATCATCCAAACATGAATTTTCAATAATTATTGCAAGCATGTCATCAGGAAGAGATAAGAATGTCATTTGAGATACTTCTCCTTCCATTTATAACTTACATTACATGACCTGAAAAATGTTATAAAACAAGGATTTAACTGAAATAATAGATATAGGGACTAACCATGTGTCTAACAGAAACTCATAATCCCTAATGTTGTCTAAACCGACCTCTGATACCAACAATAACGCCTTGGCCTTTAATCTTACTTAATATTGAATTAAATGAATAATTTACATTATCTTTTCAGGTTTATAGTTTTATAGAATTATGACAGAACTATTACATCTCAAAAGATTACAAAGTAGACACTTCTACTAAGTTTCCATAAAATAAAACTCTTAAAAAGAAACATGTCTAGTTCCATGCTTTAGGTAGTCGGACATTTCCTTGATCCCATCCTTGACCCTATTCAACATTATGTCTTGTGAAAAACATTTCAAAAAAAACTTGGGATGAGCATAAAAAAGCTCAGTAAGGGATACACAAAGAAGGAAAACTGTTAGTTTTTCAAAACAGCAAGTAAACCATGTATTCTTTATCAAAGTAATACTTTTCACCTTTATGAAGTAGTATAAACTCTTCAATGAATAAAATATCATTACATACCCTTTTGTAACCACAAGATTACCATAAATCCCATAATCATAACATATAAAGGTAACTTGGGACATAAACATACTTAAATGGAATAACCATACGGTCGACTTCAACACATATCACTTAATGGAATAGCCATACGACGGACTTCCATACCTAATGAATTAGAGGTTATAACGTAACCACCTATCCTGGTACTCACGGAATCACCCGTCATATGGTTTATCATATAACCACCCATCAAATGTCCAAGTACCATTATAAAATCATAAGATATAAAACAAATATAATGGAAAGAAAACATTTCCACACATTGATCACAATATATCACTTAAATATATTGACATAAAAAATACATTATAAAAACTATTTTTAATACCAAAATACATAAAAGAGTATATGGTATTTATTTCATTTTAAAAACATTACAGCTTGTTGAGTAAGCAAAAGACCAAATAAAACTCGCGGCGGTCGAAAAGGTCATTGTCACCGCATACGTTAAAAGAAACATTCATTTTTGTCGTTTAGTAAAACGCTTCATAGAAACAATATTCCCTTTGTATAAAATTAAAAGTCAAAGGGGTTAACACACCGTATAAAAGAAATCCTTGTATTAGAACATAATATGCCTCAATGAAAGGAGATTGAGACGAAGTCCCTTTCAAAGACGATATCCTTGGATTAAGGATAAATCAATTACATAATTATGTGTGACAAACAAATACACCAAATATAAGTGGATATTAAGTGTAAAACAATCAGTGGATATTCACACATATTCATAGAATGACATATTCAAGGAGTACACGTTTATCCCAAAGAATCAATATTGGGTTTAGAAGTTCCCTTGGAAAAATTCGACAGCCTAACGACGTCACTTATAAATTAAAAAAATGAGTTGATGAGAGATAAAAAGGGTATCTCATCACTTGTACATTAAATTTACAGAAATAAGGATATATAAGAACATATACCAACATAATAAGATGTATCTTAAAAGACATAACAAAAGAATTCTTTTTAATGTAGAGGAGGGTGAAAGGTCCCCTTACCGATTTGGGCATCTTTTGAAACGTACACCCCATTGAAGAAGGGTCATACAATGAATATGTAAATACCCATAAATGAAATTATATTAAAAAATAGTATAATAATGTGTAGTAAATTAACCACTCAACGGAAATGGTGGCAAATGTAGCATAAATCTCACGGGAATAAAAGTGAGATGAAAAAATCCATTACAAAAACTCGGCAGCCTAACAACGCCCCGTAAAACTTCCAAAAATGGATTGATGAGATCAAATAGGGTCTCTCATAATATTAAAATAAAATTTAAAGCATGATTAATATAAAATAACATCCCCCAACATAACAAATAGGACCTTAAAAGAAGTGACATAAAGGGGAGTACTTAAAAAGAAAGAGAGAGGTTGGATCTCTTATGAAAATTCGGCAGCCTAACAGCGCCACTCAAAACATCCAAAATGGTTTGATGAGAGAAAATAGGGTCTCTCATCATATGAACATAAAAAGTACAGTAAGATTAATATAAAAGGACATTCAAATCATAAGGATCATGAGGTTAAAAGGAATGACATAAAAGAGTGTACTTAAAAATAAAGAGAGGGGTAGAATCCCTTACCTCAAGTTTGACTTGTCTTGATCATTACAATATATTCCTGAATAATAAACATTGGTCAATTTATAATTGAATAAGTACCTATTTTATATATTATTATTCAGTTCATTTCACATATTATAATGTTATAATAATTTTTTAATAATGTTAGTTAATATCAGACGTTTTTGCCGATGTTTGGTACATGAGTCAAAAATGAACTTGTTTGAAAATGATTGCCCATGTAGTTAAAAGTAAATCATTTCCAAAATTGTATTAATGATTAAAATATCATATATATCCAGTAAATATTAATTTTATACTATTCCATAACATTTGGAGAAAAAAAATTCAAAACCACCATTCATGGAGACGGTAGGCCATACGTACGCATGAACGCTACTTTAATTTTTTTGTCATATTAATGGAATTAAAAATAAATGAGAGAGATATATATTATAATTCCAGTATAATATATATTTTATTTAGGTCACATATGTTAATTAATTTCATTCTTTATACATTCCATGTATTTCATGAACGAGTCACATCACTTGAGGGGGCAGTAGTTCACACTTCCTCATATGAAATTATCGCATTTGCACAACTTGAAAAAAAATAAAGGTATGTTTTAAATATAAAATACTGAAGCATATAGAAAACATAAATACCATATATATATCATATATAAGATACAGTGACATCATAATGTCAATATTTAAAGGTGTTAAAAGAATATTGAACAATCATCGTTTCGTGAGGCAGAAAATCACCAACCACAGAAACAGTATGTTCTTTAACCATTAGACGAAGGTGTGTGTAGGTGTAGCTATAATACTTCTCATAACAAAATACTAGTATATTTAAGATACTGGTGTTGTTACGAAACAAATGAATAAAAAGAGTTTAGGGGGTTGGAGAAGCAAAATAATACATAAGAACACAAGAGAAGACACTACCTTTAAATCGGGTAACTCTTTTTTATTTGAGTTCAAAGGCTTACTTGGAAAGACTTATGCCCATAGTGAGGCTTCTAAGAGTAATATAGGGATGTGGAGAGACAAAATGGGAAGGTTTTGGCCGTGCCAAAGGCTTTAGAGGTGTGGGTAAAGTGGTAGAGGTGGGGGCCTTTTATAAGAGGAGAGGAGGAGCACTCTTGGAAAGTCTTGAAAGGTAACATTATTATAAAATGATTTTTTCAGATTTTAAAGGTCCTAAAATTATATGTTTCTAGGATAAGGTGATAATAGTTCAAAACCCACACATCCAATAAGTTTTTGACTTGTTTAGATCTTATATTTTACATTATTTTTTCATTTTAATTAAATCGTTAAATAATGAGGTAATCGTTGCATCATCATGGTGTCATAAATAATTAAATTTATTTTATGTCTAAAAATTATAAAAAAATTATCATGAAGTAGGAAATATTTTTAGCTTTCTAATTAATATTTAGAGTAAAAAATATGACTTGTATAACCCCATGTAAAAAATGGTTTAGTAAAACAACACATGTTTGTGACATTTTAATTTTAACATTAAATAAAAAGGTATTAATGTCATTTTCCTACCAAAGTGGCTCTATGGGGTCCCCAAGTTGACCCATGGATTGTATTGGTCATCCATGACTTATCCAATAAGGGTAGTACATGTGTCATGGTCATTTAATATTATTAAAACATTATTTCTACCTAAAATTACACTAATTACCTCTAATCGCGATTAAAAAAACATAAAAGTTACTATTCACCAAAATTATTTTAATCCCATTGAACCACATTTTACTTATTAATGAAAACCATGTATGTCGGATTTTTAAATTTCAAAACACAGAGGTGGTAAAATTTCATTTAAACGAAAAATCAGTTTTTTTATGTACCACTTAGTGTTTTCACTATTCATCAAAAATTGAAGTTTTTCAGAAAAATACTAAAACATCACCCTAAGCTATATTTGATACTCCGGATTCAAAAATGATGTCTATTTTACAAAATTAAAAACATATAATTTACATTAATTAATTTAATAAATAATTCCCGCTGTCAGAACAAATAGCATGTTTTTATGAAACAATAAGTATCAAAAGATTGACACTAGTTTAAGTCCAATTTCAAAGTGAAATCAATTCCAATGACCACTATTTGATTAAATAGTAAAAATATATTCTAATATCACTTTAAAACCAATTAAAAATATAATCTAATCATATAAATAAATTTGATTAAAAAGTGGTTTTGAATTAAAATACAACATTTTTCAATATTCATTAAAAAATGAACTTTATCGATAAAATACCAAAAATTTACACAAGGTAAATTTTGATGTCCCGATTCTAAAGAAGAATTTTATTTTGTCAAATATAAAACATTAAATTGTCAATTAGAAGATTTAAAAGAGGTTTGCCATCAAAAGGTGGTTAATCGACCTTTTAATGAATATTAGTATGTTTATGCTTAAAATTGGATTCATTCACATTTTTAATCCTCCAACATTTACTGTAAAAAGTAAAAATATATGACAAACATATATAATAATTTTGTAGTTAGTTCTGTTCATTACCATCATTACAACGACTTGGTGTTAACTACCATTTAAAATAAAATTATATTATTGTTAGAGTGCAACGTAAGATTTCAAAGGAACTAGTTATTTCATATTGGGTACGCCATCGAGCATAGAGTTACCTTTAAATTAATATTAACATTTTATTCACAAATAGTGATAAATATAAAAATGTCATATTCTTTATTTACCTGGGGTGTTATTGAAATTCTCCTTCATTTTCATCAATCAGTGAAAATAAAAAATTTGACGATGTAATTTATTTAATGAGGGGAGAATATAGCAATCCAATTTTTTGTATATGATCCATTTGAATTCATATGTGCCATAATATTTTTAAATTATATATCATATCAATTTAATGAAATTGGTTATATAATAATTCAATAGATAAATAAATTAGCATTCCAAGAAAATCACATTGGTTATATTGATTTTCTAACATTAAACCCTATAATCAGACAATAAGAGCAGTATTATATTTAAGTAAAACATTAAATGGGTATAGACATTAAAACATAAGTATATTAAATAATATTATAAATTTTACAAAATTATTAAATCAAAAATAGAATAGAAAACAATCAAATTGAAATATTCATCATCTTAATATTTTATGGAAAGCATACCTCTGATGATACCTAGAGAAATAATAAAGAATATAAAAAATATGACAACAATAATGATAAAATAATTGATAGGATAAAATTACAGACTTTGATAATTTTTTTAGTTTATGTATATGAATTAAATATAATAATTATATATATATATATATATGTATATATATATATATATATATATATTAATGTGGGATATATAATTGTTTGACATAAGATAGTTGAGTACTCAGGAATATTTTATTTATAATTAATATATTATCATACGTGTGTATCTGTTTAAAAATTGGAATAAATATTATACTTGGTAACTAATTTCTATTAAAAAATTATTCAATTATCAAAAAAAACTTTTAAAGAAGATTTGAAAATCAAACTTATTCAAAAGAATTATTTAAATTAACATGATTTATAATATTCAATGAATTTTTTCATCAACTATATTATTTTGAATAAGGTAATGATTTGAAAAATAAATAAATCACATATGTGAAATAGTAAATTAATTATATATACTAAAGCATTTTTTTTCATATTGAAATAAATACATTCTATTAAAAAAGATTATACTAATGATATTTTATATTTTTATATTTAAATGTTATATTTATAACATATGAATTATGAAATTTAATCAAATTAGTTGTTTTTATATATGTAACAATGAGTAAACCATCATAAATTAATTTTTTATTGGTTAGAATTAAATATAAATTCTTTTAATTAAAAAGAGATACTTTTAATAAAACTTATATTTCTATATTATGTATTTCAATATAAAAAATATAAATTATGGTTAAATATGGATTATAGTAGAATTTATAATATATATTTATAAAAATTATATTACCACCGGTATAATATTTCCAAACTAATATTTAAATAGATAAATAAAATCTAATGTTAATTTTTTTTTTCAAAATGGCCATTATAATAAATTTTATACTTTTATTTACATGATATATTTCTCATTGTTTTTAATATTTTATTTTGATTAAATATTGTAATAATATTTAACAGAAATATTGAATTAGGTAAATATGTTCGGAATTATATTTTTAATAAATAATTAATTTTGGGGTTAAATTATAATTTAATGTAATATGATGTAAAATTGGCTAATCTGAAAAGGAATTTTTTTTAATAATTTATAGAATATGAAATAATTACAGAATAACTATATTAGATATGGGATTTTATGATACCCTTCAAAACAATATTTCTTTAACAAACTACCATGTGATTCCATTTTCACCATTCACCTCACTCTTGTTTCCATTAATTTTCCATCAATTTCACTTAAAAAAAGGGGATCTCCTCTAGTTACCAAAACAATATATATCCTGCCATTATCTCTTGAGTCGCTACCTAAATTTTCTCTCCAAAATTCTCTTGTCATATTTTATATCCTATTTTCATAATAGTGTTTCTTATGTAATTAATTTTTAAGGGGTATGTTATGTGATGGTTATATTCAATAAATGGTGTTGGAGAACACTAGACCAAGGAAGAATTCACATTAATGTTTTATTTTATCAATTTCAATCCCTAGAGAAATATTTCAAATTATTAACTAATTATTAATTAAAAAGGTGTAATTACTACATGATTGAATTAATTTATCATAAAATACATTGATTTATGTTATTTATGTTACCATTTAACAATCTATTCTCATGTTCTATTTGACTCATATATTACCAGAGTCACATGTTTTTATTTTCCTCAATATTTGTTTCTTTTGTTTATAATAATTTTTTTGACAATTTCGTTCCATGATTACTATAGTTTTTCCCATATATATTCCATGTTTTATATTCTGATTATTTATTATGAGTTTACATTAATTTTCTAAAATTATCTTTTTGATTTATTCTTACTTCATACTAATATATCATTATAATGGGAAATCATCCAGTTTCTATTTTGGGAATTTAACCTCCATATCAATATTCACTCTTTTCACTAATTTCTTCATTTTAATTTCAATGAAATATATGTATTCTATTATATAACCTTCATATTTTTCATTATATATTTTGAAAAATATATTTCTTGGTTCTTTAATTAATATGTGTTACTTTAAAATAGTCAAAAATCGTAACTAGGAATTTCATTCCACCAAATTATATTTTTCATTATCTACTAAATTATTATTCTATTAATCATTTAGGACCCTTTAAAGGCCATATTATTGAAAATTAATTATAAAATAATGATTTAAAGGGCCTTTATGCCACTGTTTGATAGTTGGATTTGAATGTTGCACGTAATATTTCAAATACAACCATGTTAAGATAACAAAATAATTTTTTTATGATTTCACATACATTTTTTTGAAGGTTTATATTTAAGAAATATTTATATATTATATCTAAAAAATCAAGATTAATAACCTTATGACATGACCCCAAATACCAGGGTACCACTTGATTAACAAGTTTTTTTGATAGTGCTACCCAATCATATATTTAATTATATAAGAGCTAGTGACCAACATTACGCTCGAATCTCTCAAATTATTGGGCAATATATCCCCTATCAACCTAAAAGTATATACATTCCCAATATCCATGAGAAATAAAAACCAAAAATATATATACACAAAATATTAATTGAACAATAAAAGTTGTTTGCAAGAGAAGGAAATTACAAATACTTCCCATGTGGTAAATATAATGAAAATAAACATCTATAAAAACCTATATAACATAGCATTGGGAAGCTCCTATATGATATAAGTACACCAATATCACACTCCTATCATGGTGGACACAACCACCATCTTAAATAACTATACTGTATAACACATAAAAAACAATCTTCTAGTGTTTAATCCCAACAAGACGCGGTAGAAAAATGATATATATATATATATTATTTTTACCAAGAAATTATGTACTCTAACACATCATGTGTGGGACTAAGTACGATATAGAGGTTAGAATTACCATAAATAGTATGTTTCCCATAAAATATAAATAAAAACACAATGAAATAAGTTTTATTGACTCATAGTATCATAGGATCCTATGATGATGAAAATGAGAAAACTGGAACAAAAAGTCCGCACAAATCTCCATGCACCATTTGAGAATTACGAAGAGATGAAAGAGAGAATAATACTGATATTTTTAGCCACTAGATGTAATATAAACATGGCTAAGTCTCAATAATCTCAATCCCAACTCATGAATGTTATATTGTGTCAGAAAGGAAAAATTATCAGATCATCTAAGTGTTGAAAAACTACTAATAGATATCCTACATGTCACCTTCCACCAAACATTATGTGGTACAAAGGAGTTATAATCATTAATTATTTTTTCACACATTGGCCTTTCCAAATTCCCGAACATCACCAAGAAATTAAAATAATGGGATCATAAAGATCATTTATAATTTTCATTAGTTACGGTCAAATCATATCTTAAAGAACATGAATACCTCACTATCAATAAAAAAATCCAATCAATAATATACAAAAACCCTAAAAAACCTATTCAATAACATTAAGGGGATTATCCACCCCGTAGAAATACATGTCTGTTGATATTTTCCCCTCACCTATAATATTTCTCTTGCCTTAGAAAATGAGGGGGATACCGAACCCTAATATAACATGAGATAGAGTATATCATGTATCATTTAATGTGGGAGATACTAAAACAATATTAGAATAACATCTTCTAGATAATGGAACTCTCACAATGAGAATTATGGGATGTCAAACCCAACATGTTTTTATCATTAAGCATCTCATGCTAGAGGTGTTCAAGAGAGATACCAAATCACTATAAAAAAGTTATTACAGAGGATCCCATGTCTTTTCAAATGAAGTAAATATACAATCACTATTTTTTAAAGGAAATATGGGTACTCATGCCTCACTAGAATGAACCTACATCAAGGATATAAAGACGACAATATATCATCTAATGCCACACATGGGTCTCATCATCAACCCCATAAAGATTAAGAAAAAATATTTTTTATCACACATATAAATAGGTCATATATCCAGAAAGACCAAACCATTGAGATATATGAGGAACAATACCCATGATTGTATATGAATTTCTTTAGAATTGGAAACAGATAAAAAATAAACTTTTCATCATATCATAGAAGATACACATATTAGGTGACATGTACAGATCATTGAAAAAATCAAAATTTGGTACCATGATATTGGACTTGAATAATCTCTTTATATTCCAGGATAATGATTCCTTTGAAAAAACATTGATCTATTATCTCTGTAGAATTTTATAACAAAATTAATTATCAAAAAAATAATAACATTTTTTTAATATCATTAGAAAAATAATATAATTGTATATATATATATGATATTACTGATACGGGTCACATTGTTTCTCTTTAATAAAAATTATTTATTATATATCAGAATCATCCCCATGATAGGGACCCTCAAAAACACATTTTAAGACAACATCCCTTTGAACGTATACTATTCTATTGAAACATTGACTACCAGTTCCACTATAGAAAAAAATCATATAAAACTCAGTCTCAAAATGGTGTATTGGAGGTTTTATTCCATAGAGAGGATAAAATAAACTTCTTTCTATCATATCAATTTTTTCTTCTTTCACCTATTGTTAATTAAATTTTACAATTTTTCTCTTATACATTATTACCCCATCAATTTTAGGGTTCCCATCCTGCCAGACACAAACCTCACACAAATGAAACATTATCTGTCGATCACAACCGTAGTTTCTAGACCTAATACCTATATGAACATTTCTACCGTTGAAGGCTCCATCCTCATAATATTGTTATCACTATAGTTATTGTTAGAACCACTGTTGACATGAAAAAACATGTCCTAAATTTCGGTGTCTACTGTGGAACAACCATCAAAATGCAATTAAAATATTTGGGGAGGTTAAATAAAATATATTGATCTATGTTATGAAAATATACCCAATACAAATTTACTTATTTTTATGTCGAAGAAAATAGAAAATATTGTTCGATTATATGTTAATTTATGGATAAAATTTCCTAAACTAATTCCACACATAATAGGTGAAATAAAAAATCAAAAATGAATCTTATATGGTAGAAAATAACCCATATGAATAATATTTCAAAATTCAATGGTTTATATTAAACCATAATTCTATTTATTAGTTAAAATAGCCATATCCAGATGGGTTTTATTGATATAATAAACTATTTCATTATTTTTTGGTTTATAAATAAATTCACAAAAAATACTATGAAGATATTCTATTTTGAATTCAATAATATAATGGAATTTAATTATAATGTGTTACAAAAATAAAAAATTTCTTACCTCATAAACAATTATTGATACTTCAATCCATCATCATTGTGATGTTCTCCTCATCAACATCATTAAGATTCATCTCTTGTTCCTCAAATTTTATATCGTATATACTAATGATGGACACTATATGCCATAAAAATATATATAGGGTGTATGTTGTCCAAAAAAGATCATAATAAAGAATAATATAGTTGGGATATAAATTGATAAATTCTAGTGATTTCCATAGTTCACTCATTTAAATAATTTAATCATTTTAAATAATCAATTAATCCACCGACTATGGAACAAACCAATGGGTCTATATGAAAATAGAAATTATAAATTTCAATCCATACAAATTTTTCTCTAGATTCGTCATTAGTGTAAATTTTAATATATAACACAACATTGAAGATAGATAAGTATTTTATGATAAAATTTGTGAATAAGATGAAAATTTTACTTTTATTATTAATATATTCTTAATGAATCTCCACCAAACTCTCAACTATTTGATGTCTCAACTCAGGGGTTTACACCATTCATTAAAATCAACAGAAAAATAGAATAATTTATAAGAGATATTATCGTAAGATAAAATTACCATTTCACCAAGGTAGTTTTCTCAAGACACTAAAAATCCAAATTGATATAAATTTCATTCGAGAAAAAAACTTCTCTTGATATCTTCCCCACTATAAACCATTTTTTTCCTTAGAAAAGAAAATAAAAAGTATATAATGATTGTGAAATATCATTAAAGAACCTCATATGGAAATTAGACCACCATTTCATTAATTTCCTACACCTATATAGGTACAAGCTCCAAAAAAAATTAAATAACTATTTCCTATGAGTCTAAATATATCAAAGTAATAACAAATGATAAATAGAACCCTTATCCATGTGTGTATATTCATAATTTAAAACCAAATAATTTTTCTATAAGATGGTCATACCATCCCATTGAATGAATAAAAACAATGATTCTTTAAATAAAATCTAAAAAGGGCCTATTGATAGGGAAATCACTGGTGGGGGTTTCTCATTCCCCTCCATTAAAAATGATTCATGTAGTTCATTATCTAGTGAAGACCAATACTCACCACACTCACTGGCGATCACATCTGAAAATTTCACACTAAAATTAGAGGGGTTGTAATGTAGATACCATATTCTCTAAATAATACTATCTACAAGTCATTGGTATCAATATTTCTGCACCATGACTTAAATTTAATATACTCCTTATTCTATATACATGTAATTCAGGAGATTCCTTCACCAGTATACTAATCAAAAATTGGTTCCTTACTCACAATAGAAGATAGAATGGGTCAGTGTCAGTCATTCATATATTATACCTTTGAGAACCACAAACACAAGTCCAAAATCACTCAACTAGTCGATATCACACAACTAAACCTCATCATTACTAATCCACCCCAAACTGAAGCATTCAGTACGCACCATTAAAATTACAATTCTCTATTAAGTATAAACCCCTATATAACACCTTTTTAAAAGACTATAGATTATAACCTATCTATAAAACCTCTTCTTCTATAGAATTAAAATATTTCTATAAATTCAGAACACCCACATATATCTATATGTCATGCCTTAAAAGAGAATTATTTCACTAGTTCACTCCCAATATAAAAATTCCTATCACATTTCTGCCACAAAATCCAAGGAAAAACAAAATTACTTATAAGGAATTGGTTTTTCTGATCTCATTATCTAAGAAAATATTCAATCCCATCACCATAGAATGAACGGTTACATTGGACCTCTAGGTTTTTATTATCACCATGGGTTTCTCTTATACAATGAAAGTATGTGGGTACACCCATACATCATATATGGTGATATACATATTGATATCCATGACGGAAATATAAACCCCATTACAATATAATTAATATCCTCTACCATCCAAACATGGAGTCCATTTCTTGAAGGGTCAAACACCACACCTGTGTTATGGTACTACGATTTCCCTCAGTGCCATTGAATCAATATCTAAAATTACAAAATTACTCCATCAATCTATTTTCCATTGTTTTAGAGTTTACAACACAACTAATAATATTTTCTAAATATAACGGAAAATCAATGAATTACACAAATTGATCCTACCCAAACAATTTCCTAGAATGTAATGCTCCAATACCCTTTAAAATCTACAGGGTAAGTCATCATCCCACTATAAAACATTTGAAAACAATCCATTGAATGAATGATATTGCATACACTAACATTTAAACATGGTTCAACAATTGGATACCCTTAATAATAATCTATGAATTACTTCTCAATTATAGAAATAAAATTCTCAACCATTCAGATAATGTACAAAGACACACGAACCACTAAAATTGTGTTCAATCATAAAAACTAGTTGGATTTCAATTATATCACCACTAGTGTGGATATACCTTATTATTGATGACATGAACCACCTTTTTAACCAATTACCCAGTCACATCATGACACTATAAAATTATATCCAATGCTTTTCTAGGTGGGAACCACTAAAACATTTCTATTCCATGAGGATTTCACTAAAATGACATTTTTCTGTAATAAGGGAAAACTGAATTCACTAGAAGGGTGAGTGAATGATGTTAACCATTATAAGAAACACTCGATCTATCTAGGTTCTCTCTATGGGACTTACTAAAGACTCTGAAACATAAAAATATAATGTCGAATGATTTGTTCATTATGGAATCAACTCATATGAGGGTATTTATATAAAATAGTTGAATCATACCCTAAACTGAAACCACTATTCCCTTACAAAATCTCTATTTCATATGCATCATAATGTACCTCTATGTATGAGTAATTTTCACCGTATATGGGCTTTCCAAAGGATTTATTCATGAAAATAGATCCACAACATGATAACTTCTACCCTAGAAGTCATCACCTAAACAACTTAACTCAACAAACATCCACTATGAAACATGTATATGGAACACCTCATGAGGTTCATTATTATTGATTCACACTAGGTAATGATCTCACTACCCTGTAAGAAGTTCACTATCCTTATAAAATTGTTTCTTAAAACAAAGATCAAATAAAATTCACGATAAGTAATCCCCATCCCGAGGTTGAAAAGATATCATATGTCAATGAACCATGCCACATATAAATCCAAGTATAGTAATTGATATTTAGTGAGTAAAAATATATTTATAGATTAAATAATGGATCAATGTCTCTAGTCAAACTTTTATCACCCACGGATTGGGATCTCCTTGCAAACACATGATTCCTCTATCAGCTAATGAGCGTAATATATCATGTCTACTGGTGGTCTCATCCAGCTTAGAGGGAAATATTTTATATATACTAGAAATGTACATACCAAGATAAAGATGGATATAGTTACTTCCTGGGAATATTGAGAATGTGTATCTCTCTAACAATTTTTAAAAAATAATTCCTCATCACTAAAAAAGTGGTTGAAAGAGGCCCAACTATAGTAATACAAATTGCATAACAATTCCTTCTCAAAAAAATTTGACTATTAATAAGTATAAACATTTACTAAATATGTTGAAATCAAAATTTGTAAATAATATATGGATAAGATGACATAATTATAACAAGAAAAATTAATATTAACCATAATATAACATATTTACCAACTATCCTATACCCTGAAATGATGTATTTGAGCTACGGTTTTAATTAATTATAATGAAATTATAGGAAAATGATATATTGGCCCTCAAACATTAACTATTCACCTAAATAGAATTACTGAACTAGAACCCCACTTATTATGGTTTCCCTACATTCTCAATCCAAATAATTACATGAGTACTAACTGATATCTCCGTCCTGAGGAAAAACCCAATTTGATACCACTATGACACAATCTAAACCACCAGGACCCCACCAAGATTGTTTGTAAGCTAAGAGTTCAACATTTATCACACTTGTAAAAGGCCAAGCTTTAGTTACATGAATTGAGTTTTTAAATGTGATTAAATGAGAAGACTTAAACTATATCAACTGGAATTAAACACATGTCTATAATGTAAAAGATAACCAAAACACCAAATATATATATATAAATGAACAAGTAATTTGTACATGATCCTTAAATGATTCAACCAGTACAATTATATATGATAAGGTAAATACAATGAAATGTTATATATGAAAATCCATTATAAAAACATAGATTTAGTGTTCTCCCCCATGATACAAGTTATCATTGATCACAAAAAAGCTTCATTGATCACCACAACCACATCGAATCACAACAACCCTTTACACATTAAAAAGAATCAATAATGGTCAACTCAAAACAAAAAATGATAAAATAATGTCTATCTAGACCATCTCATGACATGTTCAACATCATCACAGACATAACACATGTGGGTTCATGACCAGTGCATGGGTGATTATACTCCATCTCAACAAGACACCCTAAAAATAATACCAGAAAAGAAATAAACTATTTCACATCATGGTATAATAGATTCTCATAGTAAGGAAAAGGTGAAAAAAAAATTCCATGTTATCAAATATCTCACAGTACTATATTACCAAAATATAAGATTAAAAAAATATTAATCTATAACTAATAAACCATAATAAGTATAAAGATTTCTGAGAAGTCAAAGCGATATCATCCTGGAATCTTAGTATCACACATGATAATAAAGAGGAAAAAAGGTAAATAACAGTCAGTCATTAGTCCACTCCTCTCCAACCATGATATTGGGGACAAAATCCACTAGAATCCAATTTTGTCAGTGTCCCTAATTTCATGGGTGGTTTAAAATTTTAAATCACAAAACATACATAATATATATCTCTCATAGCCACAATAAGGGATTAAACCTATAATTAACCTCAAAAATATCTATCATCTCTCAAACACCCACATTCCACTACTATAGAATATATATCCTATAATACCACAATCAATTTAGAGGATATTAAAATAATTATTAAGATAAACATTAAATAAAACAATAATTTCCCTTCAAATTTCTTTCGCTCCCAGAATTATCCCACCTCTTCCTAGGTTCCCTAAGATATAAAATAATTTTGTAATTATATTAATCATATAACCACATTGGTTAAATTATTTAACACTTCCATTCTTTAAATCTATGAACATTTTGACTCATCCAAATATACAATAAAAGAAACCTAAACCATGCTCATCTAGTTGTTTCAAGCAATGGGGGTTAGAAGGAAAAAAATCAACCCAAATATCTATACAATAAAAACATTTTCATTTTATAGTAGAAATATTAGATTTCAAAACAAGAAATAGTGGGGTATCCCAAAATAATTATTCTTCATTAACCATGGTGTAATCCCTAATACTATTAGGTATATCGTTGTGTATCCCACCATCATAGATGCCTACTGCTACCGAAATATTTGGCATCTCAATCCATTTCTCCCTAAACCATCATCCATCTATGTCTCATATCACATATCATAGCAATGGGACACATCCATGACAGTAAAATATGTAAATAAGAAAAAATAAAATATTTATCATAGAATCTAGTCCCTAGAACTAACACACCAAGCCTTTATAAGGAAATGAGCTTGATCATACCAAAATAAATATTTTTAGTAAAAAAATATATTGATACCATATTATATTAACTAATTCATTTAAAATAGGTCAATCCCTAATTTACATTGAATAATTATCTATTAATAACTATTGATTAATTTTGTATTCTTTAACCAACACTTTGATTTCCAACACATTATATGAGAGAATGATAATAATTAAACATGCCTCTTTATTATTTCTCGAATAAGTTTTACCAAATGTATAGTTTTTTCTCATATTTAAAAACCTAAAAAACATGTTAATATATAACATGAAAATAATATATCACATTATGTATACAATAATATGGAGAAAAATTTACATAATGGAAACACATGTGACTCTATATCCAAAACCAATTCATTCTTTAATATCTAGATAATTTTAATTATGATCAATTCCACCATTACCTAATGAGATAAGTATTTATGACTTTATGATTAAAAATAAAAACATAGAGCTTTAATGAAATCCATACCTCAAATATTTCAATATTCCTTGAATAATAAAGGAACAAAAATAGGAAATATTTGATCAGATCTCACATAAATAATCAATATCCCACATAGAATGTTACACCATGACCGCATCTACAAATATAAAAATAACTCTCTAAGAATAAAGTAGATCGTCCTTTATAGAATGGAAATATATATAGGTAGGAAAAAACACGACAAAATTCATAATATATTGAGGTAACATTCCACAAAGATGACTGAGGATTGATCTCAAGAATACGGGGGTTGAATCTAATAAAAGGGGGTTCAAGGGGTTTTAAAAATCTATCTAGTGTGCTTATTCTTTAAGGGTAAAATTGGTGGTATAAAAAATTCAACCCGTGATCATGAATTTATAGAATAACATTACATTAGAATAACATGGTGTGGTTCCCTAAAATGTAAAATTAAGGTGTTTTCATTGGAAAAAAATATGTATTATGGAAAGAGACCATTGTATAACACACCTAGTCAAAGTCGTATCAATTAAAAATAATAATTACATTCAATAGATCATATTAATTTAAAAATTCACCGTGAAACAGTGAATCAACTATGCATTATAATTATAATAATCAAGAAGGAGGATATAGAACATCTTGACTCTGTGATGTAACAACCCCAAAAAAGGAAGAATCATTGAAACATACCTCCCAATACTCTATGATATAGGGGTACCGCTACTTTTAGAACCACCCAAACCTTCCACTTGAACATCTTTGTAGAAACACTAAATCCACACCATATACTTCTCTCACAAACACAGTCCATGGCATAGTAGTATCCTATACACCCCAATCATTTTATGTAATTAAAATATTAGCTTAACTCTCCTTTATCAACCTCCTATCCTCCACTAATAACATAGAAAATCTAAAACACACAAAAGAATATTCTATATGGAATTGGGACTTACATAAATGTGGTCAATTAGTGACATAGGATTCAGAATCCTATATTTAGTTAGTGAAAAGGGTTTTACAGATGTACATTCCATGTGTTACATAGTTTTTTTTCAAACCTAATGCTTATTACTGAAATAGTTTTTTGTAAACCAAAAGTCTATTGGTGACTATGGTTTCCCAAACATATGGTAAATTAGTAACTTATTTTTTAGAAACTGGAGACCCATAAATATTTCATGATATGTAAAAGCATAACCAATGAATTATAAGATGATATATGTACCAAAACATAAATAAAAATAATCTTGAATTTTAGTGTGAATTGAACAATAAAACATTCATATTTCAAAAACCAATTAATGTTTATAGAAAATTTTTTGGATCATATAAAAAAATTATAATAAATTATAATAAATCTATAGAAATAATTTTGTTGGTGGATTAAAAATAGTACCTTCATAAAATAATTTTCAATAATGATTTTTAAATAGATGGAAAAAAATTATCATTTCATAATCACATTAAAAATATTAGGAAATACCCCCTTATTAAAACGGTTGAAATCTCCTTAAATATGTTCCATTTAAAATAAATAAATTTGTCATGGTAATTTTTATTTAAAAACTATACATTAAACAAAAAAAGGATTATAAAAGCATAATGTAAGACAAATATTATTTTAAAAACTATCATAGAGAAGAAATAAAATAGTTAAATACTTCATTTGTGAAAAAAGACATTAAATCCTTTTTAAAATAGAGAATTAAATTTTAAATAAAAAATTTATTTTGAAAAAAGTATCAAAAACATCACCTACTCCAAAAAACATTATTAGTTAAATTCATTGGGGAATAAATTATAACATTGAAAGGAATCATCATAAATAATAATTCTAGTGCTGTGAGAGAAATTATAAAATTTCTCTTAGTAAAATTGCTTTCCATACATGTAAAAGATGGAGTTTCTAATCAATATAAAAATTTATTTAAAAATTTATGAATTATAAAATTAAAATTAAAAAACATCAATAATATATCCATGAAAAATAATTAAATTTCTTATGGATGAAATTAAGAGTGGAAGGTAAACAATGGATTATGAAATAATGGAAAATAATCTTATTTGGAGAGGTTTAGATAACTTGCTCAATTTTGATGAAGGAATAAATTAATATATTTAATTTCCTATATATTGTGGTCGAATGTAGATAACATTTGATAGATGAAACCAACCACATAAAATCATATATAAATATTAATACTTGTGACTTAAGAAGAGATGTTAATTCAATAAAAATCCATAGATGTTAAGAAACATTTTCATTAAAAACCCTTGAACGAGAGAAAAAGATATAGAATTTAAAATAAAATTAATAAAAGTTAAATCATGATATTATATATACAATACGTAGTATATGTAACATTTAAATAAACTCAGGTGTATAAACAGAACATTTCATAATGGAAATTGAGATTAAACGCCCTAACATTGTAATTATCTTTCAAATTGAAAAATAATGAATGGTAGATGTGAAATGGGTTTGTTAATCACTATAATTTATTTAATAATTACAATAAAATAAAATAATGTCCAATATTCACAACATATAAAGGGAAAAAACTATTATTGTGTATCATATATAAATGATGAAAAATTGAGACACAAAAACAATTAAAACATAAGAAATTATTAAATAGAAATTAATTGAAGGAGATATATTGAAATAAAACATAAAATATCATGAAATAAATAATTAATATTATTTTATATCCAATAGGTAGTACATATAAAATTTAAATAAAATTAGGTTCATAATAACAACATGACTCAAGGAAAATAAATTATGATTAAACACCCTTAAATTATTGTTATTATTTTAATTGAAAAGACATAAATGGTATAAAATGAGATTTATTTTAAAGACAATTATATTTAAAAAAATTATTATATAATAAATTTGTTGCCAATATATACACCACAAAAATTTAATTAGTGGTGAATACAAATCATGTCTTAACAAATCATAATTGAGACAAACAAAATATTACCTTAAATCCCTCGTATCCCAAATTCATCTAACCTACTATAATATTACTATTATAACCACCTATTTTATAACCTTTTTTAACCAATATAATTTTATAAATATTATTTATAAAAATTTATTACCAATGTATTATTTAGTAATATTTTATTTTTGTCATTACATATTATTAGCTTCAATTACTAGTTTCATAATGGTAGTGTCGATTAAATTTTATAGAATAAAATTTCATTATAAAAATAAATTAATGTGTAATAAAATAGATTTTTATAATTATTTATCAATTTATAATTTCATTTCATAGTTATTTTATCTATGATTCATAATCAAAAAGTCATTAATGAGGTTGTTTTGGTAATTTCCACGAACGTGGGTTGTTATCTTAATAAGATGTTAGATATTAATATTAAAAATCCAAAAAAATCGTTAAATAATTATTATTTCCAAATATCAATGTTGTTTTTTATCAATGTTGACCCATTTTAAAAATGTTTATCATTGTTATTATATGTTTTTAAACCAACCTGAATAAGAAAAACATATAATTTAAGGGTGAGTGTGGTAATGAATGTAATTTTTTTGGAATAAAATAATTATTTAAGAAGTGTAATTATATTATTAATAGGTTTTTATGTTTTGGAACTATATTATAATATATTTTGATAAATAACAATATAATATTGTGAAAATTAAAATTTCTCACCTTTTTGGAGGTAATAGTCTTCACATTTGAACATAAATTGTGTTCATTTTCCATATATTAGAAGGAATATAAGGAATGGTATATAATTTTTAAATATTAATAATGTTATTATTTAAAATTATTACTCGAACTAGCCTTTTATAACCCTTTATATATGTTGGTCATGAAAAATCTAGCATATCTTTCATTGAAGTGGTAGTCTACGCATATGCCAGATGACTTGTATATTTTTTAGAATGGTTTTAGAGGAAGGCATAAAAATGATGTTATGTTATTATAATATCAGATTAAAATATTATTAATTTTCATTTTATCATAGATTCATGGATATATTATTCCTTATGCAGTGATACGAGGAAAGAATTAATAGATCTCAATTGAGAACATTACCTCTCCCTTTGGATGTTTTTCCTTGGATGACACAATAAGTATCCTAATCATGGTCTTATGGAAATTCCAAGGCCTGTAAGATGTGGGTAGAGACTTTATGAGTTAACTAGGAGTAATTTTGGTCAAAATAAGTCTTTTTAATGTTTTGGATAAATGTGGTTGAAGTGGTCTCATTTTATTAGGGATGAAAATGGAATCCGAATAAACACTAATTAATTTTCAATGATTTAATGACACTATTTAGGGGTAAATGGGACCAAAATTTTGAAATAATGAAATTTTAGGTGAGATAATATCTATAAATTCTCTTATAATTATTTCAAAAAAGGATTTAAACATATTCCACGACTTATATCATTTGATATTTACATTTTATTATTTTTTTTGACTTTGCAAACATGTTTTTACCCAAGATATTAGTTTTTTATTAAAAATATATGGTAACATCTCTAACCAATATTTTTTCTGATGAAACTAAATTTATGATCCATATAATCAAATTTTATTTTTAAATAACATAAAACAAAATTTTAAATTAAAACTTTCAATATATAGAAAACCCATATCTATAATAAATGTTATTAATACTATTACATGTTCTTAATTTATATATGATTTATTAATAATAAAATTTGTGATGATATATTTTAATATAAGTGAAAATATCATAGAATTCAGATTTTATAAAATAGATCAATATAATTTATTATATAAAAATTTCACATCCATCCTTAAATAATATTCCCAAAATAACACTTTCACCAATATAAATGCCATTAACTTTAATCATTGTAATAAACAATTTAAGCATAAAAGATAAGTTTAACATATTAAATAATATTAAAACGTTTATCTATAATATATAATCCATTTTTTTATATAAAATTTATATATGTTATGAAAATTATTTTTTCAATATAGTCAAATAAAAATAGTTTTTTGTACATTATTACTTATGTATTCAAAACATTAAAAATTGTTTTTATAAATTCCTTATAGTATTAATAATTAATTAATTTTAATTTTTAAATATATTGTATATTTATAAATTTTTTCAAAAAATATGAATTCATAATTTTATAATGATAATGTCGTAAAAGTGGCGGTATTAATACAATCAATATTTTTAATTATTCATGTAAACAATTCATTGTTTTAGAAAAATTTAAAAAAATGTATCCAAAATATTATTTTGACATGATAAATTGAAATAAAAAAATTTATTTTGTAGAATAAAAATTATATAATTATATAATTTTTCTTTTACATGGAAAATAAAAAATAATGAAATCCCGATTTTGTTGAATTATTCTAATTTAAAATGTTATGTGTTCATAATCATAGTTTTTATGCATTTATAATTGAATATAATTCTTATTTAATAGTGGTTTTATAATATATAAATTTTAATAAACATATTTTTCTCATGTATCATCATTTGTTTTATTTCAGTTTTGTGTGTGAAATAATCTATCGATGCAATGTTTTTTAAGGTAAATTTATATGGTAAAATAAAGAGGTGCTCTATTATTCCCAATATAAATTAATTTAAGACGTTAAATATAATTATTTCTTATTAAAAAAAATTACTATAAATATCTAATAGATAATCAGCACTCAATGTATATCTTTAAAATATATACAAATCATGTTATTTTGGAGAAGACTATATAATGTATCTTTTACTCATAATAAGAATATATTAAAATTCAAATCAATTTCCTCAAAATACGAACCTATAGCTAAGCATTTTATTTTAGAGAGACACATCTTCCATAATTAATTCTCACAATCCAATTTCAAAAAAAAATAAAAGAATAATTATTGTGATAATATATGATAAAATCATGGTAAATGATCATATGAATATAAAATATCAAAACTAAGATGTATTCTCCAATGAAAAAGTCACTTAAATGTATGAAATATTCAATGTTACTATGTCAAAGTTTTTCATCCTATAACACTCTCTATTTATTAGAGGATATATATGATCATTTCATTAATTGGTTCTTTATCTTCAATGTGTATATATTATATCATCAAATTCCATTTAAATCCTTGATAATGGTTCATAATGAGAATGTGATAAACCAAATAATATCCCATGAGAGTTTCTATACAAGTTTGGAGTCTTAATTTCACTAAACTTATACAAATTATTTATTAGTTGATACTCCACCACCTTTTTTAGTGTGATGAAACCTTGGTTCTTCTATTCCATAGATGAATCCACAATCCAATATCCATATAGGGATATATTTTTTATGAGAACACTCAATCTCTACAGAATCAAAATTTTAGGATTTTTTAATATACATATACATATACATAAGATTTTCATTATAACTATATTTTCCTATTCATTTAAAAAAAATAAACTAATAATCAAAAATAACTAACCATTCTTTAATACGAACCGAGGAACAATTGAACTGTAATCCACGGTACGATGATAATTTTTTTTGAAAAAAAACATAACATTCTTACAAAGCTTTTATATATTAATATATTAATATTAATTATATAAAATTATGAACCATGATATAACTGTAAATTTTTAGCAACTTTTTAAGCTTTGATACATAAATAACATGTTAAAAAAGTCTACATTTTACCCCCATTAGTTCCACATAACAAAATCCTTTCTTAAACACATACTATAGAAAATATATATTCATATCCGAGGTAAAATAAAACATAATAAGGTATGATCTTAAAATCTTAATAATGGTCAATAAGGGATATATGAATTGTTATTTAGACATAACACATGCATTATGGGTATGAGACCAAGATATTAGCCATTTAAAATCCTATGAAACTATTCTTATATCTTAAACATGCGTCATGGAATAATGCATGTAATTTCATAAGATATGAATAAAAAAACACATAATCCATGAAAAGATAACATTAACTTAATATCATATCATAATAGTGTGGAATAAAGTGTAGAATAACCATAATCATATCAATCTTATATCATGGCTACCTACAAAGGCATTCAAAAACTGTTAGGCTTGGGAAAACTACCCATGTACCTTATTAGTGGTTTGGATAACTTATTTAGTAACTTTCTTCTAGTTTGGTATAACCTCTCATGTTACCACTAGTTTTTAGTAGGTATAACCTCTTATGTACCCTTTTTATGAGGTTTTAGATAACCACCCATTTACTGTAACACCCCAGGTAAATAAAGAATATGACATTTCATATTTATCCATATTTGTGAATAAAATATTTAAATAACTTTAAAGGGGACGCTATGCTCGATGGCGTACCCAACACGCAACAACGAGTTTCTTGGGAATCTTATGTTGCACTCTAATAATATAATAATATTATTTTAAATGGTAGTTAACATGTAGCCGTTGTAATGGCGGGAATGGATAGAAATAACTAAAATATGATTATATATGTTTTTAAATGTTTTTACATTTATCCAATAAAAGATAATGGCTTAAAATACGGAAAGAATTCAATTTTAGGCATATATGCCCTAGTTTTTACTAAAGGTTCACTTATCACCTTTTGATGGCGAACCGTCATTAAATATAGTTTTGATCACTCTTATACATTCTTTTGGACCAAATAAAACTCTTATTAAGAATCGGGACATCAAAATTTACTTTGTGTAAATTTTTGGTATCTTTCCGATAAAGTTCATTTTTTAATGAATAGTGTAAAATGTTGTATTTTAATTCAAAACCACTTTTTAATCTAATTTATTTATATGATTAGATTATATTTTGAATTGGTTTTAAAGTGAAATTAGAAAATATTTTTACAATTAAATCCAATAGTGTTCGTTGGAATCAATTTCACTTTGAAATCAGACTTAAACTAGTGTCAATCTTTTGATACTTATTGTTCCATAAAACACGCTATTTGACATGACAGCGGGAATTAATTATTAAATTAATTAATGTGACTTATATGTTTTGAATTTTGTAAAATGGAATTCATTTTTGAATTCAGAATATCAAATATAGCTTAGGGTGAATTTTTCGGATTTTTCGGAAAAACATCAATTTTTGATGAATAGTGAAACCACTAAGTGGTACTTATAAAAACTGATTTTCCGTTTAAATGAAATTTTTCCATCATTGTGTTTTGATTTTCAAAAATCCGACATACATGGTTGTCATTAAGAAGTAAAATGTGGTTCAATGAGATTAAAATAATTTTTTGGTGAATAGTAACTTATTAAGTTTTTAATCGCGATTAGTGGTAATTAGTGTAGTTTAATGTAAAAATAATGCTTTAATAAAATGATATGAGCTTGACACATGTCTTACCTTCATTGGTTGTATCATGGCCGACCAAGACAAGACATGGGTCAACTTGGGGACCCCATGGATCCACTTTGGTTGGGAAATGACATAAATAACATTTTATTTAATGTAAAAGTAAAATTGACACAAACATGATATGTTTTACTAAAACAATTTTTAAGTGGGGTTATACAAGTCATCTTTTTGATTATAAATATTCATTGGAAAGATAAAAAGATTTCCTAAATCATAGTATTTTTTTATAATTTTTAGACATTAAAAAAATTAAATTATTTATGACATAATAATGATGCAGCGATGACATCATTATTTGACGATTTAAATAAAATGAAAAGATAATGTAAAATCTATGAACTACACATGTCCAAAACTTATTGGATGAGTTGATTTCGAAGCCTTATCACCTTATACACGAATTATATCAATGTGGGACCTTTTGAAACCGAAACAAATTTTCAAATAAAGTAATATTTCTTTACTTTCCAAAAGTGCCCCTCCTCTCCTCTTATAAAAGGCCCCCACCTCTACCTCATTTCACACACTCCTCAAGCCTTTGGCTTGGCCAAACCCTGCCCATTTACTCTCTCCACATCCCTCTCCTCATCCTAGAGGATTCCATTTGGGAAGAATCCTTTCAAAGGAAGCCTTTAGGCTCAAATCAAAAGGAGTTACACTTTTAAAGGTAATTCATTCTCTCATGTTCATTTGTTTTATTTTGCTTCTCCAACCCCCTAAACTCTTTTTATTTACTTATTTTGTAACAACACCAGTATCTTCAATATACTAGTATGTTATTATAAGACTTATTCGAGCTACACTCTCACACAACTACATCAAATGGTTAAAGAACATACGGTTTCCGTGGATGGTGAAATTCTGCCTCCGAAAACGATGATTGTTTAATACTCATTTAACACCTTCAAAGGTGGCCATTATGATGTCACTATTTTTATATATGATATATAATATGTTTATGTTTTACTTATACTTCTGTATTTTTCATTTGTGCCTTAACTTTATGGCTTCCATTATGGGTATACGCGATATCTTCATTTTAGGAAGTGCGGACTACCGCCCCCTCAAAGTGACGTGATTCGTTAATGCCATATGTGGGACGTATAAGGGATGGATTTAATGTTATTAAATATGATTTTATAATGGAATTATTATATACCTCTATATCATTATTATTTCTTTCCATTAAAGTATGAGATAGAAATGAAAGTAGCGTTCATGCGTACGTACGGCTTACCGTCTCCATGAACGGTGCATTTCATTTCTTATCCCCAAATGTAATGTACTATTATAAGTACATGTATATAATGGATATATATGATGAATGATACATCTAAATGATTAATATAATTCTGTAATTAAAATATACATACCTCTCATTTAGTTTTAATTCCATTAATATGACAAAGAAATGAAAATAGCGTTCATGCGTACGTATGGCTTACCATCTCCATGAACGGTGCATTTCATTTCTTACCTCTAAATGATTATGTAATGTTATAAATGCATTAATTTACTGGATATATATTACATATATGATATCTACATAATGAATACAATTCTGGATATAATAAACATTTGGCCACACGAACAACATGTAATTGTAAGAAGTCCACTTTCGACTTAAGAACAAAATATCGACAAAACAAATATTATTAACTTAAATGATTACATAATGTTTATGACATGGTAATAAGTGGTATAAAAGTAATAATGAACTTGAAAAAGGTTCTTAATAAATTAGAAATTAAATCATGTTTATTATTCAGGATATTAAAGAACGATCGAGTCAAGTCGGACCCGAGGTAAGGGATCCTACTCCTCTCTTTCTTTTTAAGTACACACTTTTATGTCATTCCTTTTAAAGCTCATCTTTCTTGTTATTGGGATGATATTTTATATTAAAATTACTGTAATTTATATGTTCATGTGATGAGATACCCTATTTGATCTCATCAATCCATATTCGTATGTTTTATGTGGCGCCGTTAGGCTGCCGAGTTTTCGTAAGGGATTTTTCATCTCACTTTTATTCCCGTGAGATTTATGCTACATTTGCCACAAATTCCATTGAGTGGTGTATGTAATGCCCATTATTCTAATCTTTGTGTAATATACTTTCGTTTATGAGTATTTACATCAATGATCTATTGTCCTTCTTTCATGGGGTGTATGTTTTGAATGATACCCAAGTCGGTAAGGGAACCTTTCACCCTCCTCTTTTTTTAAAAGACTTCTTTTGTTGGGTCTTTTAATTTACATATTTTTATGTTGGGATATGTTCTCATATATCCTTATTGATGTAAATTTTATGTCCAAGTGATGAGATATGCTTTTTATCTCTCATCAACTCATTTTGATGTGATGTCGTTAGGCTATCAAGGGAACTTTTTAACCCAATTTCGATTTCTTTGGGTTCAACATGTAGACATTGAATATGTCATCTATTGAATATGTGTGAATGACATTTTATTGTTTTACACTTAATATCCACTTATATTGTGTGTATTTATATTTGTCACACATATTTTTGAGATTGATTTGTCCTTAATTTAAGGATACCTTCTTTATAAGGGATTTTATCACATTTGACATTTCTATTGAGGGTTCATTGTTGTTATGCACCAATTCACTCTTATATGGTGTATATACTGTCCTTTGGAGTATTATATCATGAATCCATTTATTCTCATGATATTATGAAGTTCTTACTAAATGTTATTCCTCAATTATTGTATTCAAGTGTCTCTAATTTTGGTAAAACCCCTTTTACCAAAATATCGTTTTAAATATTTTAATTATTTGTTCTTGTTAATATCCATTTTTTCAAAATAGTTTTAAGGATTTATTTATATGGATATTAATGGTTTAAAATTTTAAGCTTCAAGGTGGTATGGGACACTTTGATTCAAAAATCTCTTTATTAAATGTTTTGAACGGTTTTAGAAATGGTTTCTTTTTGTATGGATTCATTATTTCAAAATACTAAAATGTTATATTATGATTGAAATGTGGAAATGTTTTGTTTCCTTTATGCATGTTTTATGTGATACTTTTATGTTATGGTTCTTGGGCATTGTTATGAAAACGGGTGGTTCTGTGATAAACTAAGGGCGGGTGAGCCCGATATAGCTCTCCAATGCATTGGGTAACGCGAAGGAGTGAAACGTTAAGGTTTCTCCGAAGAGATTTTAGGGAATATACTGTGATGGGTATTCCAAACGTAACCAATAGGGTTACTCCCTACGTAAGAATGTTATGAATGCCTCAATTTACCTTTATGTCTTATGTTTTCTATGATTTATTCATGATTTGTTATGCCTATGTTTTATGGGTAAAGTATGATTTCATTCTTATGTATATATGAACTCATGTTTCCTTTCCATATTTTTATAACCCTTACTGAGCTTTTTATGCTCATCCAAAGTTTTTGAAATGTTTTTCACAGGTCAAGGGAAAGGTACATGATGTGATGATAGTGTCAAGGATGTGTCAAGAAAGAATCCGTGTTTTATTTTAAATAGGTTTCCGTTGATGGGAAGAATGAATTTTGTCTTTTTATGTAACCACTTTGTTTAAATGTGGAATGTAATGCAAGTTTCATGATCTAATTCTCTAAAACTCTAAACCTGAAAAGATCCTCAATGTGTAATCTTGTAATAACTCAAGATTAAGTAAGGTTTAAGGCTGGGGCCTTATAGTTGGTATCAAAGGCCGGTTTAGATAACTTTAGAGGTTAAGGTATTCTATAATCATAAGTGACATTACCATAATGGTTAGGATTTCAGAAAGAGTCCTAGTTTTAGATAAAGTGAATGAGTAAGTATATCTTAGTGTTTACCTTCCTCGTTAGTACATGATGGTTTTGTTGATATACTCACACTGACCTTTTTGGTTTTAGTAAATGGCTGGATCTAGCAGGCACCAAAGTGACAATGGGTTTGAAGGAAACTGTGGTGGTTGTCTGATTAAGATACTCGATGAGATGGGGGATTCAATGAGGAATCTCATGGTTTTTCTAAACCAACTATCAAGGAGTCATGATCAACCACTTGAACCTTGGTGAGTTCTCTAATGCATCATGTACGAGATGGCCAACTCGATGTGGAAATTCAGGTAATAATTATTAAGGTAACCATTAGGGTTTATATGATCCTTACTTTTGAGGTAATTATGGGTTATTATATGATATGATGGAAAATGAAGGGCATGAGATAAAATTGAGGTTAAAATATGTTATGATTATTCTTGGAGATTTTATCTCATTTAGGGGAATGTTTTAAGAATTATATAGTTTTGGAAAAAGGACAACACGCAGACCGTGTGACATCCCGTCGCGTCGGACAAAGCTGCGGGAATCGAACCCACAACCAAAGTGCGACTGGTATTTATCGCCTACCACTGGACTACGTGAAGTCCCTGGTTAGTTTGACCGATTATTTTTAGTTATATGATTTTATGAATTAAGAGTAAGTTTATTTTGGAGGATATGTGATTAGGATAATTACTTTTCAATGTGAGACTTTAGGAGCAACTGATGTTGTTTGGAGATAAATGTTACGATTTAACTTGGTAGACTATGTGACTAAATCCTTCAAATATTTGGGTTTCAATCTTAGTTTGGTTTACTTTGAAGAATTTTATGGACAAATGGTCCTCGTTGAACTTTGGGTTTTGTTGGACAAATTTTGGAGATTAAGAATAGATTTTCTTTTTATAAAGGGTTAACCTTTTCTGGATTATCTGATCTTGTACTAGCCTTTTTGGTTTTGGTTTTGGTTAAAGACATGGTAAGTATATAGTTCTATTTTGTGGATTAGGTGATTCTCTAGAAGTTGATTATAGTACTCTTAATGTGAACAAGTCTTCCTAAATACTCGTCTTTTGGAGAAAATATGAGTTTGTGTAAGGAATCTAATAAAAGTTGAAAGTCAATATGATAAGTGATTATGTTTCCTTATTAATAAATTCCTCAATAAAAAGTAACTTAAAACAAAAATGTTGTCTATTAACTCTTCCTACTGGGGAATCGAATACCGTTTAACCCATCACAAGTTTGTGATTTTCTCGTGGTAAACTTTCTCCTAAACATGTTTTCTATCACTCTCCATCAGAACATGACCCTTCGTTTTTTCCTCCATGTCCATATTTTCATACATGGAATCCTAGTATGGGTTAACTCGGGTGACCTTTGTACTTACCTCTCTTTATTTTAAAGTGTTTGTTTTACCGACTTTTGTTCCGATGTGGGACTTTCAAGGATGTTTCCAAGCGCAATTTTAAAATTGCGAGGATGCAATTCCCAAAAGGGGGGAAGGATGTAACACCCCAGGTAAATAAAGAATATGACATTTCATATTTATCCATATTTGTGAATAAAATATTTAAATAACTTTAAAGGGGACTCTATGCTCGATGGCGTACCCAACACGCAACAACGAGTTTCGTGGGAATCTTACGTTGCACTCTAATAATAAAATAAAATTATTTTAAATGGTAGTTAACATGTAGCCGTTGTAATGGCGGGAATGGATAGAAATAACTAAAATATGATTATATATGTTTTTAAATGTTTTTACATTTATCCAATAAAAGATAATGGCTTAAAATACGGAAAGAATTCAATTTTAGGCGTATATGCCCTAGTTTTCACTAAAGGTTCACTTATCACCTTTTGATGGCGAACCGTCATTAAATATAGTTTTGATCACACTTATACATTCTTTTGGACCAAATAAAACTCTTATTAAGAATCGGGACATCAAAATTTACTTTGTGTAAATTTTTGGTATCTTTCCGATAAAGTTCATATTTTTAATGAATAGTGTAAAATGTTGTATTTTAATTCAAAACCACTTTTTAATCTAATTTATTTATATGATTAGATTATATTTTTAATTGGTTTTAAAGTGAAATTAGAAAATATTTTTACCATTAAATCCAATAGTGTTCGTTTGAATCAATTTCACTTTGAAATCAGCCTTAAACTAGTGTCAATCTTTTGATACTTATTGTTTCAAAAAACACGCTATTTGACATGACAGCGGGAATTAATTATTAAATTAATTAATGTGACTTATATGTTTTGAATTTTGTAAAATGGACTTCATTTTTGAATTTATAATATCAAATATAGCTTAGGGTGAATTTTTGGGATTTTTCTGAAAAACTTCAATTTTTGATGAATAGTGAAACCACTAAGTGGTACTTATAAAAACTGATTTTCCGTTTAAATGAAAATTTTCCATCATTGTGTTTTGATTTTAAAAAATCCGACATACATGGTTGTCATGAAGAAGTAAAATGTGGTTCAATGAGATTAACATAATTTTTTGGTGAGTAGTAACTTATTAAGTTTTTAATCGCGATTAGTGGTAATTAGTGTAGTTTAAGGTAAAAATAATACTTTAATAAAATGAGATGAGCTTGACACATGTTTTACCCTCATTGTTTGTATCATGGCCGACCAAGACAACCCATGGGTCAACTTGGGGACCCCATGGATCCACTTTGGTTGGGAAATGACATAAATAACATTTTATTTAATGTAAAAGTAAAATTGACACAAACATGATATGTTTTACTAAAACAATTTTTAAGTGGGGTTATTAAAGTCATATTTTTGATTATAAATATTAATTGGAAATATAAAAAAATTTCCTACATCATAGTATTTTTTTTATAATTTTTAGACATTAAATAAATTAAATTATTTATGACATAATAATGATGCAGCGATGACATCATTATTTGACGATTTAAATAAAATGGAAAGATAATGTAAAATCTATGAACTACACATGTCCAAAACTTATTGTATGAGTTGATTTCGAAGCCTTATCACCTTATCCACGAATTATATCAATGTGGGACCTTTTGAAACCGAAACCCATTTTCAAATAAAGTAATATTTCTTTACTTTCCAAAAGCGCCCATCCTCTCCTGTTATAAAAGGCCCCCACCTCTACCTCATTTCACACACTCCTCAAGCCTTTGGCTCGGCCAAAACCTGCCCCTTTACTCTCTCCACATCCCTCTCCTCATCCTAGAGGATTCCAATTGGGCAGAATTCTTTCAAAGGAAGCCTTTAGGCTCAAATCAAAAGGATTTACACTTTTAAAGGTAATTCATTCTCTCATGTTCATTTGTTTTATTTTGCTTCTCCAACCCCTTAATCTCTTTTTATTTACTTATTTTGTAACAACACCAGTATCTTCAATATACTAGTATGTTTTTATAAGATTTATTCGAGCTACACTCTCACACAACGACATCAAATGGTTAAAGAACATACGGTTTCTGTGGATGGCGAAATTCTGCCTCCCGAAACGATGATTATTCAATACTCATTTAACACCTTCAAAGGTGGCCATTATGATGTCACTATTTTTATATATGATATATAATATGTTTATGTTTTACTTATAATTCTGTATTTTTCATTTGTGCCTTAACTTTATGGCTTCCATTATGGGTATACGCGATATCTTCATTTTAGGAAGTGCGGACTACCGCCCCCTCAAAGTGACGTGATTCGTTAATGCCATACGTGGGACGTATAAGGGATGGATTTAATGTTATTATATATGATGTTATACTGGAATTATTATATACCTCTATATCATTATTATTTCTTTCCATTAAAGTATGAGATAGAAATGAAAGTAGCGTTCATGCGTACGTACGGCTTACCGTCTCCATGAACGGTGCATTTCATTTCTTATCCCCAAATGTAATGTACTATTTTAAGTACATGTATATAATGGATATATATGATGAATGATACATATAAATGAAAATATAATTCTGTAATTAAAATATACATACCTCTCATTTAGTTTTAATTCCATTAATATGACAAAGAAATGAAAGTAGTGTTCATGCGTACGTACGGCTTACCGTCTCGATGAACGGTGCATTTCATTTCTTACCTCTAAATGATTATGTAATGTTATAAATGCATGAATTTAATGGATATATATTACATATATGATATCTACATAATGAATACAATTCTGGATATAATAAACATTTGGCCACACGAACAACATGTAATTGTAAGAAGTCCACTTTCGACTTAAGAACCAAATATCGGCAAAACAAATATTATTAACTTAAATGATTACATAATGTTTATGACATGGTAATAATTGGTATAAAAGTAATAATGAACTTGAAAAAGGTTCTTAAGGAATTATAAATTAACTCAAGTTTATTATTCTGGAGATGAAAGAACGATCGAGTCAAGTCGGACCCGAGGTATGGGATCCTACTCCTCTCTTTCTTTCTAAGTACACACTTTTATGTCATTCCTTTTAAAGCTCATATTTCTTGTTATTGGGATGATCTTTTATATTCCAATTACTGTAATTTTTATGTTCATGTGATGAGATACCCTATTTGATCTCATCAATCCATATTCGTAAGTTTTATGTGGCGCCGTTAGGCTGCCGAGTTTTCGTAAGGGATTTTTCATCTCACTTTTATTCCCGTGAGATTTATGCTACATTTTCCACAAATTCCATTGAGTGGTGTATGTAATTCCCATTATTCAACTCCTTGTGTAATATACTTCCATTTATGAGTATTTACATCAATGATCTATTGTCTTTCTTTCATGGGGTGTATGTTTTGAAAGATACCCAAGTCGGTAAGGGAACCTTTCACCCTCCTCTTTTTTTAAAAGACTTCTTTTGTTGGGTCTTTTAATTTACATATTGTTATTTTGGGATATGTTCTCATATATCCTTATTGATGTAAATTTTATGTCCAAGTGATGAGATACGCTTTTTATCTCTCATCAACTCATTTTGATGTGATGCCGTTAGGCTGTCAAGGGAACTTTTTAACCCAATTTCGATTTCTTTGGGTTCAACATGTAGTCATTGAATATGTCATCTATTGAATATGTGTGAATGACATTTTATTGTTTTACACTTAATATCCACTTATATTTGGTGTATTTATATTTTTCACACATATTTTTGAGATTGATTTGTCCTTAATTGAAGGATACCTTCTTTATAAGGGATTTCATCACATTTGACATTTCTATTGAGGGTTCATTGTTGTTATGCACCAATTCACTATTATATGGTGTATATACTGTCCTTTGGAGTATTATATCATGAATCCATTTATTCTCATGATATTATAAAGTTCTTACTAAATGTTATTCCTCAATTATTGTATTCAAGAGTCTCTAATTTTGGTAAAACCCCTTTTACCAAAATATCGTTTTAAATATTTTAATTATTTGTTCTTGTTAATATCCATGTTTTCAAAATGGTTTTAAGGATTCATTTATATGGATATTAATGGTTTAAAATTTGAAGTTTCAAGGTGGTATGGGACACTTTGATTCAAAAATCTCTTTATTAAATGTTTTGAACGGTTTTTGAAATGGTTTCTTTTTGTATGGATTCATTATTTCGAAATACTAAAATGTTATATTATGATTGAAATGTGGAAATGTTTTGTTTCCTTTATGCATGTTTTATGTGATACTTTTATGTTATGGTTCTTGGGAATTGTTATGAAAACGGGTGGTTCCGTGAAAAACTAAGGGCGGGTGAGCCCGATATAGCTCTCCAATGCATTGGGTAACGCGAAGGAGTGAAACGTTAAGGTTTCTCCGAAGAGATTTTAGGGAATATACTGTGATGGGTATTCCAAACGTAACCAAGTTGGTTACTCCCTACGTAAGAATGTTATGAATGCCTCAATTTACCTTTATGTCTTATGTTTTCTATGATTTATTGATGATTTGTTATGCCTATGTTTTATGGGTAAAGTATGATTTCATTCTTATGTATATATGAACTCATGTTTCCTTTCCATATTTTTATAACCCTTATTGAGCTTTTTATGCTCATCCCAAGTTTTTGAAATGTTTTTTCACAGGTCAAGGGAAAGGTACATGAAGTGATGATAGTGTCAAGGATGTGTCAAGAAAGAATCCGTGTTTTATTTTAAATAGGTTTCCGTTGATGGGAAGAATGAATTTTGTCTTTTATGTAACCACTTTGTTTAAATGTGGAATGTAATGAAAGTTTCATGATCTAATTATCTAAAACTCTAAACCTAAAAAGATCCTCAATGTGTAATCTTGTAATAACTCAAGATTAAGTAAGGTTTAAGGCTAGGGCCTTATATTTACACACTTGATTCATACTTGCGATGACCTCACATGTGCCCTTTGAATAGATGGATGTATAATTTTGGGACCACCCAACACGTAATCATAAATATATTCATATGTATTCCATAAGATCATTAATAATTCATTATAACATAACCCATGAAAAATAAAATATATTTTAACTATATTTTATAATCATAACCATAAAACATATAGATAAAGAATAAATAATGTATCATAGAATCATATACTTAGTAAATAAAAAGTAATGTGAAAGTATTTGTTTCATATAATAAAAAATTAACCCAAATATCTTTGGACCATTTATGATGAAAAAACCATTTTCACTTTGAAATCACTTATTTAATTTTTAAAATTTTTAAAAACATTATGAAAAATGTTTCTTTGAAAATTTCCTTAGAACATTTTAAAGGATGTTATAATGTGTTTATTTTACATTGTAGCGATAATTTTTGTTCATGTGTTGTAAGGTAAAACAAATATTACATTCATCTTTTCTGTAAAAAAGTCAAAATTATGTTGATCAAAAAACAAAAAAAAACATTTTTTTAATCAAATTTTTAGAAACACAATCCTGGGTAAAAATGGATAAAAGAATTCATATGAGAATATTGATAACTTTATTGGATTTGATTTAGAAAACATTGATATGAAAGAAAAATATTTTCATCTGATGATAGAAATAATGTCAAATTTTATTAAAAAAAATTTATGGCCATTTTATGTAAAAAATAGTGGAAAGTGGAGGTATTTTTTAAAAATTACATAAATAAAAATTATATAATAAAATACAATTGTTTTATTGTATCAAAATCAAATAATTCTTATAATGGATGATTAAACATAAAAATCCCAAATAAGGATATGACAATGATAAAAACACTTAACTCTTTTGTAAACATTTCAATAAAAACTCATTAGATGAAATAAATTTAAATGTATCTTTAAATACCATGAATTCAAATTATAAATGATAAAAAAATTTAAAAGGGAGGTATATAGACCTAATAAGAATAAATATTTTTTAACATAAAATATGTATCAACAAAAAATTATTGAGATGGAAAATCCTTACCTCGATTTCAAATTGATCTAAAAGCAATCCAATCTATTATTCCATGGAAGGACTCATATTTATACCTTATTTATGATCAATGAAAAGGTAATTTATGAAAAATAACTCATATAATTCATTGATAGGATAGTTAAGATAAGAAATGGTTTGATAATGGATAATACATATGGTTCGAGGATGTGTACTGAATGGAAAATAAGGGGTATCTGTTTATATGTTTTGGAGGAGCTCTATTAGAATTACATAAATTATTAAATAAATATTTGTTTATTTTAAAAATAAAATGGATCCAAATTTATATATTTTTATTATCAGATGTGTATAATAATAAACAATCTCATCGATGAAAATTTATAAATGTTTAGTTGATTTTTAACCCTTATCTTATAATTACAACCCTCAGATAATTGTTTTTACAATTATGTTCAATTTGATAATTTTACTCATTAGAGGTTAAGAAAGTCACTATAATTAAAAAGTGACCCAAAATAGACCAAATTCAAATTTTTTTATCATATCATCTTTTTTATGAAGAAATTATTTTTATTATGTTTATAATATGTAATAAACTATTTTTATTATAAAATTTAAATATTGTATATTTTGGAAGTATATGAAATATTATAATATAATAAGAGTCTAACCCGTGTGAAAATGGTTAAAAAATCATATATTTTAAAATATAATTAGTATCTAGTCTTAATATAATCTTAAAATCAAATTTTGATTGGTTTTTAAATATTTTAAACATTATATCTTTGTTTAGCCCCTTGGTTAATAAATTTTATCCTTAACTATGGTAATGAATTTTCAGTATTAAAGGATTAAAATGTAACTTATAATATACAAATTGACTTATAAGTTGAACTGTGTTCAATTTTAGACCATTTATCATCCTAATTGTCATGTTGGAATATTGTTTGGTTTTTTAAATAATATATTAATATATAAATAAAATAAAATTATATTAAATTCATTTAACGAATTATTCACATAACATAAATTGAAAAAAACATTGAACCATTAGAATTAAAATATAATCATTTCACTTATGTATAATATTTATCATTTATCTACAATGTTCTTGGTAGAATTTATTCACCAAAAGTATATTAATTTTAGTGTTTTTAATATCATTTATCTAATCTTTCTAATTTTTTCACAAGCTCTATATCAGAAATGCATAAGAATTTAAGATTGTTATATCATAAAAAAAGATGAAATAAATTAAAATAAGAAAGAAAACATAATTTAGTCCACGATAAACATTTTTATTCAAAAAAATATGTTTATTTACTCAATTATGTGTTATAGAATCTTATTCAACATGTTATTTTGACTTTTCATACCTTACACAAGCATCACACAACAATTTGGATATGTAAAATGTTATATGACTAAAAAATTAATATATATTCATAAATAGAATCAATAATACAGAAATATTATTAACCCTAATAAAAAAGTATATATTCCTTCTCAAATATTATCATCAAGTCACTGAATTTTTCGTTTTTATTATTTCCCAAGCATTACGTCATCCCTGAAAATGATTTTCATATTTTTCATTAAAAAAATTATAATTGATATGTTTTTTTGATATTGGTAGTATATTATAATTAATTCTTATTTCAATATTCTTAATAATTTTTTATGTCTTCTTTATGTGATGATGATATCATAAATGATATTGTATTTCATAAAAATGTTATTTTTTACTATTCATTTAAATCTTAACTTCTTTATAAAAATATAAAAATGATATCTGAAGAATAATTAAAAACTATCAATATATAAAAATAATATTTATTTTGTTTAAATTTATATAATTAATCAAAAACTATTTTGACAAAAATTAAAGTAACATATTGAAAAGCAATTTTTACAAAGAATGCATTTTTAAAATAAAAAAAAACTTTTACAAAAATCAAGTATAATGAGTATTATTTTGTTACTAGTGAGATTATTTATAAATAAATGATACATATGTTAATTTTAGATCAATTAAATTTTATAATAGTACGTTTAAATAGAAATAAATTATAGTTTTATAGAAAATATACAAAAAACATGATTATAATTATTCACTAAAAAATAAATCTTTTATGAAAAATCATAAAATATAAATCTATGAGAATTTTTGAATGACTAATTACAAGATTAATAAGTTTTTATAAAAATAATTTTAAATAATTTCGAGAAGTAAATTATAATATATTCTTACAAAATGTTATGATATTTTTTTTGGAAGAAAAATTATTTTTGAATAATAAATCAACTTTACAAAAAAATGAATTCTTATTTTATAATAATTAGTTAATAAAGTTTATTTCCCTAGGAACATTATAAATATTTCATAATTCTGTCAATGCTATTCATACCCACAAATTTAATATCTATTTTATAACTATGAAATTTAAATGAAAATATTTCATGTTCATTTAAGCATGGTGTTTCATGTTGTATATTCAATTAATTATATAGATATTTTAGAATCATGGGGTATTACATTATCCCCACATTAATAGAATTCACCATAGTAATTTTATATTAGACCCAAAATGATTGACATCTCAAAAAGACATTTTTTAAAAATACACATCATACATAGTGTCAATAAAACATTTGTTAAAAAGGAAAAGTGGGAAATGTAAATGTTGCCATAAATAACATATAATCAGGTTTCTATTTAACATTAAATTTTGTGGGAAGTAAAAAAATATTAATTAATGATAAATATAATTCCCAAGGTCTAATTTTGTTCCTTGGATAACATGGTTTTGAGAATTTCAGAAACCCCAATCCATAAGTATCTGAGAGGTAAACAGACAATTAATTTATTGGAAATGAATGTAAAAGAATAACATATTTTCTTCAATATTGTATTCCTGAGGATGAGGGATTATTTATTTTTCATCATACATATTAAAAAATTACATATTTAATTTAAATTTATTTTTTTATTCCTCATTTCATCTTTGGGTTGTACTTCGAACAATTTCATCATTATCTCTTAACCCATAAAATGATGTTCCAATATGAAATTTTCATTTATGATGCAGTAAAATTAACATTAAATGGATCATAATGTCCATAATAGGATAATGATTCATTAATATTATTTCTTGTTATTATCAAAATTGAAATTATTATCATGAGTTATCTAATATTAATAAATCTATATATGATGAAATAATAAATTTATTTCCAAAACCTTATTAGTAACACCCATTGTGAAAACTAATCCATTCTATAAAAGTCAACTTTTAGACTCCTTCAATATAGGAATGAAAAAATTAATAACAATAAAATGAATAAGTTGATGACATTTTTGTAAGATCAATGTCAGCATTTATGATAATACAATATAACATAGATCATACAGTCACATAGCAAGAATATGAATACGCTGATCATATATTCTCATAAAACAAGATAATTATTTCCTAAAATAATTTTAATCACTCTAAAACCTCAATGAAAAAATATATTCTTCTTGTAATTAACTCTATATAACATATTTAATACATCCAAAAAGTCAACATATATAATTAAAGTTGACATAAACCACTTGGTCTTAAAATCACTAACTAATTTAAACGCCACTAAGACTTTCCAATTTATTTTTTAAAATAAATTAATCCATTTATGTCAAGAAAAAATTATTATCTCAACATTGGGATCATATTAATCGTTATCTATCCCTCAATAATATTATTTTTTGAAAATATATCCTAAACACTAAATCACATCTATAATTTATCGGTAACATTCATCATATTCTTGAAAATCATTAATGTTATTTTATTACAGAACAATCAATATACTGTTTATGATTCTTAAAATTATAATAACATTGATACAAATACATCAAAAAAATAATTCTATAATCCCAATACATAAACAGTTGAATCATTCCACTTCCATCGTAAACCATTAAATATGATTCTTCATATAATTAATTAATTCCCCATTCTTTTCATATTTTATTTATATTTTATTAATCATTAACATGAAAACATTTTCTTAATATAACCTTGTTGATCCTATTATTGAGATTTCTTACATAGAAATATATTTTCTTATTGACAAAACATTCTGAATTTAAAAAAAATTATACATTAATGATATCATAGGGAACACATAATTCTAATCCATTTTTTACACCAAACATATAATATTTTTTCTTAGTAATTACTTGTTTTGTGTCCTTTTCCTCTCCCAAACCATTTTCTTATTCCATTAAGACATTACCTAGAGTACATCATCCCAAATTCATGTAATATAGGGAGATTTATATTCATTCCTCCAATTTCATCATGGAACTGAATTTTTATCTAACGTTGTGTGTTAAGAATCTTAATCAAATTGAGTTTGTTAACTATATAATTGTATATTTAATTAGGTTAAATATGAAGTTTTCAAATATAGAATCATGTTTTATATGTTTTCTCATGGGTAGAATCATTACATTGTTCATTTCGTTAGTCTTTAACATGTATCCAAATGGTTACAATCATTGAATAAAACCCAAAAGTCATATTGTGAGAATATTAATCATAATGAGAAACCACATAATTATGAAAAGTAATTTATATGAATTATACATTATCACAACTTAGTTTTAATCAATGAAATCATAGATTTAACCTAGTTGATGCATGATTATTAACAAATAAAATCATTCATGAATGTTAATAATGAAAATGTGAATTTCCACAAGCATATCCCCCAAAATTTTCAAACAAGGTGCGCAATAATAGAACACTCACTGTGAACCAGAGTGATTGTGGAGATATACTTTACAAAATCAATTTTGTGATTATTAAACCTAGATGCATCTATACCAACACCATGTCTAATTATAGTTTCTTTACATTGATTTATTTCTTGGAAAATCACTTATTCTCTTTCATACAAAAACATTAGGTTTTATTATATACATAGACATACACCCAGATTCCTCAATAATATTTTCTAACCCATATTTACATTTATTATATAAACCATACTCTGATTCCTAATATAGAGGCTAATATGTTTCATACATTGATATTACATCTTACTGTAAAATTATTAATTACAAAACATTATAATATACTCTATAATAATGAAGGTATATTGTCTTTGGAAACTTGGTAAATAAAAAAACCATTTCTTAAAAGATCTATATCCTCTCCCACATAGTTCTTCATAACATATACCCTTATTGAAAAAAAATTTCTTAATATTTTCATTATGTCTTGGGTGAAATGAAGACATAATAAAGGGTTATATTATAAGCTCGGTATGGATAAATAAAGGGAGATATAAATTTTCATTTAAACATAAAATGTTCATGGTGGGTATGAGAGAATGATCTTAAAATTTTAATATCAATACAATAACTCGTATATCATAAACCTATATCATGGAAATAATATTGGCTTTTTATTAGTTATGAATCGTAAATGGATTTGATAACATGATCCATGAAAAAATAATATCATCCTAATATCATGTCATAAAATAGTATCATATAATTTGACAAAACGAAGTTCATATAAATATTACATCAAGGATACCAAACAAGACATTAATAACCTTATTGGCTTCTTCTAACCACCTATGCTCCTACATAGGTCTTGGGATAACATCCCATGTACCCAATTTTGGGCTTGGGATAACCTCCCATATACCCTAATATTTTAGGCCTAGGATAACATAATGTGTACCCTGTTGATTTGGTATTTTGGTAACCTCCCATGTAGCCTCTTGTTTTGAGATTGGGTTAACCTCTTGTGTACCATTAGATGTCACAAAATAATATCATTTTCATAATTAATTACAGAGATATATAATTCTAGGCTCACTTATCACATTGTCATAAATCCGGTAATTTGTAAATAAAAATATTATAAAAACGTTAATTGAAACATATACATTGGAAAAGAAAATGTCTTTCATCAATAATTGATCATCATGACTATAAACCATGCATAGAATAAATAAATAAGGATTCATTTAATCATATCCCTATAAATCCGAATTAATATAAATAGATGTTAGCTTCGATGAAAAATTCATTTAAAATATAATTTGGAGCTTTCATGAGTAAAATACCATTTTTAATTTAAAAATAAATAATTAAAAAAATTTAATGTCAAGGAAAAATTTCTATTTATAAATAAAATTGGAAAATTTTAATGTAATATTTAAATTATGGAGTATTCATGATGATGTGATGTTCTATTCATGTTGTGTATGATAAAATAATGATTCCTTTCGCATTTTGAATAACAATTTCGAAATATGTCATTGAGATAATTGAAACTAGATTCCTTATAATGTATTTTACAAAAATTTAGTCATGGGTATAAATTAATTTCATAAAATTACATTATAATATTAAAAACATTCATGATTTTTTCAGAAAATAACAATATTAAAGAGAACGTATAATCAAACAAAGGAATATATAAAGTGAGTTTTTTTAAAAATATCTAAATAATTTTTAGTAAAAAAAGAGAAAAAAATGGAACTATTACATGAATATTTCCTGAATAACCAAAGGATACAAAAATTGATTAATGTTTTTGAGAAACTTGACATGAATTGGTCACCCCAATTCATGACTAGATAAATTTATTAAATCAAAAGTTTTAAAATAGGAAACTTGAGGTGTAATGAACTTACACCATCAATAAATTATGGAAACATCGATTGGAATATTATTAAAAAATAGAGATAGAACCTGCATCACACATTCCCCAAGAAATTCATATACCTTAAGAAACTTCAATATTTAGAGATGTCACAAGTCCAAAGTGGCATCTAGTATTAAATCCATTAATATCAGAGACTTCATCAACTCCCACACTCTCATTTACGGTAACAAGATTTGTTGTGAGTGATCCTAATAAGAATTATCCATTCTGATGAACCAGAATTCCAATTAAAGAATTCCAGGGATGTGCTAGATAGTGCAGTTTTCAATCAATGTTCCTCTATAAAAAAAAGAATCTTCTTGGAAATATATCACCACAATGATTGTCCTATTTCATGAAGAGAGGGTTCCATGGTGATTCCTACTCATGATTCAAGATTTTATTAGAAAACATGGATACCAATGAGAAAGGATTCTCGACCAAAGCTATAAATAGAGATATTTTTCGTAAAAAGAAAATTATGATCGTTTTCGTTACAAAAATAGAAGAAATGGAACTATTACATGAAAATTTTATGAATAACCAAAGGATAATAATATTGATTCATTTTAATATGTAAATATCATACAATTTTCCAAATGGATACATAGACATATTGAATCCTAAATAATGTTGAGATTAGAAAATAAACCAATACCACATTCGTAACTATCAAATCAATACTCTTTGAATGAAATAATTTTAATTGTAGCATAAAATCACATGAACTAAGAATGATACATAATTTAAAATGTAATGAGGGTTGTTCATATGCATAATAAATATAAATATTTTCATAACCAAAAAAATTTACTAATTAACAAATACTTAGATGAATAACCCTTACATTGTGTTCAACATGGTTCATAAGAACTCTAACCTACTCTTAATTGGTAGGCATCTATTAGATCCCTTGTTAGGGAGCCATTGAATGGTATTTTTTGAGTACCATAAACTATAAATCATGTATATGGATGTTGATAAGTGAAATATATATTTTTTGTTTGAGTTAGATGGCTCATGGAGGTGTAAATTAAATATATAAGGGGTGTCCTTTCATAAGTGTTATAGGGGAAATCTAGAAATCAGAAAATGTATTCGATTAATATAAATTATGATTCGGGATAAAAATTAAAAAAAATTATAACTTTGAAAATGATATGAGGATAAGTAGAAATCATCTCATAGAATAAAATTTACAAAATTCTAATTGATATGTTAACCCTTCTCTCTTAGTTCAACCCTCCATTAAACCTTTTGAGAATTTCCAAAATATTAATGTTTTAACTATTTTGGAGTAAACAATGTTACTAGAAAAATAATAGTGACCTATAATTGGAAAATTACTGATATTTTATACCATATTTTGTTAATAATATTATATATGGGAGTTTTTTAAATTATAAATAATTTTAGAAAATGTTGTTTATTATAAAATAACATTAATGTCAGTTTTAGAAATTCATAAAATATTTCAACAAAATATGTACCTAAATCATGTAAAATGGTCCCAAAATTCCTTGTATTTTAATAAATGTAGTATGTGGACTCAATAGAATATTCCACTAATATTTATATTTGTTTTGATATTATTTTAAAATTTATCATTTTCCTTAACCCCTTTGTTATGAAATAGTATCTGTAACTGTGGTAATGATTTTATTAATATTAAAGAATTATAATTTTACTTATATAGTGTAAATCATCTTATAAATGGAAAAGGGTTGAATTTTAAACCCTTAATATTTCTAATTGTCCACATTCAATATTTTTATTATTTATTAATAATTTAACAAATAATGGTTGACATAAATTACTATTAATGTCATTTTAATAACAATTCACAAAGATTGAATTTTAAAACAACCTGAAATAAATTTAATTAGAATAAAAAAATTTAAAAAAATTAAAATATATTATATTATCCTAAAAATATATATTCTATATATAAATACAACTAAAAAATAACATCAAGAGCTTTTAAAGTAATTTAATTGATCTTTGTACTATTTACACAAGAATTATGTTTTCATTGTGTATGAAATTAATGTAAATATATAATCAGGAAAAAACAAAAATAATTTATATTCATTAAAATTAATTAATTATGTTTAATAGAAACGTTTTTAATTTTTAAAGACGTATATTTTTTCTAATATATTTAATATAATAAAATTTAATAGATTAATTTGACTTGTTGGCCTTGTGAATGTATTTCACAAGCATTTGAATAAGTGATTTTTGATATAACTAAATAATTATTTTATATCCATAAAAATAATAATTAATAACTAATATATTTTAAAATGATTAATTGATGTCTTATCCTCCTCAAAGTTTTTCATTAGGATAATGAATTTGACTTTTCTAGTGTTTTTCATGCATTGCTTTGGAAATGAAAATGATTTTCATATTTAATATGACATAAATTGTAATATATATGTTTGTAATTATTTCGTTATTATATTTCCTAATATTATCATAAATTAGCCCTTTAAATTTTTATATAAATTATCAAATCATCTATATATCATCCTGATTTCATAAAACATACTACATTTTATAAAAATTGAATTTTTTACTAATTAAAATTATCATTTCTTTAGAAAAATTACAAAAAAACTATGATATATTAAAAATTAGAAATATAAAAATAAATATCAATTCATAAAATTAAATACATATAATTTATTGAATTTACGTATAAAATAAAAGTGCAAAACATATTTAAAATTTGTTTTTAGAAAAACAAATACTTTTATAATTTTGACACATTTATAACAAATTAGTTTATTTTAGACTAAATGATAGATATGTGAATTCATGATAAAATTCAACATATAAGGGGAACATTAATAGAAAAAACTAATATTTTATTAAAAAATTACAAAAACAATATTTTCATTATTCATTTAAAAAAATTTATCTTTTTATGAAGATGAAAAAATTTAACTCTAAGATAATTTTTATATAATAATGTTAAAAATAATTTTAATTTTATCAAATACAAATTCTATATTTTCCTAAAATTAGTTATAATTTTTCTCTCCCAAAATTAATATAAAATACTTTATTGAAGAAAATAATTTTTTTGAATAATAAAATGAATTTACTAAGAATTGAGTTCTTACTTCCTAGGTATTAATAAAAAATTGTTTTCGGTGGGAAGATTATATATACTTCGTAATGTAGTTACTCATATTTAAAACCTCTATTTTAATAGCTAGGTTATAACTATAATACTTAAGTAATAATATTTCATAGTTTTTATAAGTTCAGTGTTTGGTGTTATTTATGATTTCTAACATGTTTTTTTTTCAATCGTGAGGTATTAAAACATTATTTTAAAACTATATTTGAAAATAAATGTGATGAATATATATTTGTTTTGACCAAATTACCATGATTTAAACTATTGATCCCATAATAAGCATAAAACACCCAAAATGGATGGTTTAGTTTCTTTAAGGGTCAACTGCATAAGAAACATAATTTACCAAAATATGTGAACATTTATCCACAATAAAACCACACTAGACTCCGTTAAAGACTTCTTAAATATTTTAATCACATTTATAATCGTCGTGTTAGAAACCTAAGAAATGGTTGAGTTCAAACACTTGGAAAGGGAAAACATATCAACATGTCATTAAGGGTTAGATCATAGGCTAATAATAATACATGATAAGTCATGGAATTTATTATTATAATTATATTGGAAAATAAGTTTTTTACATAAGAAATAATTGAAGGAAATGTAATCACAAATGCATAAATATTTACCATTGAAAATTTTAAAGAATCTCACGATAATAACATTTCCCCATAGAGAATCAACATACTCATATATTTATTGCATATCAAGATGAAGAATAATAATAAATGTTTTCACAACATTAACGATATGAAATCATTATAAGGTGTCATATTCATCACAAACATATGACCCATTAGAAATTTATATTTCAAAATTATTCAGTCAAAAAGTTACTTAGGTTTAAAAAATCAATGTTCTATAAGGTAATTAGGTTTCCCAAACCTATAATTTATTATTTTCTTATGTTTCACAAAACTGAACTCTCTTAGTTTCTTAGGTTTCACATTAGCAATATTTATAGGTGACTTGTGTCATGGAAACCGTCATTCTATTAGTTACATATATATCATAATCCTATAGTCCATTAGACAATTATGACTCACAAACATATGGTTTATAAGCGAATTAGGTTTTACAAACATATGATAAATTAGTGACTTAGGTTTCACAAACCTATAGTGCATTAATGTGGATTATTTTCCAAACCTATGGTCTATTATTGACTAATGTTTAAAAAAATAGGGTTCAATAATAGTCTCATGAGATTTAAAATATTAACCAATAAAATTTAGTGTGATATAAAATACCACTTTCCAAAAGTATTTCTATATACATTTATATTTCAAGATAACATGAATCTACTTATATTTCAAACATCGGTTCTTTATCCTATAGAAAAAAATAAGTAAGTAATGACAAAATTACCTAGAAAATTAAATAAGAGAACTAGTGAATGATGTTATATGGTGGATTTAAAATAACCCAATGATATCATGTTGATTATTAAGAGAATTGACATATATTTAAAATAAAATATATTTATATTTGGATAATCACATAAGAAAAAAAAGGAAATACACTTTTTCAATGGATTTAAAATACAATATAAAATAATTTCTTCAAAATAAAATACATTAATGTTAGTAAAAAAAGTTAAATGGTTATCCATACAAAAATTTGGATTATATGAAAAAAAATATAATATAAATATTATTTTAAAACACATTAATACATTTATATGATATTTTTTGGGAAGATAAAAATCAAATAAATAAATTTTTCTTTAAAAATATCCAGTAAAATATATATTAAAATAATTATTTCATTTTTATAATCAAAAATAAAATTATAAAAAATATAAAAATAATTCAATTTTTTGAAAATTATAATTATTTAAAACCATACGATAAAACATTTTAAAACATTTAATGGATTCTTAGTAAATAATATTAATCATAGAGATAAAGAGCCCATAATTTTTTCATAATTTTTGTATTATACATGTAAAAGATGAAGTTACAAGTAATATTAAAAATAGATCATGAAATATTACATGTCATATTATTTGAAAAAATTTACTTGAAAATATAATCTCTAATAATATTTCCTTCCAGGATAAATTATGGGTTTTCTAAATATATGTGTAGTGCAAGATAAAACATTTAATTTTGAAGAAATGTAGAATGAAACAATTTGGGAAGGATTGGAATTGTTATTAATATAAATAAAATTCAAGGAATAAATAAATAAATGTAATTCCACAAAAAATAAATGTTAATGTATATAACATAGTATTGATGAAAACAATCGTGTAAAAAAATTGACAATGATGTGTAAATATACCTAAATAAAATATGATGAGTCATAAAAAACCCTTAAAGATTAAGAAATAATTTAATAGAAACCAAATGAAAGAGATAAAATGAAATTGGAAATACAAAATGTTAAATAATATATAATTAATTATTTTATCTATATAATAGAATCTATACATTCCATTTAAATTAATTTCAGTAAAAAACCAAAAAATTATTTATGAATTGAAATTGAGATGAAACATCCTCACGTCTTCATTATATCTCAAATCGAAAACCCATAAATATTAAAAAAAAGTAGTTTTATTATTTAATTACATTAAATTTAATGAATACTTGTGATAAATTAACTCTATGGGAAAAAATATAAATCATTAAAAAGAATCATGTTGTGAATACACATCATATCACAATGAAACAAATTCAGTTGCAAAATCCCTCACATAATACGAATCATTTTTATGATGAAAACATGAATGAAATATTAGTAAATTATACATAAAATACAAAAAACTAATTTATGATTAATAATATTATATATATAATATGTATTATTCAAAGCATTTTAATGAAATTTTTTCAAAACAAAACATCTTTAAAAGAGAGGAAATTGATATGAAACACCCCTACATCATCATTATCTAACAATTTGAACAACCCTCAAGGGAATAAAATGTGGTGGGTTTTTAAACCCCTAATATAAAATGAAAATGTTTGGTAAAATAAATTTATGGAAAATATATACACAACAAAAATTAAAAAAGTGGTGAATTTACATTTTATCATAATGAAACAAAATTTAGATTCATATAACCCTGGCCAAAATTAATCTTTGCCATAAAATATTGAAATAATTGAAAAAATAAGAATATTAATAATATATTTTTTATAATTATTATTACTTTTGACCATTTATAAACATAATTTCAAATAATTTATTATAGATATAATACATAGTAAAAAATATTTCACTATCAGATGTCATTAACTTCAATTACTATTTTTATATTGTTGGTGTGGATTATTTTTTATAGATTTAAAGGTTATAATTTAGATAACATTATTGATATTGGAAAATATTTATTATAATTTTTTATTATGTTCTATTTTCTTTTCAAACGTATTTTAGTTATGTTTTATGACAACAAAGTAAGTAAAGAGCAGGTTTTGTTAAATTTCATGAATGATGGGTGGTATCTTAATAACATCTTAGATATTTCAAATACCACTCCATAACAATAAATAATAATTATAATATTTTTATTTCTTAATATCTACTGTATTTTTGTTTATATATATACATGGGATAGAAATTTAAATCATTGAACATGTTTCATGTCAAATGTATTAAAATAAGAGAACATTATAATTATTTTATGATCTTGGTTAAGAAAGTGTTTCATTTATCACAATATTGTTATTTCAAAAAATTTATTAATCAGATATTTTATAGTGGCGAATAATTTCATTATATATTTTTATATATAATAATATAATGGTGTGAAAACAAGAATAAGTCACATTATTCGAGGCGGTAGTCCACACGTAATCATAGGTGATGCGTTCATTTTCCATATATCGGGAAGACGACAGTGAATGGTTGGAATTTTTTAAATCAAAGTAAGGTAATAAATAATATATTAATATATTAAATAGTTTTTTCGGAAATATTTTTATGGAGGTCATTGAAAAATAAACAAGTTATTTATTGAAATGGTAGTCCACACATAAGCATAATTATATCTTTATTTTTCAACTTTTGTTGGAGGAAGGTATAAAATTGATATTATAATATTATATTATCATTTATTCAAATTATTACTATTTAAGATATAATTCATTTACTGATATTTTATATATGTGGGGGTGAAATATGGAATGAATTACGAGAGCTCAGTTGAGAAAATTATATATCCACTTGTGAAACACCCCGACCCTAGTTGCCCAGAGTCGGTGCATTATTACATAACATTGGTATGATCACAAGAAAGATCAAATCTCCAAAGACCGATTGGTTTAGTCGCCTTGGAAACACTAGATATATTCATATGTTTTACATTACATCATAAAATGAAAAACTACTACAACAACATAATGTCTCCACAGTCCACACTATTATCCCCTCATAATATCCCTGCAGGTCATTCATAACTTACTTCTTCACATACTGGGGAAAATAAAACATAGAAAAGGGGTGAGCTCAAATGCCCAGTAAGGATAACAATATAGCAGAACATTCAAAATAAGCATAAACATTTAAGGCAATGCATTACTAAAACAAAAGCCTTTTAAACTTGAACTTCAACATAGTATGGAAAAAGTAAAATGAAATAATACCATTTACATATTCAAATGGATATTCTACTAATCGAATAATCACATGCAAAATCAATAACCACTTTCATAATGATGGAATGCATAATGCTGAACTTTAATTTCTTTGTCAAGGCCTCATCCCAAGACCTTGGGGCTAACTGTAACCGGAACCCAACCCGGAGTGCCTCTAATAACCGGACACCAACCCGGAGTGCCTCTAATAAACGGACACCAACCCGGAGTTCCTCTAATAACTGGAGACCAAACCGGAGGGCTTACTTTTACCAGTCCCTAACCTGGAGGGCTTACTTTTACCAGACCCCAACCTGGAGGCCTTACTTTAACCAGTCCCCAACTTGGAACATACTTGTCCAACACATTCATATGAAGTAAAGGTTGAAATATAACATAAACATTCTTATTGGAACTAGCATACGAAATGTCAATACTTTACTCATAAACCATGAATGCTATATAAATGGAACATCCACAGTCAAACATATCACAAAACATTATTACAATATGGAAGTTTTATATCATAATAAATCAACTTCAAATAATCATAAAATCCATCAAAGGATGTTGACATAGATGAAATCAAAACAATTTTTAGAGAAATATCTCTTTATATTTTTGAAATCATTTAAGAGCCATATAAAATAAAACATTTTCTTTGAAAATATTCTTATAAGATTGTAAGGAAAGCTTTGAAGATTTTATAATGGCGGAAAATAACCGCACCCGCCGTATAAGTTAAAAAAACATTCTTACCTTAATTCTGTCGAAAAGGTTAAAAAAGACCTTGTTTTGAAAACGACGGAAAGATTCCTCTTATAAAAAGTCAAACAAGGGTATAAATGACTTTAACCCATATTATTGTAAATAAAAAAAATGTTTTGAAATACATTTTTAATAAAACATGGATTGGATGGTAAAGAGATCCCAGTAGATTATTACATATAAACAACCTCAGATAATGAAGAGATTGTGAAATAACCCTTACCAATTTGGAAACTTATGAAACATACAACCCATGAAAGAGGTATCATACAATGAATATGTAAATACACATAAATTAGAGTGTATTACACAAAGAATATAATTATGGGCAGTACATACACCACACAAAAGGTAATGGTGGCAATATGGCATGAATCTCACGGGAATAAGGAGTGAGATGAAAACCACTTACCACGTTAATCAACTGAGTCGTATGGACAAAAGATAATAACCACCAAATGATTTCCAGAATAAAATGAATATAAAGTGAATCATGATAATATATATCAAATGTCCGTACTCAATACACCACTTTCAATAATTTAGTGGCGAACAATGGAAATCTCACGGAATTGAAAGTGAGATAAGAAAATCCCTTACCTTGTAATTTTCCTTGGTTGGGGTAGGTTAAACTCCTGTATAATGGTGAAATAATTGTTATTAAATTATACAAGAATCATATACATTAATATGATATCATATATGATCTTTTAATATTGATTTGGTAATAATATCTTAGTATTATCGTTGTTTCGGGTGTTAACTTACTTGTTTTATTTTATATGTTTTGTTACGTAAGACATGTTTGTAATGGATAGGTTGTATATTATTCATATCCAGAATGATATCAAGTCCTTAAACATCATTTTTAAATCATCAAATGATAATTATACTTGAATGGATACGATGGAGAATGAATCTCATCGCGTTCGGGGAGACGGTAGTCCGTACGTACGCACGAGCGACAATATCATTCTTTTGATATTAGAATAATATATAAATGGTTGTTATATCATATATACAGAATCATTAACATGTTATATTTATTATTTACATGAGTTACATATCATTATTATACCCATCCAAATAATAATATATTGAATAACAATTACACCACGACGTGGAGACGGTAAGCCGTACTTACGCATGTATGGTGACATGTTATTCAAAGGGTGGATAGAATACTGAATATGGTTGTACAATATTTACAATAACATCACAGTATATGTGATATACTAGAGTTATTATTTTAGAATGGTAAGAACCAAGAAATAAGAAGTGGAAGAAAAAAGGAACATAAAAAGGGGTGGTGAAAACATTACCTCTTCTTCGGGTTCTTCCTTTTGATTTGATCAAAAGGGCTCCTTAGGTTGGCTTTCAGATCAAACTAAGGCCTCTAGGTTGTAGTTAGGGAAGTTGGGAGAGTATTTGGGAAGAGTTTGGAAGAACCAAAAGGCTTTGATGGTGTGAAGAAATGAGAAGGAGGAGTGCCCTTTTATAAGAGGGGTGAGGGGCACCTTTGGAAAAGCTAGAAATATTAATTTATAATAAATTCATATTCGGTTTCTAATGGCTCCAAAGTTGATTATTTAAATTTTAAGGTGGGTATAGGTCAAAAACAACTCAACCAATAGAATTTAGACAGGTTTGGGAACTTATATTAATCTTATCATTAAGTATTAACTCTAAGTTAATTAGTTTCACTTTTACAATGTCTCTCTGTATTTTTTATATAATATGGTTAATAAACTTACTATATACATCCAAGAGACCCCCAAGTGGTCCATTAATGATGAACCTATCATGATATAAGTCTCGTGGCCGATCCTTAGATTTTTAGGAATTTAATATCAATTAATAATATAATATTTGTTTTAAGAACTCTTTTATGTCAATTTTGACACTATTCAATAGATGATTTTTGTGAAACTCATAACAGATTGATTACTTCGAAAAAAGTCCATTAAATCAATCCTAATATATCATATTATCCTAGAAAATTATTTTAATTCATTAAAAGTGTCATATTATATTTATTTTGGTATTTATAATATCAATTATTTTAATTTTTCACTATTATGATAATTACTTCATCGTCATTGTGTCATAAATAAATTAAATTATTTAATGTCTAAAAATTATAAATAAAATATCATTATGTAGGAAATCCTTTTATCTTTCTAATAAATATTTATAATCTAAAATCCAACATATATAACCTTGTGTAAAAATTGTTTTTCTAAAAGATATATGCTTGTGTCATTTTCGTATTCATTTTAACTTAATTAAAATAAAGTGTCCCTATCACCTACAAGTGGCACCATGGGGTCCCAAAATCGACCCAAAGATGCCTACGGTCGAACATGTATCAACCAATAAGGCTAGGACACGTTTTAGGGTAATTTACTATTATTATAATATTATTTTTTAACCCTTATTTACCGGATTTACCCTTAACCATGGTAAATAAAATATTTACCGCAGTAATTATTCAAAATGTCTAAAAATAAAAGTTACATATTTACACAATTTGAAAATACTGATTACAAATATGGAATCCATTTTTCTAAATTCAAAACACAGAAGTGGCAGAAATTAATTTAAAATTAATTCCCGCTGTCAAAACAAAAAGCGTGTTTTTAAGAGATAATAACTATCAAAAGATTGACACTTGTTTATGTTCAGTTTAATTGTAAAATTATGTCCAATGACCAAAATTATATTAAATGGTAAAAATATATTCAAAATATACTTTAAAACCACTCAAATTCATAATTTATCACTATTAATTATTTTGATTAAAAAAGTTGTTTTTAATTAAAATTTAGTAATTTTCACTATTCATCATGATATGAAAGTTATCCGTAAAGTACCAAAATTTCACCTTAGGCTAAATTCGATACTCCAAATCCAAAAATGAAGTCCATTTTGAGAGATAAAATTTCTAAAATTTTAAAAGGTAGGTATTACTATTCATAACGGCTTGTTTGATTGGTTGTGGTGTGTTAGAACTCGATGTTGCGCACAACACACGCTACTGTATTATTCAAAGGAAAGCGTACCGTGGAAGCTTGGGATGTTTCATTTTAAATTTTTTGATGTCCCCATTTAGTCAAAAATTTTAAAATATTTTATTTAAAAAGGTTTCACTATTAAAAGTTGATAAAAGTGCAATACTGAAAATGAATCTATTCTTGCATTATGTCTAAGAAACTCATAATATGGATTCTAAAATTATAAGGATTATATAAAGTTTAAAATTTATTTAATACTATTCATAACCTCTTTTGAATGGCTTTTTTGGTAAGTCATGGTGTGCTTGGACTCGGTGTTGGGTGTAGTGCAAGTTATTGTATTATTTTAAAGAAATAACACACTATGAAATCTTGGGGTGTTACCTTCTCCCCTCCTTCAATAAATTGCGTCCTCGCAATTTGAAATTGTTCTTCGAAAATAAAAGGTTGAAAATAAAAAATATCTTTGTGGGAAAACCCACATCGGAAATTGGGTTACTAAAATTTAGTCTTAATATGAGGAAAAGAGAAATGAAAGGGTCACCACCAAATTATGATCTCGATTAGGAGAACATTGGTGGAAATTAGAGACATATAATTGGAGGAAAAACATAAATATTTATAGGTAGTTATTGAGGTCATCAATCACAAACAAGTATAAAATTGAGGTCCTTAAACTCATCAATCTATGATGATTTGAAATACCATCGGTTCAACAAAACATAGGGTATTAGGATAACACATTTTTGATGTTTCAAAATATCTTAGTTGAAATCCCACATCGAAAAATGAATTAATGAGGCCTCTATTTAAAATAGAGAGTGGAAAGTATGAAGATTACCGAAAATAACACATACTAGGGTTCTATGTAGGAAAATATGGATATGGAAGAGAAATCTAACCATCAATTATCTGATGGAGAGTGGTAGAGAACATGGCTATGAAAAGGCCAACAATCCCAAAGCCATAAATTAGTGATGATTTAAGGTACCATCTAGGACAACATTTTTGTTCTAAGTTCCTTTTCTTAATGTTGAGGAATTTATTTATGAGATCGGATAAGATCATAAGGAGATATACTTACTTTATAATTAGAGTTTTGTCCATTAATAAATTTCTACCACAAACTCATCTTTCACTCTAAAAGATAATAGAAAAAAATTTCTATTTATACTATTCGTACAAGGTTCCAAAATAAATGAATTTATAATTCATCTACCAGATCTTTTAAAAAAAACTACATTATTTAATCCAGGACATCTCGTGGGCCAGTGGTAGGTGATACACCCTTGTCGCCCTTCGGTTGCGGGTTCAAGTCTCGCAGCCTTGCCGGACGCGATGGGTTGCCGCCCAACCTCTGGGTTGTCCTTTTATGGCAATCCAAAATAATCCAAACTAGAACTATCCAAAATACTAATGTCCAAACTCACAGTCCAACATTTATAAGAAAGGTAAAAATAATGTAGATCCTTTTTACCCCGTAATAGCATATGAATACCTTCATCATGTGTTCTTTTAATACACTGAAACATCCTGAATTACCATATTCCTTATTGATTACATTCATGCTCCCTTATTCCATATAGAATGCTGGATATACTTCATCAATCCAAAAATGTTTTAAACCCCAACAATGATGGAATATACAAATCATTAATCAGTTCCAATGTAGGCAAGAATATCCAATATAATTTATCCAAAACAATCATGTATTATTCCAAAATCAGTACCTCGGTATCAGAACTATATTATGGTTTATCATTCTCTCAACCATATATTTTCCAAAAATTTATCCTGCTATTGAGTCACATTTCTTTGTTCCACACAATCTCAAGTCCTTAATGAAATAGTACTGCAGTACAATCCTTATATACTCCATAATTATTATAACAAGTACATTGTTGATACAACACTCAATTGACATAATCAACATAAGAACTCTAATCATTCCTCTTCATCTGTGGTAGTATCATAACTTGATTATTATCCAATAGCATCATTTGCGGCATAGTCTGATGACTGGGACATAGGTTCGCGTAGTGTCCAAACTCCTTGTAAATGAAGCATATTACATTTGAAACCATTTTCTTACCCTTGCAGTCACGTACTTTGTGCCCTTTTCCTCCACACTTATAACAAACTCCCATTCCTTTCAGGCAAGTTCCAGGGTGTTTCTTTCCACAGTTATCACATATGGGAAAATTCTTCTTTTCCCTCTTCCCTTTATCCATCTTTCTCTCTTCCATCCTTTTCTTCTCTTGCTTCCCTTCAAAGCCATAGGACTCAGTAAACTCTTTACTTATCTTATCAACACATGATATTATTTCTTCATATGATGATAATACATGAAAAACCATTTCTCTTATAAATTCTGGCGTAAGACCATGAAAGATATGATCTTTCCTTCTCTTTGGATCATGTGCATTGCTAGAGTTTTCATTCCTTCTACTGGGTGTCATTTCTAAACAATGTCATACACTATATTAGTTTATGAATAACAATACCTAATCCCAAACTTGTAAAACACATAACATAAATTAAATAGTTTATGGATATAATCCATAATCATAAAAATGTCTCCTTTGAGAAAGTATATACTCATAAACCCTTCATAATGATTTGTAAAGAAAATGAGAGTTATCCTAAGCATATCCCCCAGGAGTGTCGTAACCAAGAGTGCTGCAAGGCCCGTTGTCGTGCACCAGTTCCCGTTCGAGTCTAGCTCAAAGCGGTGTTTTCGGGTTTTACCCCTAGGTACATCTGTGCCAGAGCCGCCTCTACCTGCTCGTATCCAGACAGGGATGTATTGCTCCGAAAACTCACAAAATCTCTACAATACCAAAATTCTAGGAATTTCTTCTATACTAATCCTCAAAGTTCATCTTAGGTCTACATGCTCTAATCAGAGTTTATCTAAATCTAGCTTCCAAGTTTTATACTAAACTTCCTCTAATACCAACTGTAACACCCCGACCCTAGTTGCCCAGAGTCAGTGCATTATTACATAACATTGGTATGATCACAAGAAAGATCAAATCTCGAAAGACCGATTGGTTTAGTAGCCTTGGAAACATTAGATATATTAATAAGTTTTACATTACATCATAAAATGAAAAACTACTACAACAACATAATGTCTCCACAGTCCACACTATTATCCCCTCATAATATCCCTGCAGGTCATTCATAACTTACTTCTTCACATCCTGGGGAAAATAAAACATAGAAAAGGGGTGAGCTCAAATGCCCAGTAAGGATAACAATATAGCAGAACATTCAAAATAAGGATAAACATTTAAGGCAATGCATTACTAAAACAAAATCCTTTTAAACTTGAACTTCAACATAGTATGGCAAAAGTAAAATGAAATAATCCCATTTACTTATTCACATGGAGATTCTACTAATCAAATAATCACATGTAAAATCAATAACCACTTTCATAATGATGGAATGCATAATGCTGAACTTTAATTTCTTTGTCAAGGCCTCATCCCAAGACCTTGGGGCTAACTGTAACCGGAACCCAACCCGGAGTGCCTCTAATAACCGGACACCAACCCGGAGTGCCTCTAATAACCAGACACCAACCCGGAGTTCCTCTAATAACCGGAGACCAAACCGGAGGGCTTACTTTTACCAGTACCTAACCTGGAGGGCTTACTTTTACCAGACCCCAACCTGGAGGGCTTACTTTAACTAGTCCCCAACCTGGAACATACTTGTCCAACACATTCATATGAAGTAAAGGTTGAAATATAACATAAACATTCTTATTGGAACTAGCATACGAAATGTCAATACTTTACTCATAAACCATGAATGCTATATAAATGGCACATCCACAGTCAAACATATCACAAAACTTTATTACAATATGGAAGTTTTATATCATAATAAATCAACTTCAAATAATCATAAAATCCATCAAAGGATGTTGACATAGATGAAATCAAAACAATTTTTAGAGAAATATCTCTTTATATTTTTGAAATCATTTAAGAGCCATATAAAATAAAACATTTTCTTTGAAAATATTCTTATAATCTTGTAAGGAAATCTTTGAAGATGTTATAATGGCGGAAAATAACCGCACCCGCCGTATAAGTTAAAAAAAACATTCTTACCTTAATTCTGTCGAAAAGGATAAAAAAGACCTTGTTTTGAAAACGACGGAAAGATTCCTCTTATAAAAAGTCAAACAAGGGTATAAATGACTTTAACCCATATTATTGTAAATAATAAAAATGTTTTGAAATACATTTATATGAAAACATGGATTGGATGGTAAAGAGATCCCAGTAGATTATTACATATAAACAACCTCAGATAATGAAGAGATTGTGAAATAACCCTTACCAATTTGGTAACTTATGAAACATACAACCCATGAAAGAGGTATCATAAAATGAATATGTAAATAAACATAAATTAGAGTGTATTACACAAAGAATATAATTATGGGCAGTACATACACCACAGAAAAAGTAATGGTGGCAATATGGCATGAATCTCACGGGAATAATGAGTGAGATGAAAACCCCTTACCACGTTAATCAACTGAGTCGTATGGACAAAAGTTAATAACCACCAAATTATTTCCAAAATAAAATGAATATAAAGTGAATCATGATAATATATATCAAATGTCAGTACTCAATACACCACTTTCAATAATTTAGTGGCGAACAATGGAAATCTCACGGAATTGAAAGTGAGATAAGAAAATCCCTTACCTTGTAATTTTCCTTGGTTGGGGTAGGTTAAACTCCTGTATAATGGTGAAATAATTTTTATTAAATTATACAAGAATCATATACATTAATATGATATCATATATGATCTTTTAATATTGATTTGGTAATAATATCTTAGTATTATCGTTGTTTCGGGTGTTAACTTACTTGTTTTTTTATATGTTTTGTTACGTAAGACATGTTTGTAATGGATAAGTTGTATATTATTCATATCCAGAATGATATCAAGTCCTTAAACATCATTTTTAAATCATCAAATGATAATTATACTTGAATGGATACGATGGAGAATGAATCTCATCGCGTTCGTGGAGACGGTAGTCCGTACGTACGCACGAGCGACAATATCATTCTTTTGATATTAAAATAATATATAAATGATTGTTATATCATATATACAGAATCATTAACATGTTATATTTATTATTTACATGAGTTACATATCATTATTATACCCATCCAAATAATAATATATTGAATAACAATTACACCACGACGTGGAGACGGTAAGCCGTACGTACGCACATATGGTGACATGTTATTCAAAGGGTGGATAGAATACTGAATATGGTTGTACAATATTTACAATAACATCACAGTATATGTGATATACTGGAGTTATTATTTTATAATGGTAAGAACCAATAAAGAAGAAGTGGAAGAAGAACGGAACATAAAAAGGGGTGGTGAAAACATTACCTCTTCTTCGGGTTCTTCCTTTTGATTTGATCAAAAGGGCTCCGTAGGTTGGCTTTCTGATCAAACAAAGGCCTCTAGGTTGTAGTGAGGGATGTTGGGAGAGTATTTGGGCAGAGTTTGGCCGAACCAAAAGGCTTTGAAGGTGTGAAGAAATGAGAAGGAGGAGTGCCCTTTTATAAGAGGGGTGAAGGGCACCTTTGGAAAAGCTAGAAATATTAATTTATAATAAATTCATATTCGGTTTCTAATGGCTCCAAAGTTGATTATTTAAATGTTAAGGTGGGGATAGGTCGAAAAAAACTCAAACAATAGAATTTAGACAGGTTTGGGTACTTATATTAACCTTATCATTAAGTATTAACTCTAAGTTAATTAGTTTCACTTTTACAATGTCTCTTTGTATTGTTTATATAATATGGTTAATAAACTTACTATATACATCCAAGCGACCCCAAGTGGTCCATTAATGATGAACCTATCATGATATAAGTCTCTTGGCCGAACCTTAGATTTTTAGGAATTTAATATCAATTGATAATATAATATTTGTTTTAAGAACACTTTTATGTCAATTTTGACACTATTCAATAGTTGATTTTTTTGAAACACATAACAGATTGATTACTTCAAACAAAGTCAATTAAATCAATCCTAATATATCATATTATCCTAGAAAATTAGTTTAATTCATTAAAAGTTTCATATTATATTTATTTTGGTATTTATAATATCAATTATTTTAATTTTTCACTATTATGATAATTACTGCATCATCATTGTGTCATAAATATATTTAATTATTTAATGTCTAAAAATTATAAATAAAATATCATTATGTAGGAAATCTTTTTATATTTCTAATTAATATTTATAATCTAAAATCAAACATATATAACCCTGTGTAAAAATTGTTTTTCTAAAAGATATATGCTTGTGTCATTTTTGTATTCATTTTAACTTAATTAAAATAAAGTGTCCCTATCACCTACAAGTGGCACCATGGGGTCCCAAAATCGACCCAAAGATGCCTATGGTCGAACATGTATCAACCAATAAGTCTAGGACACGTTTTAGGGTAATTTAGTATTATTATAATATTATTTTTTAACCCTTATTTACCGGATTTACCCTTAACCATGGTAAATAAAATATTTACCGCAGTAATTATTCAAAATGTCTAAAAATAAAAGTTACCTATTTACACAATTTGAACATACTGATTAAAAATATGGAATCCATTTTTCTAAATTCAAAACACAGAAGTGGCAGAAATTAATTTAAAATTAATTCCCGCTGTCAAAACAAAAAGCGTGTTTTTAAGAGATAATAACTATCAAAAGATTGACACTTGTTTATGTTCAGTTTAATTGTAAAATTATGTCCAATTACCAACATTATATTAAATGGTAAAAATATATTCTAAATATACTTTAAAACCACTCAAATTCATAATTTATCACTATTAATTATTTTGATTAAAAAAGTTGTTTTTAATTAAAATTTAGTAATTTTCACTATTCATCAAAATATGAAAGTTATCCGTAAAGTACCAAAATTTCACCTTACGCTAAATTCGATACTCCGAATCCAAAAATGAAGTCCATTTTGAGAGATAAAATTTCTAAAATTTTAAAAGGTAGGTATTACTATTCATAACGGCTTGTTTGATTGGTTGTGGTGTGTTAGAACTCGAAGTTGCGCACAACACACGCTACTGTATTATTCAAAGGAAAGCGTACCGTGGAAGCTTGGGATGTTTCATTTTAAATTTTTTGATGTCCCCATTTAGTCAAAAAGTTTAAAATATTGTATTTAAAAAGGTTTCACTATTAAAAGTTGATAAAAGTGCAATACTGAAAATGAATCTGTTCTTGCATTATGTCTAAGAAACTCATAATATGGATTCTAAAATTATAAGGATTATATAAAGTGTAAAATTTATTTAATACTATTCATAAACTCTTTTGAACGGCTTGTTTGGTATGTCATGGTGTGCTTGAACTCGGTGTTGGGTGTAGTGCAAGTTATTGTATTATTTTAAAGAAATAACACACTATGAAATCTTGGGGTGTTACAACTTGGATTTTCTCCCTGGGTTTACATATTATATATCCTTAGCATAGACTTTGTTTAAGACCATGGGTTCATTGATTTGGGTATAGAGTAGAGGAAATTCCCTTCAATTGTTTTTTAAATTGAGTATTTTTAATGGATTGCGAAATGAGGTGGATGAGATCTACTATTATATGCCTTAAAAATTGAATTTTTGTCAAAACCAATAAAAGTTCCAATAATAAAACAACAATTTATAAGGAAACATTTCTCTAAAAGTGTAAAATAATGATTTTTTAGATAAGATTGATAAAACTTAAAACATTCCTTCAAAAAAATTTTGTATACATTTATCTAGTCATTTAGGAAATGATTTTGGTCATGACCAGAGCCACGGGGCTTGAGCTGTGACTACCCCAAGCCCACCTTCCAAAGGCCAGGGGCTGACGACTTGCACCGAAAGGTGTATTCCCTAAAACGGGAAGGCATTGTGTATATAACATGTAAACTCACACAAACCAAGCACACAACAAGATACATGCACAAGGTAAACTATATAGTAATAGGGTATGTACCGAAAGTAAAGGGGCCAGAATATAAGACCAAGTGAAAAGTACAAGTAAAACTGGAAAGTACATGTAAAACTGATAACAGCTCCTATAAACACCAGCCAAGGATCCTAACTGAAGGGTAGGTACAGCTCTCAAACAGTTGTCTCCATAGTCTGCCTTGTCCAGGGTCCACCTCCGAGCAGCCGCCAGTCTTGGTACCCTCGTCCTAAGTCATCAATGTCCGTCATCTGCACAAAACACAGCAATGTGTTGGTGAATCCCATGTGGGGGTGATTATAATGATACTCTATAGGGACCCTAAGACCCATGAAGGTCTCTTAAAATCCACAAAGGATAAACCATAAATGGATATATCAACTCTAATTAGTAATATGTTAATACATATACCAATGCTATTAGAATATACTCATCTCATATATGATGGGAGAATATCACAAAGGTAACACCACAAATATGAAGGTTCTACAAAGGTAAAAGAGTGAGTACAAATAGAGTCTCAGCTCAAACCTGGTTTTAAATGAAGTATAGAAGTACAAATTATTAGCCGCAAAGTTAGATTATCTCATTCGGTCCAGAGGCACTCCTTCTAACCATACAGAGTCGAAACCACATATGATCGATATGTACTCACCCCCTCAATGTCCCACACAGGATTTGACCCACCCGGAGTAGATTAGTACTAACATGAAAAATGACCCACACAGGATCGGTATGTTCTATCCCACACAAGATCATTGACCGCTGACCCACACAGGATCTGACCCACACATGATCGGTATGCACTGACCCACACAGGATCGCTAAGAACCGACCCACACAGGATTGGTGCTGACCCACATAGGATCTCTTGGTACTAACCACCATATGATATGTCTTCAACCTCTATCTCACTGCCATCCACTAGATTCCTGCTCATACCATGCTTGATTCTTTGTGAACCACACCTCATATAAGGACCTGGACTTAAATAATTACATAATATTGAATTAAATGAATAATTCACAATGAGGATCTTTTAAGGTTTTTATTTTTAGTGAGTAAGGCCATAACTATTACATCTCAAAATATTTAAAAGGTAGACACTTCTACATAGTTTCTATTTTTTTACAAAAAATGAACTCTTAAAAATTGAGTCATGTCTATTTCGATGTTTAAGACATCATGACGTTTCCTTGATCCCATCCTTGACCCTATTCCACATTATTTCCTATGAAAAACATTTCAAAAACTTGGGATGATCACAAAAAGCTCAGTAAGGGATACACAATGAAGGAAAATTATTAGTATTTTAAATCAACAAGTAAACCATGAATACTTTTACACAAGTAATACTTTTCACCATTATATAGTAGAAATACTCTTCACTGAATAAAAGATCATTTCTTACCCTTTTGTAACCAAAAAATTACCATAAAACCCATATAAAGAACACATAACATATAAAGGTAACTTGATACATAAACATAAAAAAATGGAATAACCATACAGTCGACATCCACCCATATCACTAAATGTAATAGCCATACAACCAACTTCCATACCCAATGCATTGGAGGTTATTATGTAACCACCCGTCTTAGTATTCACGGCACCACCCGCCATTTGGTTTATCATGAAACCACCCATCAAATGTCTAAGTACCATTAGAAAATGATATCACATATATGAAATATAAAGGAAATGAAGCACTTCCACATTTCAATCACAATATATCACATAAATATATTGACATAACAAATCCATTTTAAAAACCATTTTCAATAACAAAATATACTTAAAAGAGTATAAGGTATTTATTTTCTTTTAAAAACATTACTTCTTGTTGAGGATGACAAAGATCAAATAATACTTGCGGTGGAGGAAAAGGTCATTGTCACCGTGAACATTAAAAGATAGATTAATTTTTTTTCATTTAGTAAAATGCTTCATAGAAAAAGATTCCCTTTGAATGAAATGAAAAGTCAAAGTTTTTTTATACAGCATATAAAATAAAGTCATGTATTAGAACAAAATATGCCTCAATGAAAGGAGATTGAGAGGAAGTCCCTTGCCTCGTGTCCGACTTGACATGGTCATTATGTAATCTCTTGAATGAAAACTAAAGTTAAATTACACTTGAATAAAAATATTTTTCAAGTTTATTATTCCTTTTATATCAATTATAACCATGTTATAATCATTATGTAATCATTTACGTTAATAACGTTCATTTTTCCTATATTTGGTACTTGAGTTAAAAATGAACACCTTATATTTACAAGTTGTCCATGTGGTCAATAGTCCATTATATATAGAATGTTGTTCATGATTTATATTTCATATATATCATATATATCCAGTATATACATGTTTTTATAATAATATATAACATTTATAGGTATGAAATGAAATGCACTGTTCATGGAGACGGAAAGTCGTACATATGCATGAATGCTACTTTCATTTCTATTTTTTATTATAATGTAAATAAAACAAAATGATACATATGTATATTATATTTAAAATATAATATCACATATAATATAGTTAACTCCATCCTTTATACATCCCACATAAGGCATTAACGAATCAAATCACTTTAAGGGGGCGGTTGTCCGCATTTCCTCAAATGAAATATTCAGATTTACCCACTATGGAAACCATAATGGAATTCTATAAATGGTAAGTAAAGAAGCCTAAAGAAATCATAAACACAATATATATCATATATAAATATAGTTTCATCATAATGGCCACTATGAGAGGTGGTAAGATGTAATTGAACAATCATCGTTTCGTGAGGCCTTAATTTTCCATCCACAGAAATATTATGTTCTTCATCCATTAGATGGAGGTGTGTGTAAGTGTAGTTCGAATATTTATCATAACAACATCCTAGAATATTGAGGATACTTTTGTTGTTACAAAATAATGTAATAAAAAGAGTTTAGGGGTTGGTAAAATAAAATAAAAGAAAACAATTTAAGAGAAACTGTTACCTTTAATTTGGGTAACTCCCTTTGTTTTGAACCAAATGACATATTGAAGTTCCTTTTTTCTAAGGTAAGGCTTCTAGGGGGGGATATGGATATAGTGAGCTTAATTAGGCAGATTTTGGATGAGAAAAATGTCTTGAGAGGTGTGAGGAATTGGTTAGAAGTGGTCTCCTTTTATAATGGAGAGGAAGGGCTCTTTAAGAAAGTGTGAAACTATTGTTTATTATATAATTATATTCGGTTTATAATGGTCCAAAAATCATTATAGTCCAATATAAGATGATTCATGGACTAAATAAAATAATCCAATCCGAATTGGACATGTTTTGGCTAATATTGTAATCATTATAATCTTATTTATTTAAATCATTTGTTAATGAGGTAAATAATGCATCATTATTGTGTCACAAATAATTTAATTTATTTTAATTCCAAAAATTATAAAACAAATAACATGATATAGGAAATATTATTATCTTTCCAAAAAATATTTATTTTCAAAAATAGGATTTATATAACACCACATAAAAATTAATTACTAATTTTTTTGGTAATGTCAAGTTTGTCTTCACATTAAATTAATTAACCTAAATTGTCATTATCACTCCCAAGTGGCTCAATGGGGTCCCAAAATCGACCCACAGATGCCCATGGTCATAAATTACCCATCCAATAAGGTTTGGATAAGTGTTAAGGTAATTTGAAATTGTTATAATATTCTTTTTACCTTGACTTACCTTATTTTCCTTTAATCGCGGTAAATAAAAGTCAAAAGTTACTATTTACCAAAAATTATTTTCCGCATAATGAACCAAATTATATTTCTTGATAACAACCAATAATTTCATATTTTAAAAATTCAATTCACAGAAGTGGTAAATTTTCATTTAAATGAAAAATTCAGTTTTTTTACTACCACTAAGTTGTTTCACTATTCATCAACAATTGATGTTTTTTAGAAAAATACAAAAATTTCAGCCTAAGCTATATTTGATATTTCGAATTAAAAATTGATGTCTATTTTTCCATATTCAAATCATAGAAGTGGAATTAATTAATTTTAAAATTAATTCCCGCTGTCAAAACAAAGAGCGTGTTTTTAAGAATTAATAATTATCAAAAGAATGATACTTGTTTACCTCAAATTTCAAAGTAAAATTAATTCCAATGACCAAAATTGGATTAAATGGTAAAAATATATTCTAATTAAACTTTCAAACAAATTAAAAAGGTAATATAACCATATAAATAAATTATATTAAAACATATTTTTGAATTAAAATACAATATTTTCCCTATTCATTAAAAATGAACTTTTTTTGAAAAATTCCAAAAATTTCCACAAAGTAAATTTTGATGAACCCATTCTAAAGAAGGATTTTATATAGTCATATAGAATTTATTAAAATGACCAAAACTATATTTAAAGAGGGTACTCCATTAAAAGGTGATAAATCGGCCTTTTAATGTAAATTTTGCTAAAAATTAGATTCATTCCCATTTTAAGACACTAACTTTTTATTAGATAATGTAAATACATTTAACAATCATGTATAATCATATTGTAGTTAGTTTCATTCATTCTATCCAATAAAATGTCTAGATGTTAACTACCATTTAAAATAATAATATTACACTATTAGTGTGCAACGTAAGATTCCAAAGAAACATGTTGTTGCATATCAGGTAAGCTATCGAGCATAGAAACTCCTTTAAAGTAAAATTAATATTTAATTTAAAAATATTAATAAATATGATATATGTCTTATTCTTCATTTACCTGGGATGTTACATTCTTCCCCCCTTTTGGGAATTGCGTCCTCGTAATTTTTATTCACGTATCAAAATAAATGGGGGTATTTATCCCTCAAAGTATTTTCAGATTCCCACATTTCCTCTTCAACCATATGGTTTTTCCACAAAACCATTACCTGGTGAATTACCTTTTTCCAAAACACTTGCTCTCTATGGTCAAGAATCTGGGCTGGTCTTTATTCATAAGAGAGATTCTCTTCCAACTGGACTACCTCTGGGCTCAAAACATGAGATGGATATGGCATATACTTTCTCTACATCGAAACATGAAAAATGATGTGTACCTTGGATAAACATAGAGGTTAATCCACTCTATATGCAACTGATCCCACATTCTTCAGAATTTCATAAGGTCCAATGAACCACAGACTCAACTTTCCCTTTTTACAAAAACACATCACAATTTTTCATGGAGAAACATTGGGAAAGACATGATCACATACCTCAAAGGAAATATCCTTACTCAGGTTACCTGTATAACATTTCTGTCTGTTCTATGCTGTTCTCAAGTGCTTATAAATAAAATATATTTTATATGCCATCTAGTCTACCAATTCTGGTCCCATAAGCTTCTTTTCACCTACATCGTCCCAAAAAGCTAGAGTTCGACATTTCATTTCATATAATACCTCAAATGGAGCTATCTGTATACAGGAATGAAAGCTGTTATTATAAGAAAAATCAACCAAAGAAAGATGTTGGTCCCAACTTCCCTTGTAATCCATTGAGAAAGCACATAACATATCCTCCAAGGTCGGAATTGTTCATTCTGATGGCCCTTCTGATTGAGGATGAAAAACTGTACTAAAATTTAATTCAGTACACAATGACTTCTAAAGACCTTTATAAAAGTTAGAAGTAAAACTGGGATCACAATCAGATACAATGGAGAGGGGAACTCCATGCAACATGACTTTATATTTAATATACAACAGAGAAGGTTGATCTACAGACAACGTATCTCGAATACGAGGGAAATGAGAAGATTTACTCAATCGATCAACTATAACCCAAATTGAATTATTACCTCGGGATGTATTAGGTAATCCCACAATGAAATCAATGGATATATTTTCTAATATCCACTCTAGAACCGGTAAAGGCTGAAGCATTATTTTCGGTAACTGTCACTCTGCTTTAACCTACTATCAAGTCAAACACGTCACAGTAAAATGCGCAATATCTCTTTTCATTCAATCCCACCAGTAATACTCACGAAGATCTCTGTACATATTAGTACTTCCAGGATGAACTGAAAATAGGGAACTATAAGCTTCACATAACAACTCATTCTTCAACTATGAATCACAAGAGACACATAATCTCTTTCCAAATCTCAAAACACAATCATTATCAAGATTAAAATCAGGCAGCTTACCCTTCTGAACCAACCCTACCTTTTTCTGTAACTCACTCTCTTCTTTATGAGCTTGCTTTATTCTGTCTGATATAGATGATCTCACTAACACCTAATACAAAATAGAATAATTTCCTCCAACAACAACTTCTATGCCATAGTTCATCAAATAAAAAACTAAAGTATATCGTTCCAAACATAGCATAGCTAATGAAGCATTACTTTTTCGACTCAAACCCTCAGCCACTTTATTTGCTTTTAACAGATGGTAATGGATCGTGCAATCATAATCGTTGAATAATTCTAACCATCTCCTCTGTCTCATGTTCAATTCTTTTTTAGTGAATATATACTTCAAAATTTTGTGATCAGTATATATTTCGCACTTCACTCCATAAAAATGACGTCTTCAAATATTTAAAGAAAAAACAACAGCAGCTAATTCCAAATCATGTGTAGGGTAATTTAACACATGAGGTTTCAACTGACGTGATTCATAAGAAATTACCTTATCATTCTATATTAGGAAAAATCCCAGTCCTTTCAAGGAAGCATAACTCTAGATAACAAACTCACCATTTCTGGATGGTAGTGCCAAAACTGGAGCATTCACCAATCTACTTTTCAATTCCTAAAAACAATCATCACATTCTTTTGTCCAGATGAACATAACACATTTTCGAGTTAACTTATTCACTGGACAAGATAACTTTGAAAAAATTTCAAATAACCTCCGGTATTAACTAGCCAAACCAAGAGAACTATGGATCTCAGTTATATTTGTGGGTATTGTCCATTCATCAACAACTTTTGTTTTAGCTGGATCAACAGTTATTCAATTTTTTTAAACAATGTGACCTATGAAAGAAATATTTTTTAACCAAAACTCACACTTGCTCAATTTCCCAAATAATTTCTTTTCTTTTATGGTTTGGAAGACAACCCTTAAATTAATGTCATGCTCCACTTTACTTTTAGAATAAACCAAAATATCATCAATGAACACAACCAAAAACATTCCAAGAACTCATGGAAAATTCTATTCATAAGATCCATGAATACAGTAGGTGCATTGGTTAAACCAAAAGGCATAACTAAAAATTCATAGTGGCCATATCTAGTACGAAACATGGTCTTTGGAATGTATGATTCCATTACTTTCAACTGATGTTAACCCAAACTCAAATCGATCATCGAAAAATACTGATCTCCTTGGAGCTTATCAAAAAAAATCATTGATATGAGGCAAAGGATACTTATTCTTAATAGTGATGTTATTCAAGGCTCTATAATCAATGAAAAGTATCGTTGAACCATCGTTCTTTTTAACAAAAAAGACAGGATCACCCAATGGTGATGGGCTAGGTTGAATGAAACTTTTATCTAATAAATCATACAATTTCTTATTTAACTCTTAAAGTTCAATTTGAGCCATTTGATAATGGGGGTTTCAAATTGGCTTAGCATCAGGAACTAAGTCAACAATAAATTCTACTTCCCGATCAGGTATAATACCAGGAAACTCATTAGGAAAAACATCAAGGTACTCATTTAAGACCACAACATCATTAATATGAATAGTTCCTTTTTTAAACAATATGTGCAAGGTAACATTTATATCAATATTTTACATGTTTCTCAGCTTCCTGATATGTTATCAACATCAAGGGTTTATTTTTATATACATACTGAAAATCATTCCGAAAAGAAACCTATTTATATCTGTAGTTAATCTTAGCAAGATAAACAGAAAACCAATCCATGCCCAATATAACATCAAACTCTACTAGAGGAAAAACAATCAAGTTTGTAGGTAGATTCTGTCCGCACACAAACACATGAATGTTCTTATGATTTATTTTTGTCTCAACATTTCCTCCAGGTGTTTTTATAGTATGTTCAATATTCATATATTGATATATAATTCCCAATTTACTAGAAAACTTCTCATAAATTAAAGAGTGTGTAGACCCTAAATCAAACAACACATTGGAATAATATGAACAAACAAATAGTGTACATGATACTACTTCGCTTGATGGCCCAACATCTGCCGAAGTAGTTGCAAAGGATTTCTACACCCCTTTTTACTTGTAGTTTGGCTGCTTTCTCTCAGTTGAGTTCTTCTCTGGACAGTCTTTTACATAATGACCCATTTCATTACACATAAAACATCTTAATGATTGTTTTTCATTTCCATCATGATCATCTTCCTAATATTTACGAGCAATATGACCAGACTTACCACACCAGAAGCACTTTCCAGACTTCGATAAACATTCTCCAGGATTCTTTTTACCACCCTTCTCACAAGTTGGATATTTAGTTTTCTTACCTCCAGACTTATTTAATGAATTCTTCCCCTTTGCCTGCCAACTGGACCTCTTATTCTATTGTTTTTCAAAGAACACTTGATCATTGGCAAATTCCATTTCCACCTTCTCCGGACATCGAACCAGTTTTTCATAACTTTTCACCTCACGAGAGGCTAATTCTCTCTAATATCATGGCTTTAGTCCTGAGTAAAATCAATTTATCATACTATCAAGATCTCGGATAAAATTTGGTGCATACCTTGCCAGTCGAGTCAACTTTGCTTCATGAGCTGCCACTGAGTCATCCTCCTGCCACAATTCTAGGAATTTTTTTCCATCCTAAGACGAACCAGCTTAGGAAAATATTTCTCAGGAAACATACCTTTGAATCCATCCCAATAAAGAGAATAAATCTCATCACTATCCCTGATATTTTTCACCATTGACCACCACTGATCAGCCCCACCTTCAAAACAGTGAACAGTGAGACAAAAAATTTGATGTTCTGAACAACCCATGACATCAAAAATCTTCTCCAGTGCTTTGATCCACCCTTTGTGTAGCACATGGTCAGATGATCCATTGAATTATGGGGGATGTTGCCTCATGAAATGCTCCACTAATAACATTTTCCTCTGTGGTTAATCTAGCTGATCTCATACATGGATACCACCACCAATTATAGCCTGAGTCAACTATGCCATCATTGTAAAAAACTGTTTATTTCCAATTCCGACCATCTCAGGTTGCGTATTTGGAGGGTTGTCTTCCTCGTGATGTTGTCCAAACATAGCTGCCATGTTTCCTCTGCAGAAAACCATTCTGATCACAAAATTATCTTAGGAAAAGAAACATGGTAATCTATAAAGGCTATATGATTTAAATATTAACATAAATTATGTTATGGATATTAATTTAACAATACCCTAACTCTTAAAGTTATCTAAACCGAGCTCTGATACCTACTATAAGTACCCAACCTTAAATCAATACGTAATACTGAATTAAATGAATAATTCACATTGAGGATCTTTTTAGGTTTAGAGTTTTATAGATTTAGGCCATAACTATTACATCTTAAAATATTTACAAGGTAGACACTTCTACACAGTTTCTATTTTTTTACAAACCATGAACTCTTAAAAAAAGAGTCATGTCTATTTCCATGATTAAGACAACATGACTTTTCAATGGTCTCATCCCTAACCCTATTCCACATTATGCCTTGTGAAAAACCTTTCAAAAACTTGGTTATTAGCATAAAAATCTCCATAAGGGATACACAATGAAGGAAAACTATTATTATTTTAAATCAACAATTAAACCATGAATACTTTAACACAAGTAATACTTTTTACCTTTATGATGTAGAAATAATCTTTACTGAATAAAAGATCATTTCATACCCTTTTTTAACCAAAATATTACCATAAAACCCATATAAAAACACATAACATATAAAGGTAACTTGGGACATAAAAATACATAAATGGAATAACCATACGGTCGACTTCAACACATATCACTAAATAGAATAGCCATACGGCCATCTTCCATACCCAATGCATTGGAGGTTATAATGTAACCACCCATCCTGGTATTCACGACACCACCCGTCATTTTTTTTTATGACGTAACCACCCATAAAATATCCAAGTACTATTATAAAATCATAGCACATAAAACAAATTTAAAAGGAAGGAAACATTTCCACATCACAATCACAATATATCACTTATATATATTGACATAAAAAATCCATTTTCAAATCCATTTTCTATACCAAAAAATATGTAAAAGATTATAAGGTATGAATTTTCTTTTAAAAACGTTACAACTTGTTGAGGAAGCCAAAGATCCAATAATACTTGCGGCGACGGAAAAGGTCGTTGTCACCGCATACGTTAAAAGAAACATTCCTTTTTGTTTTATAGTAAAACGATTCATTGAAAAAGATTCCCTTTGAATGAAATGAAAAGTCAAAGCTATTTTATATAGCGTATAAAATAAAGTCATGTATTAGTAAAAAATATGTTTCAATGAATGGAGATTGAGACGAAGTCCCTTACCTCATGTCCGACTTGACTTGGTCATTCTTTAATCTCCTGAATAATAAAATAAAGTTAATTTCTACTTGATTAAGAAACTTTTTAAATATTATTATTCCTTTTATATCACTTATTACCATATTATAAACATTATGTAATCATTATGTAAATAATTTTCATTTTGTCGATATTTGGTACTTGAGTAAAAAATAAACAGCTTATATTTACAAGTTGTCCATCTTGTCAATAGTACATTATATCCAGATTGGTATTCATTATTTAGATATCAAATATATCATATATATCCAGTATATAATTGTTTTTATAATAGTACAAAACATTTAGAGGTAAGAAATGAAATGCACCATTCATGGAGACGGTAAGTCGTACGTACGCATGAACGCTACTTTCATTTCTATTTCTTAATTTTCAACCATTTCAATAGAAGGATGTATAATTTTGGAACCACCCAAAATATCCTTGGAAGATTTTAAAAGATGTTATAATGTTTTTATTTTACATTGTGGTGATAATTTTTGTTCATGTCGTGTATGTTTAAACAAATATTACATTCATCTTTTCTGTAAAAAAGTCAAAATTATGTTGATCAAAAAAGAAATTTTTTTTCCAATTTTGTAAAAACACAATCCTGGGTAAAAATGGATATAAGAATTCATAGGATAATATTGTTAACATTATTGAATTTAATATATAAAACATGGATATGAAATAAAAAATATTTTCATATGAAGATAGAAATAATGTCAAATTTTGTTAAAAACAATTTATAGCCATTTTATGTACAAAATAGTGGAAAGTGGAGGTATTTTTTAAAAATTACTTAAATAAAAATTATATAATAAAATACAATTGTTTTATTGTAGAAAAATCACATAATTCCTATAATGGATGATTAAACATAAAAATCCCAAATAAGGATAAAACAATAAAATAAACACTTAACACTATTTTTAACGTTTCAATCAAAACTTATTAGATGAAATAATTTTAAATGTATCCATAAATACTATGAATTAAAATTATAAATGACAAAAAAAATGTAAAAGGGAGGTATATAGACCTCATAAGAATAAAAATCTTTTAACATAAAATATGTATCAACAAAACATTATTGAGATGGAAAATCCTTACCTCGAGTTCAAATTGATCTAAAAGCACTCCAATCTCTTATTCCATGGATGGAATCATCTTTATACATTATTTGTGATCAATGAAAAGGTATTTTAGGAAAAAATAACTCATATAATTAATTGATAGGACTGTTAAGATATGAAATGGATAGATAATGGATAATACATATGGTTCGAGGATGTGTACTGAAAGGAAAATAAGGGGTATCCGTTTATATGTTTTGGAGGAGAACTGTTGGAATTACATAAATTATTAAATAAATATAGGTTGATTTTAAAAATAAAATGGATCCAAATTTATACATTTTTATTATCAGATGTATATAATAATAAATAATCTCATCGATGAAATTTTATAAATGTTTAGTTTATTTTTAACACTTATCTTATAATTACAACCCTCAGTTAATTGTTTTTACAATTATGATCAATTTAATAATTTTACTCATTAGGGTCCAAGAAAGTCACTATAATTGAAAAGTGACCCAAAATAGACCAAATTTAATTTTTTTATCATATTTACTTTTTTATAAAGATATTATTTTTATTATGTGTATATTATGTAATAGAATATTTTTATTATAAAATATAAAGATTGTATCTTTTGGATGTATATGAAATATTATAATATAATAAGAGTCTAACCCATGTGAAAATGGTTAAAAAATGACATATTTTAAAATATAATTAGTATATAGTCTTAATATAATCTTACAATCAAATTTTGATTGGTTTTTAAATATTTTAAACCTTATATCTTGGTTTAGCCCCTCGGTTAATCAATTTTAACCTTAAATGTGGTAATGAATTTTCAGTCTTAAAGGGTTAAAATGTAACTTATAATATAAAAATTGACATATAAATTGAAATGTGGTCAATTTTAGAACATTGATCATCCTAATTGTCATGTTGGAATATTTTTTTCTTTTTTAAATAATATATTAATATATAAATAAAATTATATTATACTAAATTAATTTAACGAATTATTCACATAATATAAATTGAAAAAAACATTGAACCATTGGAATTAAAATATAACCATTTCACTTATGTATAATATTTAATATTTATCTACGAAGTTCTTGGTACAATTTAATCACCAAAAATATATTAATTTTAGTGTTTTTAATATCATTTGTCTAATCTTTATAATTTTTTCACAAGCACTATATCATAAATGCGTAAGAATTTAAGATAGTTATATCATAACAAAAGAATAAATAAATTAAAATAATAAAGAAAACATAATTTAGTCCATGATAAACATTTTTATTCAAAAAAATATGTTTATTTATTCAATTCTGTGTTATGGAATCTTATTCAACATGTTATTTTGACTTTTCTTACCTTACACGAGCATCACACAACAATTTGGATAAGTAAAATGTTATATGACTAAAAAATTAAAATATATATTCATAAATAGAATCAATAATATAGAAATATTATTAACCATGATCAAAAAGTATATATTCCTTCTCAAATTTATCATCAAGACACTGAATTTTTCATTTCTATTATTGCCCAATCATTACGTCATCCCTGAAAATGATTTTCATATTTATCATGAAATAATTTATAATTGATAGGTTTTTTTGATATTGGTAGTATATTTTAATTAATTGTTATTTTAATATTCTTAATAATTTTGTATGTCTTCTTTATGTGATGATGATATCATAAAAGATATTGTATTTCATAAAAATGTTATTTTTTACTATTCATCTAAAGTTTAACTTCTTCATAAAAATAAAAAAACGTTATCTGATGAATAATTAAAAAATATGAAAATATTAAAAATAATATTTATATTTTTTAAAATTTATATAAGTAATCAAAAATTATTTTGACAAAAATTAAAATAACATACTGAAAAACAATTTTTAAAAAGATTGCATTTTTAAAATCAAAAAATAACTTTTACAAAAATCAAGTATAATGACTATTATTTTTTTTCTAGTGAGATTATTTAAAACTAAATGATACATATGTTAATTTTAGAGCAAATAAATTTTATAATAGTACGTTTAAATAACAATAAATTATAGTTTTATAGAAAATATACAAAAAACATGATTATCATTATTCACTAAAAAATAAATCTTTTATGAAAAATCATAAAATATAACTCTATGAGAATTTTTGAATGACTAATTAAAAGATCAATATAGTTTTATAAAATTAATTTTCAATAATATCAAGAAGTAAATTATAATATATTCTTACAAATTGTTATGAAAATATTTTTTGAAGAAAAAGTATTTTTGAATAATAAATCAACTTTACAAAAAAATGAATTCTTTTTTTATAAGAATTAGTCATTAAATTTCAATTCCCTATAACCATTATAAGTATTTCATAATTTTGTCAATACTATTCATACCCGGAAATTTAATCTCTATTTTATAAATATGAAATTTAAATAAAAATATTTCATGGTTCATTTAAGCATGGTGTTTCATGTTGTATATTCAATTAATTATATAGATATTTTAGAATCATGGGGTACTATGTTATCCCCACACTAATAGAATTCACCATAGTAATTTTATATTAGACCCGAAATGATTGACATCTCAAAAAGACATTTTTTAAAAATACACATCATACATAGGGTCAATAAAACATTTGTTAAAAAGGAAAAGTGGGAAATGTAATTATTACCATAAATAACATATAATCAGGTTTCTATTTAACATTAAATTTTGTGTCAAGTAAAAAATATTAATTAATGATAAATATAATTTCCAAGGTCTAATTAAGTGCCCTGGATAACATGGTGTTGAGAATTTCAGAGACCCCAAACCATAAGTATCTGAGAGGTAAAAAGATAATCAATTTATTGGAAATGAATGTAAAAGAATAACATATTTTCTTCAATATCCCCTTCCTGAGGATGAGGGATTATTTATTTTTCATCATAGATAATAAAAAAATACTTTATTTAAATATATTTCTTAATCCTCATTTCATCTTTGGGTTGAACTTCGAACAATATCATCATTATCTCTTAATCCATAAAACGATGTTCCAATATAAAATTTTCATTTATGATAAAGTGAAATTAACATTTAATGGATCATAATGTCCATAATAGAATAATAATTCATTAATTTTATTTCTTGTTATCATCAAAATTGAAATGATTATCATGAGTTATCTAATATTAATAAATATTTATATGATGAAATAATAAATTTATATCCAAAACCTTATTAGTAACACCCATTGTTAAGCCTAATCCTTTCTATAAAAGTCAACTTTTAAACACCTTCAATATAGTCATGAATAAATTCATAATAATAAAATAAATAATTTGATCACATTTTTGTAAGATCAATGTCAATATTTATGCTAGTACAAGATAACGTAGCTCATACAGTCACATTGCAAGAATATGAATATCCTGATCATATATTCTCATAAAACAAGATAATCATTTCCTAAAATAATTTGTATCACTATAAAACCTCAATGAAAAAATATATGCTTCTTGTAATTAACTCTATCCAACATATTTCATACATCCAAAAATTTAACATACATCATTAAAGTTGACCTAAACCACTTGGTCTAAAAATCACTAACTAATTTAAACGTCACTAAGAATATCCAATTTAGTTTTGAAAATAAAATAATCCATTTATCTCAAGTAAATATTATTATCTCAACACTGGGATCATATTAATCATTATCTATCCCTCAATAATATTATTTTCTAAAAATATATCATTAACACTAAATCACATTGATAATTTATCGGTAACATTCAACATATTATTGAAAATCATTAATGGTATTCTACTACAGAACAATATATTTATTGTTTATAATTCTTAAAATTATAATAACATTGATAAAAATAAATCAAAAAAATAATTCTAAAATCCCAATACATAAACAGTTAAATCATTCCACTTCCATCGTAAACCATTAAATATGATTCTTCATATAATTCATTAATTTATCATTCTTTTCATATTTTATTTATATTTTATTTATCATTAACATGAAAATATTTTCCTAATATAACCTTGTTGATCCTATTCATGAGATTTCCCACATGGAGATATATTTTCTTATTGACAAAACCTTCCAAATTTAAAAAAAATTATCCATTAATGATTTCATAGGGAACACATAATTCTAATCCATTTTGTACACCAAATATTTAATTTTTTTTCTTAGTAATTACTTGTTTTGTGTCCTTTTGTTCCACTCCCAAAACACTTTTTTATTCCATTAAGACATTATCATGAGTAAATCATCCCAAATTCGTGTAATATATAGAGATTTATATTCATTCCTCCAATTTCATCCTGGAACTGAATTTTTATCTTATGTTTTGTGTTAAAAATCTCACTCAAATTGCGGTTATTAACTATATAATGGGATATTTAATTAGGTAAAATATTAAGGTTTTACATTTAAAATCATGTTTTATATGATTTATCATGGGTAGAATCATTACATTGTTCATCTCGTTAATCTTTAACATGTATCCTCATGGTTACAATCATTGAATAAAACCCAAAAGCAATATTGTGAAAAAATTAATCATAATGAGAAACCAAATAATTAATATGAATTATACATTATCAAAACTTCTTTTTAATCAATGAAATCATAGATTTAACCTAGTTGATCCATGATAATTATAAAATAAAATAATTCATAATGGTTAATAATGAAAATGTGAATTTCCACGAGCATATCCCCCAAAAGTGTCAAACAAGGGGTGCAATAATAGAACACTCCCTGTGAACTAGAGTAATTGTGGAGATATACTTTACAAAATCATTTTTTGGATTATTAAACCTAGATGCATCTATACCAACACTATGTCTAATTATAGTTTCTTTACATTGATTTATTTCTAGGAAAATCATGTATTCTCTTTCATACTAAAAAATTAGGTTGTTTTTATATACATAGACATTCACCCAGATTCCACACTAATTTTTTCTAATCCATATTTACCTTTATTATCTAAACCATACTCTGATTCCTAATATAAAGGCTAATATGTTTCATATATTGATATTACATCTTAGTGTAAATTTATTAATTACAAAACATTATAATATACTCTATAATCATGAAGGTATATTGACTTTGTAAACTTGGTAAATAAAAAAACCATTTCATAAAAGATCTATATCCTCTCCCACATAGTTCTTAATAACATGTACCCTTATTGAAAAAAAAGTTATTAATATTTTCTTTATGTCTAGGGTAAAATGAAAACATAATAAAGGGTGATCTTATAATCTATGTATGGATAAATAAAGGGTATAAAATTTTCATTTAAACCTAAAATGTTCATTGTGGGTATGAGAGAATGATCATAAAATTTGAAAATCAATACAATAACTCATATATCATAAACCTATATCATGGAATAAATATTGTCTTTTAATTAGTTATGAACCAAAAATGAATTTGATAACATGATCCATGAAAAAATAATATCATCATAATATCATGTCATAAAAGAGTATCATATAATGTGCTTAAATGAAGTTCATATAAATATTACATCAAGGATACCAAACAAGAAATTCATAACATTATTGGCTTCTTCTAACCACCTTTTCTCCTACATAGGTCTTGGGATAACATCCCATGTACCCAATTTTGGGCTTGGAATAACCTCCCATATACCCTAATATTTTAGGCCTAGGATAACCTAATGTGTACCCTGATGATTTAGTATTTCGGTAACCTCCCATGTAGCCTCTTGTTTTGAGATTGGGGTAACCTCTTGTGTACCGTTAGATGTCACAAAATATTATCATTTTCGTAATTAATTACAATGATATATAATTCAGGGCTCACTTATCACATAGTCGTAAATCCAGAAATTTGAAAATAAAAATATTATAAAAACATTCATTGAAACATATACATTGGAAACGAAAATGTCTTTCATCAATAATTGATCATCATGAATATAAACCATGCCTAGAATAAATAAAGAAGGATTCATTTAATCATATCCATATAAATCCTAATTAATATAAATGGATGTTATCTTAGATAAAAAAGTCCTTTAAAATATAATTTGGAGATTTCATGAGTAAAATACAATTTTTAATTTAAAAATAAATAATTAAAAAAATTGTAATGTCAAGGAAAAATTTCTATTTATAAATCCAATTGGAATATTTTAATGTAATATTCAATGTATTGAGTATTCATGATTATGGGATGTTCTATTCATGCCATGTATGATAAAATAATGAATCCTTTTGCATTTTGAATAAAAATTTAGAAATATGTCATTGAGATAATTGCAACGAGATTCCTTATAATGTATTTTACAATAATTTAGTCATAGGTATAAATTAATTTTAAAAAATTACATTATAATATTAAAAACATTCATGATTTTTTCGGAAAACATCGATATTAAAGAGAAAGTGTTATCAACCAAAGCAATAAATAAAGTGAGTTTTTATAAATATATCTAAATCATTTTTAGTAAAAAAAGAGAAAAAATGGAACTATTACATGAAAAATTCCTGAATAACCAAAGGAGAAAAAACCTGATTAATGTTTTTGAGAAAATTGAAATGAATTGCTCACCCAATTCACAACTAGATAAATTTATTAAATTAAAAGTATTAAAATAGGAATATTGAGGTGTAATGAAATTACACCATCAATAAATTATGCAAACATTTATTGGAATATTATGAAAAAAACAGAAATAGAACCTGCTTCACACATTCTCCAAGAAATGTGTATGCCTTAGGAAACTTCCATATTTAGAGATTTCACAAGTCCACAGTGGTATCTAGCATTAAATCCAATAATATCAGAGCCTTCATAAACTCCCAAACTCTCATTTATGGTCAAGAGATTTTTTTTGAGTCATCCTTAAAGGAATTATCCATTCTGATGAACCAGAATTCCAGTTAAAAGATAGTCCAGGGATGTGCTAGATAGTGCAGTTTTCATTCACTGTTCTTATATAAAACAGAATCTTCCTGGAAATATATCAGCACTATGTTTGTCCTGTTTCATGAAGAGAGGGTTCCATGATGATTCATACTCATGATTCAGGATTTTTTTATAAAACATGTATATCAATGTGAATGGATTCTCGACCAGAGGTATAAATAGAGAGAGTTTTTGTTAAAAAAAATTTACGATCGTTTTCCTTACAAAATATGGAAGAAATGGAACTATTACATGAAAATTTCATTAATAACCAAAGGATAATAATATTGATTAATTTTAATATGTAAAGATCATATAATTTTCCTAATGGATACATAGACATATTGAATCCCAAATAATGTTGAGATTAGAAAATAAACCAATACCACATTCGTAACTATCAAATCAATACTCTTTGAATGAAATAACTTTAATTGTAGCATAAAATCACATGAACTAAGAATGATACATAATTTAAAATGTAAATAGTGTAGTTTATATGAATAATAAATATAAATAGTTTCATAACCAAAAAAATTTACCAATTAAAAAATTTTTAGATGAATAACCCTTACATTGAGTTCAACTTGGTTCATAAGAACTCTAACCTACTCTTAATTGGTTTGCCTCTATTAGATCCCTTGGTAGGGAGCCATTGAATGGTATTTTTTGAGTACCATAAACTATAAATCATGGATGTTGATAAGTGAAATATATATTTTTGGATTGTGTTAGATGGCTCATGGAGGTGTAAATTTAATATATATGGGGTGTCCTTTCATAAGTGTTATAGCGGAAATCTTGGAATTGGAAAATGTATTCGATTAATATAAATTATGATTCGGGATAAAATTTAAAAAAATTAAAAATTTGAAAATGTTATGAGGATGAGTAGAAATCATCTCATAGAATAAAATTTACAAAATATTAATTTATGTTTTAACCCTTCTCTCTTAGTTCAACCCTCCATTAATCCTTTTGACAATTTCCAAAATGTTAATGTTTTAACTCATTTGGGGTCAACAGAGTTACTAGAAAAATAATAGTGACCTATAATTGGAAAATTATTGATATTTTATAACATATTTTGTTAATAAGATTATATATGGGAGTTTTTTAAAATATATATAATTTTAGAAAATGTTTTTTATTATAATATAACATTAATATAACTTTTAGAAATACATAAAATATTTCAACAAAATATGTACCTAAATCATGTAAAATGGTCCCAAAATTCTTTTTATTTTAATAAATTTAGTATGTGGACTCATTATAATATTCCACAAAAATTTATATTTGTTTTGATATCATTTTAAAATTTATCATTTTGCTTAACCTCTTTGTTAAGAAATAGTATCTGTAAGTGTGGTAATGATTTTCTTAATATTAAAGAATTATAATTTTACTTATATAGTGTAAATCGTCTTATAAATGGAAAAGGGATGATTTTTAAACCCTTAATATTTCTAATTTTACACATTCAATATTTTTATTATTTATTAATAATTTAATAAAAAATGGTTGACATACAATACCATTAATTTCATTTTAATAACTATTCAAATAGATTGAATTTTAAAACAACCTGAAATAAATGTAATTAGAATAAAAAAATTTAAAACAATTAAAATATTGTATATTATTCTGAAAATATATATTCTATATATAAATACAACTAAAAAATAACTTCAAGATATTTCAAATTAATTTAATTGATCATTGTACTGTTTACACAAGAATTGTGTTTTCATTGTGTACGAAATTAATGTAAATATATAATCAAGAAAAAATAAAAATAATTTATATTCATTCAAATTAATTAATTATGTTCAATAGAAACGTTTTTAATTATTAAATACGTATATTTTTTCTGATATATTTAATACAATCAAATTTAATATAATATTTTGACTTGTTGGCCTTGTGAATGTATTACGCAAGCATTTGGATAAGTCATTTTTGATATAAGAAAATAATTATTATATATCCATAAAAATAATAATTAATAACTAATATATTTTAAAATGATTAATTGATGTCTTATCCTCCTCAAATATTTTCATTAGGATACTGAATTTGAATTTTCTAGTGTTTTTCATGTGTTGCATTGGAAATGAAAATGATTTTCATATTTAATATGACACAACTTGTAATTTATATGTTTTTAATTATTTCTTTATTATATATCCTTATATTATCATAAATTATCCCATTATATTTTTTTTTAAATTTTCAAATCATGTTTATATCTTCTTGATTTCAGAAAACATACTACATTTTATAAAAATCGTATTTTTTACTAATATAAATTATAACTTCTTTAGAAAAATTTCAAAAAAACTATGATATATTTAAAATTAGAAATATAAAAATAAATATCATTTCATAAAATTAAATTCATATAATTGACTGAATTTACATATAAAATAAAAGCACATAACATATTTAAAATTTTTTTTTAGAAAAAAAAATACTTTTATAATGTTGACACATTTATAATAAATTAGTTTATTTCAGACTAAATGATAGATCTGTCAATTGATGATAAAATTCAACATATAAGAGGAAAATTAATGGAAAAAACTAAAATTTTATTAAAAAATTACAAAAACAATATTTTCATTATTAATTTAAAAAAATTTATCATTTTATGATGATAAAAAATTTTAACCCTAAGATAATTTTTTTAATGATGTTAAAAATAATTTTAATTTTATCAAATACAAATTCTAAATTTTCCTAAAATTATTTACAATTTTTTCTCACAAAATTAATATAAAATACTTTATTGAGGAAAATAAATTTTTTGAATAATAAAATGAATTTACTAAGAATTGAGTTCTTATTGTCTAGGTATTAATAAATAATTTTTTTTCAGTGGGATGATTATATATACTTAGTAATGTAGTTACTCAAATTAAACCCCTATATTTTAACAGCTAGGTTATAACTATAATACTTAAGTAATAATATTTCATGGTTTGTATATGTTCAGTGTTTCGTGTTATTTATGATTTCTAACATGTTGTTTTTTTTTAAAATCGTGATGTATTAAAACATTAGTTTAAAACAATATTTGATAAAAGAAATGTGATGAATATATATTTGTTCTGACCAAATTACCATGATTTAAACTTTTGATCCCATAATGAACATAAAAACACCCAAAATAGAAGGTTTAGTTTCCTTAAGGGTCAAATACATAATAAACATAATTTACCAAAATAAGTGAACATTTATCCAAAATAAAACCACACTAGACTCCGTTAAAGACTTCTTAAATATTTTAATCAAATTTATAATCGTGGTATTAAAAACCTAAGAAATAGTTGAGTTTAAACTCTTAGAAAGGGAAAACATATCAACATGTCATTAAGGGTTAGATCACAGGATAATAATAATACATGATAAGTCATGTAATTTATTATTTAAAATAATATTGGAAAATAAGTTTTTTACATTATAAATAATTGAAGGAAATGTAATCTCAAATGCATAAAGTTATACCAATGAAAAATTTAATGAATATCACGATAATAACCATTCCCCATAGAGAATCAGCATACTCATAAATTTATTTCATATCAAGATGAAGCATAATAATAAATGTTTTCACAACATTAATGATATGAAATCATTACAAGGTGTCATATTCATCACAAACCTATGACCCATTAGAAATTTATATTTCAAAATTCTTCAGTCAAAAAGTTACTTAGGTATAAAAAATCAATGTTTTATAAAGGAATTAGGTTTCACAAACCTATAATATATTATTTTCTTAGGTTTCACAAAACTAAAATCTATTAGTTACTTAGGTTTCACATTAGCAATATTTATAGGTGACTTATGTCATGGAAACAAACATTCTATTAGTTACATGTGTATCATAATCCTATTGTCCATTATACAATTATGACTCACAAACATATGTTTTATAAGTGAATTAGTTTTTACAAACATATGCTAAATTAGTGACTTAGGTTTCACAATCCTATAGTGCATTACTGAGGATTATTTTCCAAACCTATGGTCTATTATTTCCTAATGTTTAAAAAAATAGTGGTCAATAATAGTCTCATGAGATTTAAATGATTAACCTATACAATTTAGTGTGATATAAAATACCACTTTCCAATAATATTTCTATATTCATTTATATTCCAAGATAACATGAAGTTACTTATATTTGAAACATCAGTTCTTTATCTTATTGAAAAAATATGTTAGTAATGACAAAATATCCTAGAAAATTAAATAAGAGAACAAGAGAATGATGTTTTATGGTGGATTAAACATAACCCAATGATATCATTTTACTTATAAAGAGAATTGACATATATTTAAAATAAAATATAATTATATTTGGATAATCACATAAGAAAAAAAATAAGAAATAAACTTTTTCAATGGATTTAAAAAACAATATAAAATAATTTCTTTAAAATGAAATACATTAATTTTAGAAAAAATAATTTAAATGATTATCCATACAAAAATTTGGATTATATGAAAAAAAATATTATATAAATTATATTTTAAAACCCATTAATAAATTTATATGATATTTTTTGGGAAGATAAAAATCAAATAAAGACATTTTTCTTTAAACAAATCCATTAAAATATATATTAAAATAATGATTTCATTTTTATAATCAAAACTAAAATTGTAAAAAATATAAAAATAATTCATTTTTCAAAATTATTATTATTTGAAACCATATGTTAAAACATTTTATAACATTTAATGGATTCTTAGTAAATAATAGTAATCATAGAGATAAATAGCCCATAATTTTTTTTCATAATTATTTTATTATAAATGTAAAAGATTAAGTTACAAGTAATATTAAAAATAGATCATAAAATATTACATGTCATATTATTTGACAAAATTTACTTGAACAAATAATCTCTAATAATATTTCCTTCCAGGATAAAATATGGTTTTTTAAATATATTTGTAGTACAAGATAAAACATTTGATTTTGAATAAATGGAGAAAGAAAAAGTTTGGGAAGGATTGGAATTGTTATTAATATAAATAAAATTCATGGGAGAAATAAATCCACGTAATTCCACAAAAAATAAATGTTAATGTATATAACATAGTATTGAAGAAATAAATCGTGTACAACAATTGGCAATGATTTGTAAATGTAACTAAAGAAATTATGTTGAGTCATAAAAAAACCTTAAGGATTAAGAAATAATTTAATAGAAACCAAATGAAAGAGATAAAATGAAATTGGAATGACAAAATGTTAAATAATATATAATTAATTATTTTATCTATATAATAGGATCTATACATTCCATTTAAATTAATTTTAGCACAAAAAAAATATTTATGAATGGAAATTTAGATGAAACATCCTCACGTCTTCATTATCTCTCAAAATGAAAACTTATAAATATTAAAAAAAATAAGTTTTATTATTTAATTACCTTAAATTTAATGAATATTTGTGATAAATTAACTCCATGCAAAAAATATAAAACATTAAAAGGAATCATGTTGTGAATACACATCATATCAAAATAAACAAATACAGTTTCAAAATCCCTCACATAATAAGAATCATTTTTATGAAGAAAACATGAATGAAATATCCAGAAATTATACATAAAATACAAAAAACTAATTTAATATTAATGATATTATATATATAATATGTATAATTCAAAGAATTTTAATGAAATTTTTTCAAAACAAAACATCTTTAAAAGAGAGGAAATTGAGATGAAATACCCTTACATCATCATTATCTCACAATTTGAACAACCCGCAAGGGTATAAAATTGGGTGGGTTATTATACCCCTAATATAAAATGAAAATGTTTGGTAAAATAAATTTATAGAAAATATATACACAACAAAAATTTAAAAAGTGGTTAATTTACATTTTATCTCAATGAAATAAAATTTAGATGCATATAACCCTAGCCACAAATTAATCTTAGCCATACAATATTGAAATAATTGAAAAAATAAAAAAATTAATAATATATTTTTTATAATTATTATTTCTTTTAACCATTTATAAACATAATTTCAAATAATTTATTATAGATATAATATATAGTAAAAAACATTTCACCATCACATGACATTATCTTCAATTACTATTTTTATAGTGTTTGTGTGGATTATTTTTTATAGATTAAAAGGTCATAATTTAGATAACATTATTGAAGTTGGAAAATATTTATTATAATTGTTTATTATGTTCTATTTTCTTTTCAAACGTATTTTAGTTATGTTTTATGATAATAAAGTTAGTAAAGAGCAGGTTTAGTTAAATTTCATAAATGATGGATGGTATCTTAATAACATCTTAGATATTTCAAATACCACTCCATAACAATAAATAATATTTATAATATTTTTATTTCTTAATAACTATAGTATTTTTGTTTCGATATTTACATGGGATATAAATTTAAATCATTGAACATGTTTCATGTCAAATGGATGCAAACAAGATAACATTATAATTTTTTTTGTGATCTTGGTTAAGAAAGTGTTTCATTTATCACAATTTTGTTATTTCAAAAAAAATTATTAATTAGATATTTTATAGTGGTGAAAAATTCCATTAGAGATTTTTATAAATAATAATCTAATGGTGTGAAAACAAAAATAAGACATATTATTCAAGGTGGTAGTCCACACGTAAACATAGGTGATGCGTTCATTTTCCATAGATAGGGATGACGACAATGAATGGATGGAATTTTTTAAATCATAGTAAGGTAATAAATAATATATTAATAAAGTAAATAGTATTATTTGGAAATATTTTTATGGAGGTCATTGAAAATTAAACAAATTATTTATTGAAATGGTAGTCAATACATAAGCATAATTATATCTTTATTTTTCAAATTGTTTTGGAGGAAGGTATAAAATTGATATTATAATATTATATTATCATTTATTAATATTATTGCTATTTAAGATATAATACATTCACTGATATTTTATATATGTGGGTGTGAAATGTGGAATTAATTACTGGAGCTTAGTTGAACAAAATTATCTATCCACTTGGATTTTCTCCCTGGGTTTAGATATTATAGATCCTTATCATAGACTTTGTTTAAGACCATGGATTCATTGATTTGGGTATAGAGTAGAGTAAATACCCTTCAATGTTTTTTAAATTGAGGATTTTTAATGGATTGAGAAATGAGATGGATGAGATCTACTATTATATTCCTTGAAAATTGATTTTTTGTCAAAACCAATAAAAGTTCCACTAATAAAACCACAATTTGCAAGGAAACATTTCTCTAAAAGTGTAAAATAATGATTTTTTAGATAAGAATTATATAACCTAAAAACTTCCTTTGAAAATTTTTTGTATACATTTATCTATTCATTTATGAAATGATTTTGGTCAAAACCCGTGCCACAAGGCCTGAGCTGTGACTACCCCAAGCCCACCTTCCAAAGGATAGGGGCTGACAACTTGCACCGAAAGGCATATTCCCTAAAACGGGAAGGCATTATGTATATAAAATGTAAACTCACACAAACCAAGAACACAACAAGATACATGCACAAGGTAAACAATATAGTAATAGGGTATGTACCGAATGTAAAGGGGCCCGAATATAAGACCAACTAAAAAGTACAAGTAAAACTGGAAAATACATGTAAAACTGGTAAAAACTCCTATAAACACGAGCCAAGGATCCTAACTGATGGGGATGTACAGCTCTCAAATAGTTGTCTCTATAGTATGCCTTGTCTGGGGTCCACCTCCGAGAATCCTCCAGTATTGGTACCCTCATCCTTAGTCATCGATGTCCATCATCTGCACAAAACACAACAATGTTTTGGTGAAGCCCATGTAGGGGTGATTATAATGATACTCTGCAGGGACCCCAAGACCCCTGAAGGTCTCTTAAAATCCACAATGGATAAACCGCAAATGGAGATATCAACTCTACTTAGTAATATGTTAATACATATACCTATGCTATCAGAATATACTCATATAATATATGATGAGAGAATATCACAAAGGTAACACCATGAATATGGAGGTTCTAAAAAGATGAAAGACTAGGTACAAATTGCATCTCAGCTCAAACCTGGTTTTAAATGAAGTATAGAAGTAAATGTTATTAGTCGCAAAGTTAGATTATCTCATTCTTTCCAGAGGAACTCCTTCTAACCATAAAGAGTCAAAACCACATAGGATCAATATATACTCACCCCCTCAATGACCCACACAGGATCTAACCCACCTGGAGTAGATAGGTACTAACCCAAACAATGACCCACACAGGACTGGTATGTTCTAACCCACACAAGATCGTTGACCACTAACCCACACAGGATCTAACCCACACGTGATCGGTATGCACTGACCCACACATGATCGCTGAGAACCGACCCATAGAGGATTGGTGCTGACCCACATAGGATCACTTGATACTAACCACCATAAGATATGTCTCTAACCTCCGTCTCACTGCCATCCACTAGATTCCCTATCATAGCACGCTTGATTCTTGGTGAACCACACCTCATATAAGGACCTTTCCTTAAATCATCACATATTATTGAATTAAATGAATACTTCACAATGAGGATATTTTCAGGTTTAGCTTTTTAGAGAGTTAGGCCATAACTATTATATCTCAAAAGATTTGCAAGGTAGAAACTTCTACACAATTTCTGTTTTTTTTACAAGAAATGAACTCTTAAAAATTGAGTCATGTCTATTTCCATGTTTAAGACAGCATGACATTTCCATGATCCCATCCATGACCCTATTATACATTATATCCAGTGAAAAGCATTTCAAAAACATGGGATGATCATAAAAAGCTTAGTAAGGGATACACAAAGAAGGAAAACTGTTAGTATTTTAAATCAACAAGTAAACCATGAATACTTTTACACAAGTAATAATTTTAACCTTTATGAAGTAGAGATACTCTTCAATGAATAGAAGATCATTTCTTACCCTTTTGTAACCAAAATATTACCATAAAACCCATATAAAGAACACATAACATATAAAGGTAACTTGATACATAAACATACATAAATTAAATAACCATACGGTCGACTTCCACCCATATCACTAAATGGAATATCCATATGGCCGACTTCCATACCCAATGTATTGGAGGTTATTACGTAACCACCCGTCCTGGTTTTCATAGCACCACCCGTCATTTGGTTTATCACGTAACCACCCGTAAAATGTCCAAGTACCATTATAAAATCATATCACATATATCAAATATAAAGGAAAGGAAACATTTCTACATTTCAATCTCAATATATCACATAAATACATTGACAAAACAAATCCATTTTCAAAAACATTTTAAATAAAAAAAATACTTTAAAGTGTATAAGGTATTTATTTTCTTTTAAAAACATTACGTCTTGTTGAGGATGCCAAAGATCAAATGATACTTGCGGTGGCGGAAAAGGTCGTTGTCACCGTGAACATTAAAAGAAACATTTCTTTTTTCGTTTATTAAAACTCTTCATAGAAAAAGTTTCCGTTTGAATGAAATGAAATGTCAATGGTTTTTTATACAACATATAAAATAAAGTCATGTATTAGATCAAAATATGCCTCAATGAAAGGAGATTGAGACGAAGTCCCTTACCTCATGTCCGACTTGTCTTGGTCATTATTTAATCTCCTGAATAAAAAACTAAAGTTAATTTATACTTGCTTAAAAATATTTTTCATGTTTATTATTCCTTTTATATCAATTATAACCATGTTATAATCATTATGTAATCATTTAAGTTAATAATGTTCATTTTTTCGATATTTGGTACTTGAGTTAAAAATGAACACCTTATATTTACAAGTTGTCCATGTGGTCAATAGTCCATTATATATAGAATGGTATTCATGATTCATATATCATATATATCATATATATCCAGTAAATACATGCTTTTGTAATAGTACATAACATTTATATGTATGAAATGAAATGCACCGTTCATGGAGACGGTAAGTCATACGTATGCATGAACACTACTTTCATGTCTATTTATTATTATAATGTAAATTAAACATAAATATAAATAGGTAAATTATAATTACCGTATAATATCATATATAATATAGTTAACTCCATCCTTTATACATCCCACATAAGGCATTAACGAATCAAATCACTTTGAGGGGACGGTAGTCCGTATTTCCTCAAATGAGATTATCGTATTTACCCACTATGGAAACCATAAAGGAATGTTATAAATGGGAAGTACATAAGCCTAAGTAAATCATAAACACAATATATATCATATATAAATATAGTTTCATCATAACGGCCACCATGAGAGGCAGTAAGATGTCATTGAACAATCATCATTTCTTGAGGCCTTAATTTTCCATCCACAGAAACTTTATGTTCTTCATCCATTAGATGGAGGTTTGTGTAAGTGTAGTTAGAATATTTCTCATGAAAACATCCTAGAATATTTAGGATACTTGTGTTGTTACAAAATAAAGGAATAAAAAGAGTTTATGGGTTGGGGAAGTAAAATAAAAGAAAACAATTTAAGAGAAATTGTTACCTTTAATTTCGGTAACTCCCTTTGTTTTCAACCAAAGGACTTCTTGAAGTTATTTATGCATAATTTAAGGATTCTAGGGGGGAGTATATGGATTTAGGGATCTTAATTGGGCAGATTTTTTATGAGCCAATGGTCTTGAGAGGTGTGAGGAATTGTTTAGAAGTGGTCTCCTTTTATAAGGGAGAGGAAGGGCTGTTTAGGAATGTGTGAAACTATTATTTTATTATATAATTATATTCGGTTTTTAATGGTCCAAAAATAATTATAGTTCAAGATAAGATGATTCATGGTCTAAATAAAATCATCCAATCCGAATTGGACATGTTTTAGATAATATTGGAATCATTATAATATTATTTATTTAAATCATTTCTTAATGAGGTAAATACGGCATCATTATTGTGTAATAAATAATTTAATTTATTTGAAGTCCAAAAATTATAAAACAAATAACATGATATAGGAAGTATTTTTATCTTTCCAAAGAATATTTATTGTCGAAAATAGGACTTATATAACACCACATAAAAATTAATTACTAGTTTAGTTTTGTTAATGTCAATTTTGTCTTCACATTAAATTAATTAATCTAAATTGTCATTATCACTCCTATGTGGCTCAATGGGGTCCCAAAATCGACCAAAATATTCCCATTGTCGTAAATGACTCAACTAATAAGTTTTGGATAAGTGTTAAGGTAATTTGGAATTATTATAATATTCTTTTTACCTTAACATACCTTATTTTCCTTTAACCATGATAAATAAAAGTCAAAAGTTACTATTTACCAAAAATTATTTTCATCTTATTGAACCAAATTTTATTTCTTGATAACAACCATGAATGTTAGATTTTCAAAATTCAATTCACAAAAGTGGTATATTTTCATTTAAATGAAAAATTCGGGTTTTTTAGCTTCCACTAAGTGGTTTCACAATTCATCAACATTTCATGTTTTTCAAAAAATACAAAAAATTCAGCCTAAGATATATTTGATATTCTGAATTCAAAAATGATGTCTATTTTTCCAAATTAAAAAAATAGAAGTGGCATTAATTAATTTTAAAATTAATTCCCGCTGTCAAAACAAAGAGCGTGTTTTTAAGAATTAATAACTATCAAAAGACTGACACTTGTTTACGTCCAATTTCAAAGTGAAATTGATTCCAATGACCAACATTGGATTAAATGGTAAAAATATATTCTAATTAAACTTTAAAATCAATTAAAAATATAATATAACCATATAAATAAATTATATTTAAACATATTTTTGAATTAAAATACAATATTTTCCCTATTCATTAAAAATGAACTTTATCAGAAAAATTCCAAAAATTTACACAAAGTAAATTCGGTTGCCCCCATTCTAAAGAAGGGTTTTATTTGGTCATATAGAATGTATTAAAAAGACTAAAACTATATTTAAAGATATTTCTCCATTAAAAGGAGATAAATCAGCCTTTTAATGTAAATTATGCTAAAAATTAGATTCATTCCCATTTTAAGACACTAAATTTTTATTAGATAATGTAAATACATTAAAAATTCATGTATAATCATATTGTAGTTAGCTTCATTCATTCTATCCAATACAACGGCTAGATGTTAACTACCATTTAAAATAATAATATTACATTATTAGTGTGCAACGTAAGATTCCAAAGAAACTCGTTGTTGCGTATGGGTATGCTATTGAAAATAGCAACCCCTTTAAAGTAAAATTAATATTTAATTCATAAATATTAATAAATATAAAATCTGTCTTATTCTTCATTTACCTAGGATGTTACATCCTTCCCCCCTTTTGGTAATTGTGTCCTCGTAATTTTTATTCACTTATCAAAATAAGTGGGGGTATTTATCCCTCAGAAAATTTTCAGATTCCCACGTTGCCTCTTCAACCATTTGGTCTTTCCACAAAACCATTACCTGGTGAATTACCTTATTCTGAAACAATTGCTATCTATGGTCAAGAATCTGGATAGGTTATTCTTCATAAGAGAGATTCTCTTCCAACTGAACTACCTCTGGGCTCAAAACATGAGATGGATCTGGCATATACTTTCTCAACATCGAAACATGATAAATGTTGTGTACCTGGGATAAAATTGGAGGTAAATCCCCTCTATATGAAACTGATCCCACTTTCTACAGAATTTCATAAGGTCCAATGAACCTCGGACTCAACTTTCCCTTCTTACAAAAACGCATCACACTTTTTCATGGAGAAACATTTAAAAAGACATGATCACCTACCTCAAAGGAAATATCTTTCCTCAGGTTACCTGTATAACATTTATGTCTGTTCTGTGCTGTTCTCATGTGCATCTGAATCAACTATAATTTCTCTGCCATCCCTTCTACCAATTATGGTTTGATAAGATTCCTTTCACCTACTTTGTCACAAAAAGTTGGAGTTCGACAATGCTTTTCATATAATACCTCAAATGGATCTATATGTATACTGGAATGAAAGCTGTGATTATAAGAAAAATCAACCAAAGAAAGATGTTGGTCCCAACGTCCCTGTTAATCCATATAGAAAGCACATAACATATCCTCCCAGGTCGGAATTGTTCATTCTGACAACCCATCTGATTGAGGATGAAAAACTATATCAAAATTTAATTCAGTACCCAATGAATTTTGAAGGCCTTTCCAGAAGTTTGAAGAAAACCTGGGATCATGATCAGATAGAATCGAGAGGGGAACTCCATGAAACATGACTATATCTTTAACATAAAACCGAGAAATTTGATCTAGAGACAACATATCTCGAATAGGAGGGAAATGAGCAGATTTAGTCAATCGATCAACTATAACCCAGATTGAATTATTACATCTGGATGTATTTGGTAATCCCACAATGATGTCAATGGATATATTTTCTCATTTCTACTCTAGCACCGGTAAAGGCTGAAGCATTCTTTTCGGTAACTGTCGCTCTGCTTTAACTTGTTGGAAAGTCAAACACTTCACAGTAAAATCAGCAATATCTCTTTACATTCCATCCCACCAGTAATACTCATGCAGATCTGTGTACATATCTTCACTACCAGGATGAACTGAAAATAGAGAACTATGAGCTTCACATAACAACTCATTCTTCAACTGTGAATCACAAGGTACACATAATCTCTTTCCAAATCTCAAAAGAAAATCATTATCAAGATTAAAATCAGGCAACATACCCTTCTAAACCAACTCTACCTTTTTATGTAACTCACTGTCTTCATTATGCGCTTGAATTATTCTATCTGATACAGATGATCTCACTGACACCTAATACAAAATAGAAGAATTTTCTGCAACAACAACTTCTATGCCAAAGTTCATCAAATCAAAAACTAAAGGATATCGTTCCAAATGTAGCATGGCTAATGAAGCATTACTTTTTCGACTCAATGCCTAAACCACTTTATTTTATTTTCATGGATGGTAATGGATCATGCAATCATAATCGTTGACTAATTCCAACCATCTCCTCCATCTCATGTTAAATTCTTTTTGAGTGAATATATACTTCAAACTTTTGTGATTAGTATATATTTCAAACTTCACTCCATACAAATGATGCCTTCAAAATTTTTAAAGAAAAAACAATAGCATCTAATTCCAAATCATGTGTATAGTAATTTAACTCATGAGGTTTCAACTAACGTGAAGCATAAGAAATTACCTGATCATTATGCATTAGGACACATCCCAGTCCTTTCAACGAAGCATCACTGTAGATAACAAACTCACCATTTCTGGATGGTAGTGCCAAAAATGGAGAATTCACCAATCTTCTTTTCAATTCCTAAAAACAATCATCACATTCTTTTGTCCAGATGAAAATAACACCTTTTCGAGTTATCTTAGTCATTGGACTAGATAACTGTGAATTATTTTAAACAAACCTCCGGTAATAACCTACTAATCTAAGAAAACTATGGATCACAGTTATATTTGCGCTTCTTGGCCATTTATCAACATCTTTTTTTAGATGGATCCAAAGTTATTCTATTTTTTGAAACAATGTGACCTATGAAAGAAATATTTTGTAACCAAAACTCACACTTGCTGAATTTCTCAAATAATTTCATTTATTTTATGGTTTGTAAGACAACCCTTAAATGAATGTCATTATCCTCTATACTTTTATAATAAACCAAAATATCATCAATGAACACAACCACAAACTTATCCAAGAACTCACGGAAAATTCTATTCATAAGATCCATGAATACAGTAGGAGCATTGGTTAAACCAAAAGGCATAACTAAAAATTCATAGTGGCCATATCTAGTACGAAACACGGTCTTTGGAACGTCTGATTCCTTTAATTTCAGCTGATGGTACCCCAACCTCAAATCAATCTTCGATAAATACTGAGCTACCTGGATCTGATCAAACAAATCATCAATAGGAGGCAAAGGATACTTATTCTTAACAGTGATGTTATTGAAGGCTCTATAATCAATGCAAAGTATCATTGAACCATCTTTATTTTTAACAAAAAAGACAGGATCACCCCATGGTGATGTGCTAGGTCGAATGAAACCTTTATCTAATAAATCATACAATTTCTTCTTTAACTCTAAAAGTTAAATTTGAGCCATTTGATAAGGGGGTTTTGAAATTTTCTTAGCATCAGGAACTAATTCAACAATAAATTTAACATCTCGATTAGCTATAATACCAGGAAACTCATCAGGAAAACCATCAAGTTACTCATTTAAGACTAGAACATCATTAATCTGAATAGTTCCTTTTTTAAACAATATGTGCAAGGTAACATTCATTTCCATCTTTTACATATTTCTCAGCTTTTTGATATGTTATCAAAAGAAAGGGTACATTTTTATATACATACTTAAAATCACTCCGAAAAGAAACCTCTTTAGCTCCGTTGTTAATCTTAGCAAGATAAACATAAAACTAGTCCATGCCCAATATAACATCAAACTCTACTAGAGGAAAAATAATAAGGTTTGTTTGTAGATTCTTTCCGCACACAAAGACATGAATGTTCTTATGTTTTATTTTTCTCTCAACATTTCCTCCAGGTATTTTTACCCTAAGTTCTGTATTCATATCTTGAGATGGAATTCTAAATTTACTAGAAAAATTCTCAAAAATGAAAGAGTGTGTAGACCCTAAAACAAAAAACACATTGGAATAATCTGAACAAACAAACAGTGTACCTGATACTACTTCTCTTGATGGCCCAACATCTGCTGAAGTAGTTGCAAAGGAGTTCAGCACCCCTTTTTGCTTGTAGTCTGGCTACTTTCCCTCAGTTGAGTTCTTCTCTGGACACTCTTTTACATAATGACCCATTTCATTACACTTAAAACATCTTACTGATGGTTTTTCATTTCCAGCTTGATCATCTTCCTTACAGTTACGAGCAATATGACTAGACTTACCACACCAGAAGCACTTTCCAGACTTCAATAAACATTCTCTAGGATGCTTTTTACCACACTTCTCACAAGATGGATATTTAATTTTCTTGCCTCCAGACTTATTTGATGAATTCTTCCCCTTTTCCTGCCAACTAGACTTCATATTCTATTGTTTGTCAAAGAACACTTGATCATCGGAAAATTCCATTTCCACCATCTCCGCACATCAAAAAAGTTTTTCATAACTTTTGAACTCACGAGAGTCTAATTCTCTCAGATATCGTGGATTTAGTCCTGAGTAAAATCGATTTATCTTACTATCAAGATCTCAGATGAAATTTGGTGCATACCCTGCCAGTCTTGTGAACTTTGCTTCATAAGCAGCCACTGAGTCATCCTCCTGCCACAATTCTAGGAATTTTTTTTCCATCTTAAGATGAACCACCTTAGGAAAGTATTTCTCAAGAAACATACCTTTGAATTCATCCCAATAAAGAGCATAAATCTCATCACTATCCCTGATATTTTTCACCATTGACCACCACTGATCAGCTTCACCTTCAAAACATTAAACAGCGAGACTAACCATTTAATGTTATGACTAACCCATGACATTAAAACTTCTCAAGTGCATTGATCCACCCTTCACATAGCACAGGGTCCGATGATCCATTGAATGATGGGGAATGTTGCCTCATGAAATGCTCCACTACTGACATGTTCCTCTGTGGTTTATCTGGCTGATCTCATACATGGATACCACCACCAATTATAGCCTGAGTAAATTGTGCCATCACTGTAACCAACTGTTCAGTTCCGATTCCGAAAATCTCATGTGGCTGATTTGGAAGGTTGTCTTCCTCCTGATGTCGTCCCAACATAGCTACCCTGTTTCCTCTGCGGAACAGCATTCTATACACAAAAATATCTTAGGTGAATAAACATGGTAATCAATAAAGGCTATATGATTTCAATATAAACATAAATTAATTTATGGATATTAATTTAATAGTACCATAAGTCCTAAAGTTATCTAAACCAATCTTGATACCTACTATAAAGAACTGACCTTAAAAAATTAGATAATACTGAATTAAATGAATAATTCAAATTGAGTATCTTTTCAGGTTTAGAGTTTTAGACAGATAGGCCATAACTATTACATCTCAAAAGATTTACAAGGTAGACACATCTACACAGTTTCAATTTTTTTTACAAAACATGAACTCTTAAAGAAAGAGTCATGTCTATTTCCATGATTATGACATCATGAATTTTCTTTGATCCCATCCATGACCCTATTCCATATTATGTCTTGTGAAAAACCTTCCAAAAACTTGGGATGAGCATAAAAAGCTAAGTAAGGGATACACAAAGAAAGAAAACTGTTATTATTCTAAATCAACAAGTATACCATGAATACTTTAAAACAAGTAATACTTTTCACCTATATGATGTAGAAATACTCTTCACTAAATAAAAGATCATTTTTACCTTTTTGTAACCAAAATATTACTATAAAACCCATATAAAGAATACATAACATATAAAGGTAACTTGGGACATAAACATACATAAATGGAATAACCAAACGGTCGACTTCCACCCATATCACAAAATAGAATAGCCATATGGTAGACTTCCATACCCAATGCATTGGAGGTAATAACGTAACCACCCGTCCTGGTATTCACAGCACCACTCATCAATTTTTGTTTCACATAACCACCCATAAAATGTCTGAGTACCATTATAAAGTCTTATCACATATAACAAATTTAAAATAATGGAAAAATTTCCACATTACAATCACAATATATCACTTAAATATATTGACATAAAAAATCAATTTTCAAAATCGTTTTCAATACAAAAAAATATGTAAAAGAGTATAAAGTATGAATTTTCTTTTAAAAACATTACGGCTTGTTGAGGAAACCAAAGATCAAATAATACTTGCGGCGACAGAAATGGTCGTTCTCACCGCATACGTTAAAAGAAACATTCCTTTTTGTTGTTTAGTAAAACTATTTGTAAAAAAGATTCCATTTGAAAGAAATGAAAACTCAAAGGTGTTTTATATAGAGTATAAAACAAAGTCATGTATTAGAACAAAATATACCTCAATGAAAGGAGATTGAGACGAAGTCCCTAACCTCGTGTCCGTCTTGACATGGCCATTCTTTAATCTCCTGAATAATAAATTAAATTTAATTTATACTTGATTAAGAACCTTTTTAAATTTTATTATTCTTTTTATATCACTTATTACCATGTTATAAACATTATGTAGTCATTTATGTTAATAACGTTCATTTTGTCGATATTTGGTACTTGAGTTAAAAATGAACACCTTATATTTACAAGTTGTCCATCATTTCAATATTCCATTATATCCATAATGGTATTCATTATTTATATATCAAATATATCATATATCTCGAGTATATACATGTTTTTATAATAGTACATAACATTTAGAGTTAATAAATGAAATGCACCGTTCATGGAGACGGTAAGCTGTACGTACGCATGAACGCTACTTTCATTTCAATTACTTTTTTAATGGAAATAAAACATAATGAGAAATAGGTATATTATAATTCCAATATAATATCATATATAATATAGTTAACTCCTTCCTTTATACATCCCACATAAGGCATTAACGAATCAAATCTCTTTAAGGGGGCGGTAGTCTGCACTTCCTCAAATAGGATTATCATATTTACCAACTATGGAAACCATAATGTAATCCTATAAATGGGAAGTAGAGAAGAATAATTAAATCATAAACATAATATATATCATATATAAATACAGTTCCATCATAATGGCCTCCATGAGAGGCGGTAAGATGTAATTGAACCATAATCGTTTCGTGAGGCCATAATTTTCCATCCATAGAAACATTATGTTCTACATCTATTAGATGAAGTTGTGTGTAAGTTTAGTTCTAATATTTCTCGTAAAAACATCCTAGTATATTTAAGATACTGGTTATGTTACAAAAGAAAAGAATAAAAAGAGTTTAGGGGTTGGAGAAGTAAAATAAAAGAAGCATTTTTAAGAAAAACGGTTACCTTTAATTTGGGTAACTCCCTTTGGTTTGAACCGAATGTCCTCTTGAATTTCCTTATAAGTAAATTAAGGCTTCTAGGGGGAGTATAGGTATGTAGGTCGCTTATTTGGGAAGATTTTGGATGAGCCAAATGGCTTGAGAGGTGTGAAGAATTGGTTAGAAGTGGTCTCCTTTTGTAAGGGAGAGGAGGGGCTCTTTAGGAAAGTGTGAAACTATTATTTTATTATATCATTATATTCGGTTTCTAATGGTACAAAAATCATTATAGTCAAAGATAAGATGATTCATGGTCGAAATAAAATAATCCTGTCAGAATTGGACTTGTTTTGGATAATATTTTAATCATTATAATCTTATTTATTTAAATCATTTATTAATGAGGTAAATACTGCATCATTATTGTGTCATTAATAATTTAATTTATATGAGGTACGAAAAATATAAAAAAACAACCATGATATAGGAAATATTTTTATCTTTCAAAATAATATTTATAGTCGAATATAGGACTTATATAACACAACATAAAAATTAATTAATATATTGTTTTTGTAAATGTAAATTTTGTCTTCACATTAAATTAATTAATCTAAATTTTCATTATCACTCCCATGTGGCTGAATGGGGTCCCAGAATCGACCCAAAGATTCCCATTGTCATAAATAACTCAACCAATAAGGTTTGGACAAGTGTTAAGATAATCTGGAATTATTATAATATTCTTTTTACATTGAATTGGCTTATTTTCCTTTAACCGCGGTAACTAAAAGTCAAAAGTTACTATTTAACAAAAATTATTTTCATCTTAATGAAAAAAATTTTACTTCTTAATAAAAACCATGTATGTTTTATTTTCAAAATTCAATTCACAGAAGTGGTACATTTTCATTTAAATGAAAAATTCAGTTTTTCTAACTACCATTAACTGGTTTCATTGTTCATCAACAATTAAAGTTTTTCAAAAAAATATCAAAAATTAAGCATAAGCTATATATGATATTCCGAATTCAAAAATGATTTCTATTTTGCCAAATTCAAAACATATAAGTGGAATTTAATTAATTTTAAAATTAATTCCCGCTGTCAAAACAAAGTGCGTGTTTTTAAGAATTAATAACTATCAAAATATTGATACATTATTATGTCCAATTTCAGTGTGAAATTAATTCCACTGACCAAAATAGGATTAAATGGTAAAAATTTATTATAATTAAACTTTAATCCCAATTAAAAATATAATATATCCATATTAAAAAATTAGATTAAAACACAGTTTTGAATTAAAATACAACATTTTCACTATTCATTAAAAAATAAACTTTATCGGAAAATTCCAAAAATTTACACAAAGTAAATTTTGATGTACCCATTCTAAAGAATGATTTTATTTGGTCATATATAATATATTAAAGTGACCAAAACTATATTTAAAGTGGGTTCTCTATTAAAAGGAGATAAATCTGCCATTTAATGTAAATTATGATAAAAATTAGATTTATTCACATTTTAAGAAACCAAATTTTTATTGGATAATGTAAATACATTTGACAATCATGTATAATAATATTTTAGTTAGTTTCATTCATTCCCACCAATACAACGCCTATGAGTTAACTATAATTTAAAATAATAATATTATCTTATTAGTGTGCAGTGTAAGATTCCAATGAAACTCGTTGTTGTGTATCAGGAATGATATCGAACATAGAAACCCCTTTAAAGTAAAATTAATATTTAATTCACAAATATTAATAAATATGAAATATTTATTATTCTACATTTACCTGGGATGTTACACCTCATGCCATCATTCGTATTTAAACAAGTAAGAAGTTCTACGAAAATGTGTCCTGATGTTCTGTCGTGTCAGAAGGGAGCCAACATGACAAACGGTGCGTCAATCAGACGCCTGGTCTGTAAATTATCTTTATTTTAGTTCCAAGGGCCCAGTTGGATTTCGGGTTCGATCCAACCCGGGTTTACTCAAACATTATCCAACACTCAAGTAGAGTATTCCAAAAGGACAGTCTCGATTCAAGGATTCTGGTGTCGCAAACAGTTTGTCAAAAAGACGCATGGTTCTCAAAATATGGCCAAAAATGGGAAAATGGGTCTAGATGGACTGGGTCTGGTCTAACCTTGTCTGCGTTCGGCCCAGATGGGATGGGCCACGATGGGCCCGACCCAACTCGTGAAGGGGAAACCAAGCCTAGCCCGCTGGGCCTGCCCTGATGGCACGACCTACTGGGCATCCCGCGGTCGGGTGTCCTATCGTGGTTGGGTCCGCCCTAGCTGCAACTCGGGGGGGATCCCCCCCCCCCCCCCCGTATTCCGAAAGGGCCGATGGCTATTTGGTTGCCCTGTTGGAATGCGGTAAAACTAGTGCAGTCCCACTTGGCATGACAAGGCTTGCATGTTCTCCTCCCAGCGAAGTAGTCATGCGCCACTGCTCCACCCGCGATTGGTCGGGTGTCGGCCGGCCTCTAGTCTTCACCACGGCCAAGCGGCTACGGACTCTAGCTCCAGCAGTGTAGACGCAAACAACCATTTTGCCACGTGGCCGGCTAGATGTCAGTCACCCCCTGCTCCATCGCGACCAACGGGTCGTGACCTCTTGTTCTAATGGCACAGATGTGCGCCACACTACCTTCATGCGGTCGTATGGCATGACGACAGTTGTCCTTCCTCCGCAGCAATAGATGGGCTATGACCTCCTTCGGTAGTGATGTTGCACCACAACCATCATTGTGGTCCATAAATAAAAATGTCAATCAATGAAGATGTGGGGATTCGTGCTATGTTCTTGAGGCCCGCAACCTCCGCGTTACATCAGTATCATGTGGTTTAAGAGGTATATAAATCGTTATATAACCATGAAGATTAATCATTAAAAATCCCTATAACAAACTACAATATTTATTCAAAATCCACAATAAGAAAACATCTTCAGATCAACTAGTTAGTGAGTTGATCTGTGTTCTTCATTTAGAAGAGAAGAACATGGGAAAAAATAATCACACAGATTTAAACCCCTACCCTGTTTTCTCATTGGAGATGTCTTAAGGAAGGAGATGAAGTTGATGAATGGGAAGTCGATGTTCGTCGCTCTCGCAACATGTTTCCAATTCGGGATCATGATTTTTCGTTGTTCATGATCCAGAAAATGTTTTTTGTAGGAGGATATTTCTCCAATGGTTCTGCCACGCTCGCCTTTCCTTTTCAAATGATTTCTCACAAAAAAAGTGTGGTTCAAATCTTAATACATTAATATATTAATTCAATTAACATTGGAAATTTAATTAAGATAAGGTTGGCACATTATGTTTTGAGGATTCCAAGGTTTTCACAACATTAAATGGGGGTTTGGGTGGTCCCTACCTCCATAATTCAAAAAATTGGTTTCAAAAAGAAAAATAAAATGTTAATTATTTTATTTTTCTTCTCTCACAAAAAAACTGAAAAACTAACTTCTACCCTCAACCAATTGTGGTCTTGGTGTAGGTATCATTAAGAGAATATTGAGGCTGTGAGTTCAACGGTGTCATCTAATTCAATTCTGAACACTGATTCAAAATTTAAAAAACACCGCTCGTGCTTTTACTGAACTTACCCAAAAAAAGTTCATAAATTCCTTCTAGTCACACCGGTCCTAGGAATCACACGAAGTCAATTTTTTCGGACTCGTAATTTTTCCATTTATCTAAAAATAACTACTTTAAAAAATTACGGTCTTTAAATTCTCCCCACTTCCGGGCTTTGCATCCCCAAAAGCCACAACACAAACTATGGAAACAAGTGGTGGTATTGAGAATGAATCTGAGCCTCCCGCTCCCATGAGCTCTCTTAGAGCTTCCCGTGCTGTAGGAGTACGTCCACCATAGGTGTCAACCACCCATGAAGGACCTACTCTTGTCGATCCTCAATCTACACTGAAACCTCTGAGAACATCACCCCATTGTCGAGGTCCAGCTAAAAACAGTCAATGATGTATGAAGGATCATGTATGTATCTCCTTAGCTGGGATACATGGAAAACGTTGTGCACCTGGTGCAACTAAGGGGGGGATCTAAGCCGTAAGCCACCTCGCCAACTATGCTGAGGACTTAAAAGGGTCTGATGAATCTTGGAGATAACATGTTTCCCCATCCAAATCTCTGAAAACCTTGTCAATGTGAACCCCGTTAAAAGACATGGTAACCATCCTCGAACACCATAGGTCTCCATCTTCTATCAACATATGACTTCTGCCTACTCTATGTAGTCTTCATCCACGCCTGGATGATCTTAACCTTTTATGTGGTATCCCACACCATCTCTGGTCCCACAAGTGCTGACTCCCGTAGGACAGTCCATCATAGAGGTGATCTGCAAGGTTGGTCGTACAATGCCTCGAATGGTGCCATACTAATAGTGGAGTGATAATTTTTGTTGTATGTAAACTCCACTATGGTAAATTAATCCTCCCAGCTCCGAGAAAAATCAAGGATGAAAGCACGTATCATTTCCTCAAGGGTTTGTATGGTCCTCTCTTTCTGACCATCTGTATGAAGATGGAAGGCAGTGCTCAATTGAAGTTATGACCTAAACTCCAATTGAATTCCACTCCATAGACGGGAAGTGAAACATGCATCACGTTCGGAGACAATCATGGATGGCACTCCATGAATCCACATAATCTATTGTATGTAGAGGCATCCCAAGCTATCTATGGTTCCATGCTCTCTGATATGTTGGAAGTGGGACGAATAGGTGAGTTGGTTAACGAACACCTAAATAGAATCATGACTCATGGACGTGCATGGAAGTCCTATCACGATGTCCATGTAAATTCCATCCCACATCCACTCTGGCACCTCTAGTGGCTGAACTAAGCCTGCTGGAACCTAATGTTCTACCTTCACTTCCTGATAAATGAGGCACCATGAGACAAACTCTTCCATTACATTTATCATTCCTGGCCACCAGTGCTAATGTTGAAGGTACTATTACATCTTCTCCACTCTTAGATGTACCTCTAGAGGGGGCGTATGGAACTCCATCAACACTTCCTCTCGTAGCTCCCCCGGTACCATAGTACATCCTCTAAAGAGGTTGATGTGCTCCCCACCGTTGGAAAAATTATCAGGTGCATGTCTTGTTGATATCTGAGCACGTCAAGACTCGCAATCCGTGTCCCCAAGCTATGCCTCCCTGAATCGCTGAAGGAGTGGATGAGTGATGGTTAGAGAATGAATATAAGCTTCTCAATCTTTATCCACATAGGATATCCACAAAGATCTAAGATTCTTTGTCACATCACTCAGCAACTGTATACCAGATCTCCTACTGAGTGCATCTGGTACTATGTTTCCCTTCCCCAGAGTATAGACTATCATAAAGTCATAGTCCTGGAGGAACTCAAGCCAACACTGCTATCTCAGGTTAATGTCCTTCTGAGAGAAGTTATACTTCAGACTCTTATGATAAGAGTATATTGTAAAACTCTATCACATCAAGTAATGTCGCCACATCTTCAAAGGGAAGACCACTTCTGCTAACTCTAGGTTATGGGTAGTGTAGTTCTACTCAAGTTTTCTTAGAAGTTGAGAACCATACGTGATCACTACTTTCTCTTGTATTAGGACACATCCAAATTTTTTCCCTTATGAGTCGTAGTAGACTACGTACCCAAATCCCTCCTCTGGTATCCTCAAGATGGGGGAACTCGTTAGTCTCTACATCAGCTCCTAGAAACACTGTTGGCATATCTCTGGACACATGAAGGCTTTCCCCTTGTTTGTCAATACTGGTAAGGGTTACGAATCTCAAGAAAAGTCTTTCACAAACATCCGGTAGTAACTTGCCAGACCCAAAAAACATTTCACCTCCATTATGATCCTAGGTTTCACCCATGGAAGCACAACCTCAATCTTCGCTGGATCCAGCAAAACTCCAGCATCCAAAATGACATTTCCTAAGAAGTGGACCTCTCGGATCTAGAACTAGCACTTCGAGAGCTTATAATGAAGCTACTTCTCTCAGAGTGTGTCCAGAACTATCGGTATATGATAGGCTTCCTCCTCCAATGTTTCTAAGTATATCGTGATGTTGCCGATGAATAATACAACAAAGTGATCAAGATATGGTTGTAAGATTCTATTCATGAGTCCCATTAAAACAGCTGGGGTGTTGGTCCCACTGAATGGCATAACCAAGAACTCTTTATGTGCATATTGACAATTGAAGGTTGTCTTCTTCACATCATCATCTCTCACACTGATCTGGTGATAGCTTGATCTGAGGTCTATTTTTGAAAACTATCATTCTACATTTAAATGATCAAAGAAGTCATCAATCCTTGGAAGTGGGTACTTGTTCTCCACTGTCACCTGGTTTAGGTGCTGATACTCCACACACAGTCTCAAACACCCATCCGCCTTCTTGGCGAATAAAATCGGGGATGTCCAAGGAGAAACACTGGTCCTAATGAACCCCTTTCTATGCAAGTCCTCTAGCTATACTTGCAACTATTGAAGCTCCATGAGATCCATACTATATACTCGTGTAGATATCGGGGATGTCCTGGGATAAAAGTCGATGTAAAAGTCCACCAATCTATGGGGAGGTTGACCCGGAACATCATTAGGGAAAACATCAGCATATTGGTCCCCCACTACAGGACTGCATGGACTGTCAACATCCACCGCTTCGAGGGTAAGGATAGCCAACTAACGTGTGATCAGCTTCACCCTCCTTCGGGTAAGTGTGTCCTTCACTGAAAAGGTTCTCTTCTCACCGGTAAAGTAAAAGTGTGTCTCATCTGTGTGGACACACCGAAAATTTCACCTAATACAGTCGATCTGAGAATTGACAATGGCTAACATGTCTATACCTAATAAGACGTTGTAAGGCCTCAACACCACTACTAGGAGATCATATCTAGAGCCCTTGTCTCCTAAAGTTAACTCACACTTCCATCACCTATGTGTAATCGTCAAATATTCTCCCGTAAGAGCCTCTAGCCATATGGATCGATCTAAGGACTCCACTGAAATCTCCGAGATCCGAACGAGGTTCGTGGTAATAAAAGAATAACTAAAACCTGTGTCGATAAGTACTGAAGCTTTGGTGGAGTAGACATAGACCATACCTTATATCATCTTCGGAGCACCATGGTCGTAATCCTAAGCTGCCTGGAGCTGGGCTCGTCCCTATCCACATGCTTTCTATGGTCGGGGTGGACCACTTGGTGGTGGCAGAACCTTGTATCACCTCCCACCAGCCAATGCATAGCCAGCTCCACTGCGATGTCTGCCTCTTTCCTACAGACCACCTCGATCGAATCTTCACCTCTTCACAGGCGGGCCTTTGACCATCAGCTGGTCATCCTTATGGAGGGTCTGGTAATCATGAGCCATGTGACCCTACATACCATACTAGTAACACTGCATTCTCCTCGCCAGTACTGCTCTGTCTCGAGAGCCGCACACCACTAACCCTATATCCTGCGGTTTTCCACCTGTAGGTTTGGTCCTCTTGAACCTCTGCGTCATCTGTCTGCTTCCAAATATAGATTACTATGAAATTTTTAGTCTTTTGGTGGGTCTTGATGATGGTGACTGCTCTGCAATGATGCTCTACACTAAGAGTGATCTCTGTAACAACTCTGCCTGCGTCGGGATGTTGAGAGAAATCACCAAAACTTTAATCACTTGTCTAATACCATGCTCCAAGGTTAGGACCTTAAATTAAGCTTCATGCACCATTTTAGTGGAGTAATGCAAGAGGTCAGTGAACCTCAACAAATACTGAGCCATGGTCTTGCCTCCCCTACTATAAGTGGATAAGCTCTTGTATACGCATAGAGCGTAGAGTCGTTGGGATGAACTCTTCCCTAAAATGGTTCTCAACGTCCAAACAGATGACAGTGACCTCATCGTGAACTTTGAGCATCATGATCCACCATTTGCCTGCTACTCCCTGAAGAATGATGGTGGCATGGATCACTATGAGATCAGCTAGGGTCCCTACCTGTCAAAAAACTCTAATCACGACCTCCAGCCAATCCTTAGCCACCTGTGGATCTATATCGCCATGGAACCTTGGTGGCCTCTGGCACTGGAACTCATGAAACGCACTCAAGTGGCATGCACCATATACTATTCGAGCTGGTGGAATCAGCTTCCCAACAGGTAGTGGTGATACTATTACACAACCCAATTGTACAACTGACATAAGGGGGTCCTTCACCGAATCCTCATCGATTGGTTGGATGTCACCACGTACTCTAACTAGAACCCTGGATTGCTATCTGCATGGAGGAATCCTGAAAGAAAAAGGAGCACCAAGGTCAATATGTTATCCCTAGTGATCTGACTTAATGATATCACAAAGAAACCCATACAAAACACACACACAATCTATGCTTTCATGCATGAAGTTGGAAATCATAAGACAGGGTCCTGATGTATGGATACTTCAGCCACACACCAGCACTAGATTACCTAAACTGAAAAATACACTCATCATACTTGACACTATTTCCAAATAGGAAAGATCATAGTTGTAGTTCCTCAGTAGAACTGAAATCATCTCATACAAATTTTTCACGACCCGACCCCCGGGGCCAATGCTGTGACGACCCCATGCCTGCCCTCCATAGGCCAGGGCCTAGAGAATAACACCGATAGGCATATTCCCTAAAATATTAAGGAATTGCCTTTATAACATGTAAACTCACATAAACCAAGCACAAAACAAGATACAATAACATGGTAAACTATATAGTAATAGGGTGTGTATAGAAAGTAAAGGGGCCAAAATACAATCCCAATTGAGATGTACAAGTAAAACTAGAAACAACTACTGTAAACACAAAACTAGGGTCCTTCCAGAAGGGTAGGTACAACTCTAAAATGGCCATCTTAGTGCTACACCTCATCTAATGTCCACCTCCGACTAGTCTCCAATCCCGGTACCCTGGACATCGGTTAGTGTTTTCCGTCATCTATGCAAGACACAGCAAGGTGCGAGCGAAGTTCATGTAGGTGTGAGAATAATGATACTCGGTAGGGACCCCGAGACCCTCGAAGGTCACTCAAAATCTACAATGGATAAGCCACAAAGAAAGACATCAAATCTACTTCGAGATATGTCCATACATATAACTTTTTTATCAAAATATACCTTTCTCATATATGAGGGGAGAATATCAAAAATGTAACACCACAAAGATGAAAGCACCATACAGTTAAAAGACATTGTTCAAACATAGTCTTTGCTCATACTAGGTTATCAATGAAGTATAGATATACAGATGATTATTTGCGAAGCTAGATCATCTCAATCTTGCAAGAGGCACTACTTCTGACCATATGGGGTTTGACCCACACATGATCGATAGGTTCAAACCCCCACAATGACCCACCTAGGATCTGACCCACAAAGGATCGGTATGCACTAACCCAAACAGGATTGCTGAGGGCTGACCCACACAGGATCAGTATGTGCTAACCCACAATGGTTCATTGAGCGCAGAACCACACCGGATCGGTGCTGACCCACACAGGATCGCTTGGTACTAACCTCCATATGATCTATCTCCAGCCTCTGCCTCACTGCTAGCCACTGGATTCTTGCTCATAACAAACATTATTGTAGTAGAACTGCTTCTCAAGCTATCCATTGTATTTCAACTGGTAGAATGTTCCATGAAGAAGCATCCCAATGGTCTGTCACATCAAAAGGGATCAAACACGACTGGTGCCATGTCAATCAGACTCCTAGTCTGTAAGTTATCAGCATTTCTCTTCCAAGGGCCTGGTTGGATTCGGGGTTTGATCCAACATGTACAAACTACAACTTCATCCAAAAATCATGTAAATTATAACATAAGTACCATCTTGATCCAAGGATTCTAATGCCTCATACGGTTCGTCAAAAGGATGCATGGCTCTCATGATACGGCAAAAAAGGTGAAACATGGTCTGGATGGCCTGGGTCGGGTCCGACCCGGCCCGACCTGGCCTACGCCAACCCAACCCAGAGTGGGTCAACCTGAACTTGTCTGGGTCCAGCCTGGTTGGGCAGGGCATCCGCGGGCCCGGAACACAAATGGGGCAGTCCGACCCATCCCACGGTGCATCCCGCAGTCAGGTGTCTCACCGTGGCGTGGTCCACCCTAACCGCAAACCAGGGGGAGGTGCCCCCTATTATTTTGAACGACCTAATGGTTGTTTGGTTTCCCTGCTGGCATGCAGGACCACTGAAGCAGTCCTGCTCTATGTGACGAGGCTGACCGGTTTCCCAGCCAGTTCTTCCCCCAGTGGTGCAGTCAACCCAAAGCCGGACAGGTGTCAGCCACCCTCTGGCCTCTTCTGTGGCCAAGCCGATGCGGACTCCAGCTCCGACTCTGCAGACGTGCGTCGCCACTCCACCATGTGAACAGATGAATGTCGGCCACCCCTGCTCTGCAGTGGCCAATGGGCCACGACCTCCTTTTCCGGTGGCGTGGACGCGCGCCACCCTACCTCCTTGCGACCAGCTAGTGTGTCGGCCACTATCCTTCCTCCACCGCGGCTGATGGGCCACGACCTCCTTTGGCGGCGCAGTTGCACCACCGCTGTCATCGCGGTCAGTGAAAGATAACATCAATCAATGTGGATGCATGGATTTAAGCTCTGTTCGTGTAGCCTACACCTTCAACATTAAAACGATAGAAGGTGTTTTAAGAGGATTGAAAATCATCGTATAACCATGAAGATTAATGATAAACAAATCTTTACAACAACTTGTGATATTTATTCCCAATCCAAAAGAAGAAAAAATCTTCGGATCAACTAGATATTCAGTTGATATTCGTTCTTCATTTTGAAGAGATGAACCTTGGAAAAAATAATCACAAATATTTAAACCCCTACCTTGTTTTCTCATTAGAGACGTCATGAGGAATGAGATGATGTTCATGAAGGGGATGACGCCATTCGTCATTCCCGTAATACGTTTCCAATCCGGGATCGTGCGTCATCCTCACTCTTGATCTGGAGAATGTTCTTCGTTGGAAGATATTTCTTCAAATACTCTACCAAGATCTCCTTTCATTTTCCAATGATTTCTCCCACAAAAAGGGTGGTTCCAATCATAATACATTAATATATTAATTCAATTAATGATGGAACATTAAATGAGTTAAGTTTGGCACATTTTTTAAGGAGGATTTCATGGGTTTTCCAACATTAAATGTGGGTTCAGGTGGTCCCCGCCTCCATAATTCAAAAAGGAGGTCTCAAAAAGAAAAATAAAATGTTAATAATTTTATTTTTTTTCTCCCATAAAATACTGGAAAACTAACTTCCACTCTCGTCCAACTACAGTCAGGGTAAAGGACTCCTTAGGTGAATATTGATGTTGTAAGTCCAACTGTGTCCTTAGATTTTAATTCCAAGCACAAGTTCAATAGTTACAAAACTTTGCTCTTGTGTTTATTGAAGGTACACGAAAAAAATTTCAGAAATTCATTTCGAGCACACTGGGCCACTAAATAACACGCCTTCAATTTTTGTAGACTCGTAATATTTCTATTCAATTAAAAAAATACAATAAAAAATCTAAGTGTTTATAATTTTATCATTTTACCATTTATTTCCTATAGTGATAATTACTTTTTCCAATATAATATATATTTTATAAAAAATATATCATAACCCATTTTATATTTTATGATGTTATTTAATTAAATTTATGTTACACGTAATCTAACTCAATTTCTATATAAAATAACATTAACCCTTTAAATTTAAACATTTAATATATAGTAAAATTATTTTGTATGAAAAATGTTGTTCTCTATATTATCTGTACTTAATTTTATATAAAATTAATTATATGTTAAAAGGGATGTAATTTGGTTTAATATATATGTAAAAATTATATTTATTTCATTAAATAAAATATATCATAGTAATAATTATTTTCCACCAAAAAAATGCAGTTTAAATTATTGCATAATATGAAATTATTAAAGAAAATATTAATTTGTTTTACATTTAATTTCAATAAGTTAATAAAATAATTTTTTTAAGGTTAGAATATACATTTTTTAGTGTAAAACATTATATAAGATTCCAATATGATAATAATATGCCTTATAAATTCAACATAGTATTTTTAATCGAATGATTTAAATTTATAAATATTAATTTTTTATGTAAAAATGTATTATATTATTTTATATTATTATTATATTATGATATTGTTGTAAATATTAATATGTTATGAATATATATATTTTTTCAAAAATAAATAAAAGATTATTTATTTTCTAAAAATCTAAAAAATTCAGCCTAAGATAATATAAAAAAAGAAAATTAAAAAATGAACTTCATTTTAAAAATTTAATAATCAAGAATTTTAAAAAATATCCTATCAATGAAAATGAGAAATACAATGAAAAACTATTCTCATTGAAAAAATAATATATTAAATATTATGTGTTCTTAATCCAATTTTGTACTAATTTAAAACTAATTTTAATTAATGTATTGACTTGATAATAAATTTATCTAAAATTTTATTTATAATATTCATCACATATATCATGGATACTTTTAGTTCGTTTTTTATGTTGAAATTTTTATCGACATAGAGTTTATTTGAATAAATATTATATATAATAACCGTGGTGTATTATAATCCAAGAGTATTCCCATATATTCATTTTCTTTATTATAGACAAAAGTATGGATTTTATAAAATCTACTAGAATATATATATATATATATGTATATAAAAAATTTGAGGAATATCTTGACTCTAAATAATTTTTTTCCATGTGACTGGATCTCCAAGAAATATTATTGAAAACATTTACTTCTACTCATAACAGCTACTCCAAATATTTCTTCTTTTAACTACATAAAGTATATTAAAACATTTCATTACATATCAATGAAAATCCTACATCACTTCTTCATTTCATATATGTAATATATGAAACTCTATTTTCAAATTAATATGATGCCATCACTTTTATGTCACATGGTTTTATCATTAATTACCAAGATCCATTTATAATCATGATACCATTATTTGGAAATACATGAAACATTTCCATAGGATTCAGAACTTTTTACACCATTCCAATATATCCAACATCCTCACACATTACAATGATGCATGTTTTCATTCTTTTATAGAAAATACAACAAACAATCAAGGGAGGTAAAAAAAATATCCCATTTATATTTTTAATCAATACCAACGATAGAAAACGATATGTCAATATATTATTGGAATTTCTTCCACCCCCTTTTTCTTATTAAATTATTTAAATTTTTCATTCTCACTTATTAATAAAAAAGAAAAATTATATCGAAGAGTATTTTTTCACATTATACAAAATTAATTTTCCATCATTCACCCTTATTAATTAATTTACATTCCATGATAAATTTATAGAACACTTGTCTATGAATTAGACAATAATGTTTTCCATTTATCAATAAAATATGACATCAACTCAACTCATTACCATTCATCCCTCTAAGGATATTCAAAATTTCTATATGATAATACCTATCATGTACCTAATATTAAATCAATTTCTTATTTGTAATACATCATGGATTCCTCCACTCACTACAAAATTTTTTTTAAAACATTTCAAGTAAAAATGGAAGGCATAATTTTTAGAAAATATCCTTGAATCCTCTTCTAATTTCTTTATTCATCCTTTCATTGATTAAAATATTTTTATCCCCCTTTATATTAGGTTAATTCTACACATACAATGATGATATTATGAAAGTTAATATCATTTCAATAAAGAAATGTCATGTAACTTCTAGAAAGTTTTGATTTTTATGAATTGTATGAATCTAGAAGGTTCTTAAGAAACTTCTCCCCAGGGGCACACTTCACCAGTGTATATTTCATAGTTTTAAATGTTGATAAATCACAATGATGGTCCACATCTAGTGTATTTTGTGATTTTATAACTTCTTCATCTTTATAAATGCTGATCATCTTGGAATTATTCTCTTTAGAATACCAATTTTGAGATCAAATCACAATGGTGATTTCATCGAATTTTGAATACATATACATTCTCAAATCACATCATTAGTTCTCCAATAGAGAAATATATTCACCATTAATTACCTATATTATTTTCAAATAAACACATCACATATGGATGAGAATTTGTTCGAACATCCTTTTTCATCGATGTGAGATGTTGGAATCAGAATTTCTTCCCAATCACATTACCCAATCCAAAATAGATCTATATTTATATGTAAAAACCATGCTTTAATAATTGGTTTTTAAATATGAGTATTATCTGTATAGTATGGGTTATTTTATTCCTTACTTATTTTAGATCTTTTTTTACATGATCAATGAAGGATCATGCATCTCTTCTTGAAACATTCCTGGCCTCCCAAGTATTCGTTATAGGATGGTATGATTTTGAGACAATCATATAAATATTTTTAGAATGATTTCATCTACAATATGGCACACTATAAATAATTTAATCGACACTCATTAACCTCTCCTATACTTTATGATATTCAAATAGAATATTTTCAATCTGTTTTTCTCTTTTCCACTCTTGGGATTTCATTTTAATATCTTTATCCAAATCAGTTATAAATAGATCTTAACAATCATTATATATATTCTCAAATTCGTGGGTGCTTACATATTTTTGAAATAAAAAATTCTTCAAAAAATAAGTTTTATTATTTTTACCTTGGTCATATTTTTCATTTTTCTTATTCTTCTTTACATTTATAGTTACATCAATGAGATTGATGAAAATTTTAATGGACTTTCCTATTATTCCATTGTAGATTCTACTTCACCATTTTACAGACTATTCCGGGATAATCTTATTGGGTGTTCTATATTCAATGTTTATATTCTTTCGATCATCCAAGGATAACTCTATCACCATCGTCATAAACATATTAAAATTTTTCATTTTAGTATTATCCCCACAAATCATTCGAAATGTATGAGTATTTCCTTTTTATATCTTCCATGGTCTTCTCTTTTCATTTTTTTAGTTTCATACTAGAATGATTTATAATTTAATTCAACTTCAATATCACTACTAAAATTTCACACATCAATGATTTTTCATACAATTTATATTCATTTTGAGTTTGATATATTTTTCTATATATTCTATAAATGATTGTTCTTCTGATACTTGTTCCCATTGAAATGTATATCCTTTTTCTATACGAGATTTTTCTATTGTAGAAACAATTGACTTAAATATGAAATAATATGTTATAATAAAATATTAACAAATAATCCATGGGTTCTTTCATTAAATGACATGCCATTCAAATTATGAAAAATTGGATGCATACTATTTTTTTTATCATTTTTCTCTTGTAGTTGGTATTTATTTGTGGATAAATTCCTTATATACATAAGTACAATTACCTTATATATAACATTGGGATCTTAAATATTTTTCTTCATCAACTTTTTATGATGTATTTTATTTTAATGTTTCATCATACAAATTTTTTTTTGGGATAGATTAAGAAATTTCTTATGAGGATACAATAATTTAATTTGTATATTATCTGAGGATATTTCTCCCATTATATATAAATCTATTATCAAATTAACCATCCTTATCTATTTGTGTGGTATTAGATTTCCAATGAATACATTGTGATGATTTTTTTGTTTTTATATTATTTAATAACATTTTAAGTTCCTAAAGTTTCATATTTATAACTCATTTCCCATAAAATAATGGTTCCAGTTTTATATCAAATCAATTGTTCATATTTTTACCTGACTGAGGATTTTTTTATTGCCTTTTAGTTAATTATCAATCTCTTTTATCAGATTTCTCCGGAAAAAATAGGAAGTTGTGTATAATAAATAATTATTTTAATGCATTGTAATTTTTTTCAACTCATTTATGAACTCTTCCATTTCATAAATTAGGTTAAGAAACATATTCTCAATGCTAGAGGATCATACATTCTATTCCAAAAATAATTTATTATTTTACTATAACATATTAGAGAGCTTTACAGAGGCTTGTAAAAAAATTTAAAAACCATTATCTTTTTCTCATAACTCATCTCCAAATTAAGTTATTTATTCTTTCATACATTTAAATATTCCACCAATATAACTAACTATTTATTTATAGAAATTGTGAAAAATATCGACTAGTAGTGAAATTGACACTTCTTTTAAAACAATAAATGTATACTTAGTCTATATAGTTCTTAGAAATTATTTGGGAAAATCATGATTTTATTTTTCACATAACACTTGTTTATATAGATTATTTGAGGCATATGAAGTATATGATTTACCTAAAACCATGAAAATATATTGAACTATAAAAAATCTTTGTATTCCAAATTATCTTCCTTATATTCATAGTGTATAGAAACTTATTTTTCTTCCTCCTTGTATAATCATTTTATGTTGTTATCATCACCATATTTAATGATATCATTTTATCGATTGTAAAAAATAAATTCATTTTATATACATTCAAATAGTGCAATGATATATATATTTGATGATTGTTTTCAAAATATCTTCATAATCCTTTACGGTTTGATCCTTATTTTAATTTTTACATTTTTATTCCATGGATAATTTATAATAGAACATAGAGTATTATTTAAATATTCCCTTCTTAAATCATTTACAATGAGAAAAAAATCTTCTAAAACCCATCAAATAATAGAATCCAATAAATGCGTGGCCGACTCTAATACAAATTTTTAGTATCACGAAGGGTAATATCCATCTTTTAAAGCGGGTTAAATAAGTAACCACACACGTTTGAAGGATTTTTATTTTATCCCTTTGGTACCCATTCGCACATTCAATGAGTGGATGCCACGATCGATTTACCTCCCCTTTGGTATGTATATGTGTAGAAATTGAAAATTATCACAATTAATCATTGGTATTTTTTATTGGGTTCACCACCTTGAAGACGAATATGTCCCTAGTAAATTGTAGTTATCATCCAACATTAAAAACCCCCTTATATTTTCAGAAATAATCACACAAAAGGTCCTGACCTTAAACACTTTATATTAGAACTAACTCGGACGAAATAATGAACTAATATGATATTCAAACTCAAGAATCAACTAGGATATCCACCCATCGATTACAGGATATTATTGTTATCTTTGTGAATTGGATTATAAATGATAATATTTTCCCACATGGATAGTATAGCTGATCTCCACACTCAACCAATATAATCTATAATGTTACCTCATACTACATTAATATACAATGATGGTTCATTCTTATTTATAAATATGTATAAAATGATGGTTGAGAACTTGATCTATCAATTTATAAGTGTGAAAATGATTAGAATGCCATGTTAAAGTCTCATTCTCCTCCTAATTCTTCTTATTTTGTGTGAAAGGTCTATTATAGAACATGATCCATTTCTTAAATCTTTGAGTTTAAATATTTGGAAGGTTTTTATAGATTTAGGTCTCTCTATTCTCTTACTTAGTGAATAATAATATCATAGAGACACTTTTTATTCGACTAAGATAATTTAAAACATGCACACAATAGGATTACTTATATATTATTTTTATAGTTAATGCAAATCTATATGACCAAAAATTACCAGATTATTTTTCCAGTAATATTAATAGAAATATTCATTGATTTGGTAGGATTTAAATCATTCTATCTTATAATCATTAGGTAAAAGAATTTGTAATATTGATTCTCAAAACCAACTAATGAACCAACTTATTTCATTCATCTGATATTTGATAAATCATAGTATCCCTTTTAATTTGAATTGTCCATAAAGTCAAACACTTATAATTCTACAAATTTATCTATATATATGAAATGATTCATGAAACTATGATGTGGAACATTGTTCTATTGTATATAATACTCTCTGTAACAACATCTTCTAATTTAGTTGGTCCTTCCTTGATAACTAAGTGAATCATGATATGTATAGATCATGATGTTATTGAACATGACTAAATAGATTCAATATCATCTTGAATGATTTATGTATTATGATAAGTAATTCTAGAAACATAAATTTCAACATAAATATCCCTAATAAATCTATATGTGTTGAAGTCTTATGCTCATCCTCTGGGTAAACCTGCATTATATGATTATAATGTCATATGGTCTCAAAGTCAAATGCTAGATCAAAATTATATGTTTACTCAAAATAAATTCATTGAACGTTAACATTTTTCTCAAAGTAAAATTTTCAAAGGGAAGAGTTATGGGGATGTCATATCATCCATGATATCTTACAATGATGATATATGATATATATGACCTACAATGAAGTAAAATCCTCATCCCTAGATCTCAAAGACATACGATGAATACATCCATTCCGGCTAAATGTCATACAATGAAGTCATAAATTCGTAGTGAAGTCTTATGATGTTTTAATCATCATATGATCATTTATTTTCCGTTTGGAAAACCTCAAATAAATATTAGAATAATCACTCAACAACTTATTATCATATTGAAGTCATATGATCAATATAAAGTCATATTATTTTTAAAATTAATTAAATATTTCAAAATAACGTGAGGAAATTTTAAACAAACTAAATATACTATGAAAATCTTCATATCACAACAAATCTTCACCCAATACCCTTTAAAATAGATCTCAAATACCTTGAAACATAAGAACCATTGGTTGGTTTCTATAACACATTAAAACAATACTTTCAATGTTTAAACAATGATATTCAATCTCCCCTTATAACTAGTTGAACTTTTCCTTTTCCCATATATTATATGTTATATTGAAACACTTCCATCATCCCAATTCATAGTTTACCCATGAATACTGTCTAAAATAACCATCACTGTTGTTAGAAACTCCATCCAGGTGTATTTTCATTTAATGATTAACTTATGATATCCATAAGGATTTATATTCTAAAATCATATTTATGTATATAAATATAAATATTGAATGCTAAAAAAAGAATCATTAGACTCCATATGATCATTATCAATTGAATGTATCTTAAAGTAAATTCAATAAAGGACTCTATGTCAACACATTACAGCTACACCAATATATTCTATATATGTACTTACAGAAGTATCTATACCCCTTTCAATATATACAATGGTAGAACTGACCTCAATTATTATCTTATTAATTATTAGACACCACACTATTTTTATATGAAAATCCAACCATAATTTATAATTAATAAATGTATTATGATTATTCCATAATAGCTCATTATAAACTATAAGCATTTCTATAAAAACCAATGAACCATATCAAAATTCATAGGAACATATAAATTCCATTCTTGGTTAACATCATTTGGTCATATTAATATTAAGAATGTTACCTAATTATGTTCTATTGAATATAATTCAAAAAATGTGGGTTGAACATGACTTTCAAAAACCATACCACATGAGAAAAAAATATTGATTGAATCACTGAAGAGTATATGAAACTAGAAGATGATATCCATTTTCACATCACCTCTCCTCGAAACCTATATGATACCAAGGAGTCTGGAGTATAGAATTTTTTTCACTATTTTTCCTACTAATTTATGTAACCAATACATTGAAATTATAAGAAGGGGATCCTTATAATTGTTTATTCTCTCTTCCATGTACATAAAAAACTACATGCTCTGACCCATTAATAAAATTTCATTGATCAATCCTTTTATTTACCAAAATTAAAAATACAATGTAAACACTGTAATAATATCAGGGGGATTTTTCAACTAATTGGAAAATAATATAATTGATAATTTCTCCATGAAAATAGGGGACCCCTTGATCTTAAAAATGAGATGGATTCATAACCCTATCCTATGCTCATATAGATGATCTCATGTTCTATAAAATGATGGAGATACAAAACCCCTATAAGAATAACCTCTTATAGATGGAGAAACTAGTATCATGGTTTTAATGGGATATGTCGAAACCTACATAGAGGTGAAGATATAAGTATATTATTCCATGAGTTGTTGTTTGAGATATATAAAACATATTAATAAACTATGATAAAGGATTCCATTCCACAAAAAATGACAGAGATACTGAAACCATATATTCTACATGAATGGTCGAACAATATGGCCCTAAAAGACAAATCAGTAGAGACAATAACATTAATGTTATCACTATGAAGATCAAACAAGAGTCTCATTATCAACCCTATACATTTTATTTAAAAAATATACATGTCTATCCTCATAGAAGTATTTATGTTGGTAAACAGATAGAACTATTGAAATTTATTTAGAAATATACTCTACATAGGAAATATATTTATAGAAATTGTTAAATGGATGTGAAATATGAAATTACTGATAACTTATGCTTGATCGATATTTGAGGGGAATTGGGGACTATTTATCAAGTCAGATTGAGGTACAAAATGTTATTTACAAATTCTATGACTCGATGACTTGGTTGTGATTCTCCACATGGATTTGTAATTTGAATTTTGGGCTAAATATTATAACTAAAATAAGGAATAATAATAAAAATAATAATAATATTATTATTATTATTATTATAAATTATATAATTATATAGATAATTTATATAGAATGGGGTCACTTATTCTCATTCTAAATTGGAGTTCCCCTTCAAAACCATTAGATTGTTAATACATACTACCCTATATCAGGACTCTTTTAATAATCTCTAGTACTTGTTTTACGTAACAATCACGTGATATAGTTGGAACTTGACACATCATCATTTTAATGAAATGAAGTATCAAAATATAATGGTTTCATCAAGGGATTTTTCCCTCTTGGTAAATGTGATGAACAAAAATAAGATTCCAAAAATGAAACAAGGCTGCAGAATATAGAAATTCATCGATGAAATTTCACCTTTTTTCCAAGATTTACAATAGATTGAATCATTCGAGTCATCGAAGGACATTTTTTATATAATAATTGGAGGAATGTTTGTATTGTACAGGTCAAGGAAGTCAACTGCATTCTACTCTTTTTTGGAGTTTTCTTTTTTATTCTACTTATAATGGACATGGGGTTAGTTATTCCTTTTTATATTTGAGGTGTTCAAATGTTTGATTTCTAGTTAATAATTAATGACTTTACACCAAATACCTAATTTTGAACTTTACTAAATCAGTAAACATTAGGGGAAGATGTACCAAAATAAATAAATGAAATTAATCAATAAAAAAATTCTGAATATTTTACTAAAATAAATTAATGAAACTGATGTTGAAGCTTACTATGAAAATTTCAATTAATATTTCTCTAAAACATTTTATAAAACTAAAAATTTCATTGATTATTTCATTAATATTTAACTCAAATATAAATATATTTCTATGTATTTTTCAAAAAAGTATATAATATATATCATATAAGTATATTTATTATAAATATATATTTATTTTTATATTCATAAATATATCTTTATTTTATATACTAGTAAATACTTAATTTCTTAAATATATAATTTTGATTTAAATTTTTATTCAAATAGTTTTTACATTTTAAATTGGGGAATTATGTTTTATATAAAATTGTGTAACAATAGTAATTCCTATTTTTTATAATTTAATTTAATAAAAATATAATATAATTTTTTTTTCAAGGTATTATATATTTTTATAAAAATATAATATTTTGTAATGTTGACCATCTAATTGGAACTTCTACCAGGGGATTCACTAGAAAAAGTACCATTGGAACACGTCCTAGTAGATCCACTTGAACAACTATAAGAAATTCTACTAGAACATCAACTATATAGTTTATTAGAAATTACATTGGAACATACATTAGAACATCTACTATAACTTACACTATAAAAGTTCATGTATTTTTTATTGTTATTTATTAAAAAATTAGTGGATTTAAAAATTTTATTTATACATATTTTTCAAAAAAATATAATCAAAATATATCTTATTAGTGTTTTTATTAGAAATCTTTTTTTATTCCAAAATTAAGATATATATTTCTATTTTATATATTTCAAAATATCTATTTACTAAAATATAAAAATATTATTTTCAGTATAATTGCTATAGTTAATAAATTATAAAATGTTAGACAAAATTATTTTTATAAAAATTATATATCAAATGTAATTAATATTTTTTATAATTAAATTTCTTATATATATATTTTGTTAAATTTAATTTGTCTTAATATATTCTATAGTTTTAAAAATATACAATTTTGTTAAATTGAGGAACATTAACTAGAACACTCATTGGAAATTGGTCTGGAACATCCATTGGAATAATTAATGGATTAATAATTATTAATTATGCAATAGTTAATTAATTGAATATTTTTATTTATGTATATTTTATAAAAAATTATTTAATATATCTGATAAGTTAAATTAATATAAATTTTTCTAAATTACGAATTCATAAATATATTTTTATTTTCCATATTTAAATTATTTTCCTTAATCAATTTATAAATTTAATTTATATGTTTATTCATATAATTTGTACATTTTCAAATTTTAATTAATTTGTTTTATAGAAATTATTTGAATAATATAATTTATTTTATATAATTCAATTTAATTAAACATTTTTATTTAAATTTAGTATTATATATATTTTCTTCTATTATATAATGGAACTTCCACTGAAACATCCACTGGAAAATGACCTAGGACATATATAAGAATATATCGTGGATTAATAATTTCTATTGAAACTAAAATTAATGTATTTTTAATTATTATTCATACATATTTTATATAAAATATATTCAATATCTCCTATAAGTTAATTTATTTTTATTTATTTTTATTTATAAATTCATAAATATATATTTTTTATATTTCAAGGATTTTTGTTAATAAATATATAATTTTTAATTAATGTTTTTTTCATATAGTGTATTAATTTTAAAATGGTGATTGAATGTATTTTATAAAAATTATGTAACAAATGTAATAAATTTCTTACAAAATCATTTAATGAAATTTGATTCATTTAAATTTACTTTTATAATTATATACTTTTCATGAATTATGGAGCATCCATATGAACATTGTCTACATTTCCATTGAATATTGATAGGAAGTTTCATTAGATCTTTCACAAGATCAATCTCTAAAATTTCCACAAAAGGATTTATATGTGATATTTACAATGTTTTTGTAATAAATTTAATAAGTATTTTTTATGCTTATTTATATACTTTCCTTTAATGGATGATTTTATGTTGTGGGTTGTAATAATGATGATGATGTTAATATTTCATCATCATCTACTAAACTAGTTAGAGAGATGATTTTCTAGTTACATGAGGACACACTATATTTATACATTATGTTAGGGGGAATAAATGGCTTCAATGTATGCTGAAAAACCTTAAATAAAATGATAAAGGATAAATCAATAATCAAAAGATCCATTAATTCATATAGAAATGAATGTCATATGATGGTTGGAAAAACAAGATAACATGGTGAATTTTCCTCATGCCAACACACATAAAATTTTCCTCTCTCGATTGGGGGAATTTTTTCTTCATTTAAGTAAATATGAATTTAATTTAATTTTTTAATGGAATAATCATACCATAAATAATCCATAATCAATTCATATGATGAGGTCCAGAAGAAAAATAATAGATACAAAAGCAGTTAAGTTAGATTTAAATGCTTCAGTACTTATTAAACCAAAAGATCCATTCTCTTTATAGAAAACAATATAAGGGTGTCGATATGTTATTGGGTACATGTGTGGAGATCAGTTGAAATTTTTATGGTCTATAAGTGAAATATTATTACTCCATTTATTTGCACACTACATGTTCGAGTTACTAGAAAAGAAAAGCCAGGATAATATATCATTTGTTTACAATATGGAATTTGACTTTACTGGGAAAATTTATCATATATTGATGGTTGATCAAAAATTGAAGACATGTTATGAGTTATTATGAAGTTTTTTTCTACACCAAATTCATTAAAATTAATGATTAATGTCCCTTAGCTATCATTTTAGGATTCAATTATCATCCAGAGATTTTCATTTTTTGGTATCTTCGTTATATGATAAATCTATAATATCCATTTAATGGTTGTTTCAAAAAAATTAAAAGTGAATCACATAAAGGAAATAAAACTATATTTACTGATAATGTTAATGTAATGGTAAAATCCATTAATGAATATTTAGTTAGAACTATATAATTCCATTTTACTTACCATTTGTTAAAAATGGAATTAATCATTTTGGTAATTGGATAAAATACCAATATGATTTTATAAATAGATTTAAGAAGTTTAGGGTCCAATAAAAAGATTTACATCAATTTTCTCATAATTGGGATACAATCAAAACAAAATATTGTAATGTAAAATAATAGTGTTTAGATGATGTATTCTAGTTGTTAGAAAATTTTTACATTTATTTTTGAATGATTCATTATCACTTGTTATTCATGACACTAAATTATGTTATTGTTCTAATGGACTACTTAAGGATTATTATATTTTCATGTTACATTTTGTTGTTATTTTAATAAAATTGAGAAGTTTTTGGATAAAAGTTAATATCTATAAATAAATTCTGAAATTGATATGTCAGAAAGATTCTTCATAATATTTACCATTACCATAAATTTATGTTTCAAAAATATACTATATATACAACAAAATTATATTATTTATTTCAACATGAATATCAAAATATGGGTAATTATATTTGTATATCATGCAATAAAGTTGGATCCTAATTTAGAAATGTAATTATAGTTGTTGGTTGTGAAGACATATGTTTTTTTATCATATTAATATTTCAAAGAATTTATACAATGTTCTAATCAAAAATTTTGAGTAGGTTATGTATTTTTGGTGTCATGTATTAAAAATATATGATTCGAAGGATTTGAGGTCAATAAATGAAAAATATATTTTTGGGATGTGGAATGAACCAGTTGGAAATAATGTAATATTTTAAGTTCTTTTTATTGACGAAAACAGTGATACAATGATAGTTATATAAAAGGGTTACAATTAATACTCATGATTGGAAATGTAGATGTTTACCATCTCTTAAGCGATAGATGTGGGTTATGATATTTTATTCTATAATTTTAGTATTTTTTTCACAAGTGTTTTATACCACAAATAAATAAATGGATTGTATTTTTGGTAATTGTTGTTTTGAAAAAAAATTTAATAAAGGACTAATTTAAATGGAAACAAAACCTGAAATGGTGTGATAAAATAAAATTAATCTTTATAAAATAGCTTCTAAAATCTGATGTAATTGAATTAAACAAAATAAAAAATCATGTTCTATGATTAATTTATTATTTCATCTTTATGAATGTTATTCCAAAGAGAAGTCATATATTGGTAATATGGCTTCTAATGTCATTTTTACTAGAAATAAGGGAATTATAGATCAAGAAGGATGATATCTTATTGTTGCATCCAAAAAACACATTTATATGTAATTTCATTAAAAAAAATTATCTATATATTGTATAATATTTTTGTTTCACTAATGTAGCAATACCTAACAAACAATTTTGATATTTATCATTGGATTTATACTTTCATAAAATTTGAAAGTGAGGTTGAGAAGAGAATAAACTGGATGACATTTTTGATTTGGGGTTTAATTATGACTCCTCCACACTATGTATAGGATGTTTTGAATTGTAAAACACCTAGATTGATATTTAAACCCATTTATACTAGGAAACCATTTTGGAATTTGTAAAACATGATGTTTTATTATTTAACACCACACATAGTCTGGTTTGAATTTTATTGGAATGGATAACCATTTGAAAAAACTATATCTTATATTCTTGACAGATATATGAAAATTGATATATATCCAGATAATATTTTTTTAAATAGTTTCTTATTTTGGATAATTTATTCTAAAAACAAGAAACATTTTCTTTTCCACTATCATGTTAGACTCATAAAAGAGGGTTGTTTAATTTTATATATGAATTTTAGCATTATTTAATCGAAAGAAAACTCATTCTTCTAAAACATGTTTTAGAAAATATTTCAGCTTATTTTAAAAGTAATAGGTGTTAAATATAAAGTCATAGGTCACAATATTCTTATTAGGATAAATTATTATTATACGATTGATGTGTTTCCAACATATCTACTGTATTGTAAAATATTGTTCCACATTCTTAGATTATATCACCCTATTGAAGAGTATCTTTCAAAATGAACAATTGATACATCTTTTCCCTGTCATAAAGGCCCTATTTCTTTATTATTTGTTTAGTAAATTATTTTCACATGTTTGGATAGGTTTATAAACTTAATTATCTCATTAGGTTAATTATAAAGTGGATATCATGTCGAAAAAGTGAATATGTATCATTACTAATGCATCATTCATATAAATATCATGACCACCATCAACCATTTGAGAATACATAGTGTTTTAGTGGCCAAATTATTTTATATCTTCATTAAAAAAGACCAATGACCAATGTACTTTTATTGTATGGATGGGGATTAAAAAAAATAAATCACCTACAATGCAACTGTAACTAGTTTATTTATCATGATCTGAAATGATTTTTGATTTGTTTTCACAAAAATTATTCCTTTTATAAATCTAAAAACATTTCAAAACTATCAATTATTATATTTTCAACAGAAATAATGTAGAAAATAATATACACACCATGTAAGAACTAGTAATAATTATAGATTTGACTAGGGAAATTCCACCTATCATTCCCATTTCATTGTTTCCTTTATTATTTTACTATAGGCACCAATTTCCTGATATCATTGAAAATGAGTGGAGGATGTGACAGTAAATGAATATTATTTTACAATATTAATAGTTAAATTCAATAATCCCCCTGTTACATTTCATTTTTTTGAAATAGAAAAAATTTCACCCATTAATACAAAATAAAACCTGATTTTAAATTTCTATACATGTTCACTACAATAATAATAAATATTTTTATAAGAAAATATATAATATTAATTGGACTATAATAGAAATAATTATATTTATGATGGTGATTCCCTTTTTTCGGAACATCAAATCAAGGGGCCGCTAACAACAGAATGTTTTCAAGGAACACATAGACTATTTTTTTGAGTCACAGACTCTTCTTCAACCATATTGGTAAAATATCCAGCACAATAAAAAAAATTTGGTGATCCACATTCCATGAAATATTATCTTGGTTCAAAATTTTTGGCATCTCAATTGCAACATCTACTTTTTTTGAGTGCATTTTTGATTCTTTCAGTCTTCTATTTTAGGTTTCTTGGACATATTATGAATACATATTCTTTTTTTTCTTGTTTTTGAATTTAAATTCCTAATATATAATATATATCAGGGAAAATGTGATTCTAGTGGTTCTTTAAGGATTATAATTAGTATAGGGGTAGTTTTTTCAATAGGTTCATCAATGTTTTATTCCTCCTCTAAGATCCGAGTTTCATAACATGATGTTTTCTAGTTTATCTCTATCGTAGTAGGGTTCACATCCTCTATTGATATCACAATATCTATTCTACTAGATTTTTTCTTGGGTTTTCATATTTCAATAGCATCATTTTGTTTAATATTTTCTTCATGTTTTATAAAATTCTCATCCATGGTGAATAGTTTTCTTTTCTATATTATGTTTTCTTCTTAAATACCATTTATTTTTTCTTTATCATCAACTTTCTTCTACATTGTCACACCTCATTCCTAAGTGGATTTTGTCTCTTCATCAACAAATATATGTTTCTATATTTGAAATATTTCATTTTACATAATAATGTTTTCAGAAAATCATTAAATCAAGACTATAAATAGAGTAATTACCCAATTTATATATTATTTCTTTAATATTTTTATAGATAGCAGCCTCAAAATTTTAAAAATATCAATTCATAAATATTGGATTTCCAACAAGTTCATTTCATTTCAACAATACTCTTTCTGAAAAATTATAATACTATGATAATAATAATTATATAAAGACCAATTGTAAAAATATATTAAACGAATATTCAATCCATACCATATATAAGATAATATCACCAGTAATATTTGACCACTTCTTGTGATGTTTATAAATAGAATTCATCAAATTTTTTAGTATTTCATGAAACCGCTTTAGTGTTATTTAATATACAAAACATTACCTCTGAATTCATAAAATTATAACTAATGTAATACCCCATAATAGAAAAAACCATATTGAAAAAGAAAAGAAATAGGATATTGTGGATGTATCAAAATGATCTGATACATCATCTCCTATTACAACTTCGAAAAGAGGGGTTTTTATTTCTTTATGTATCATTAATATAAAACCCTTTCTAAATACTAATATATATGTTAGTGACTTGGTTGGAATGAAATAATAGGAGTCTTAAATTTAATTTTCACCTTTATTTATCTCAGATATCCTTTTGAAATAACCATTAAAAATTGATATTTTCATTCCACCAATTTGGAATGAATTTTTGGTAGAATCAAATCTATCAAGTACATACATATTTTTTATTATAATTCCTAAAATATGATTTCGATAACATTTTTGGATAGAAAATAAAAATTTATGCTCCCAATGTGAATATTCTTCTGTACACTTGTTTGACTATATTTCAAATGTGGTAATATTTCATGTAACACACATTATCAATATTTATTGTTTGATGAACATGGAAACTTAAAATTTAAAACTAAAAAAGTTTCATTTGGAATAGTACATTAATTTATATAGGATTTTTTAGTGGATGTTATAATGGAATGTCTATTTTAATCTAAAATGGATGTTATAGTTGGGAAAGAAGGAAAACAATTAACTCATATACCCTATAAATGTGTTTATGCAATAGAGAAAACATGTTTGTTTGAGGATTCCACAAATTAAAGTATATTTTTCAGTCAAAACATTAGTTATATTTACACATTAATTTTCTAGAATAGGATTGAATATTATAGTGGATGATCTAGTATATATTCCATTGAAATATCAACTAGATGTTCCATTGGGGAAAGAACAAAAAAATTAACTCCAAAATCCTATAAAATTTCATTTCAATATAGAAAACATATTATTAAGGGTTTTATAAATTACCATAAAATTTTAATTCAATACTTTAAGTATCATTTCCTTATAAATAGCTATAATAGGGCTGGATGTTCTAGTAGATTCTCATTTAGATCCTTTAGTGGAAAAAGAACATGAAAATCCCCCCTGAAACCTTTAAAAGATTAATTAATATATTGAAAATTTGTGTTTTGGGATCCAAAAAATTACATTATATGTTTTAGTCAAAATTTAATGTATAACTACAATTATCAAGAATATTACTAGATGTTCCATTATATGATCTAGTGGAATACTGACTAGATTTTTTAGTGGAATTTCTACAGGATGTTCTGGTATATGTAGAAGAAGTAACATTGGGGGAAGAATAGATAAATTCCCATGTGAATATTTTAAAATTTTCAATGAATTATAGAAAACACATTTTTGTGGGGGTCCCAAAAATTATAGTAACGGTTTTAAATTAATATTTAACATATATTTCAACTATTAATGCCTAGAGTATAACTAGAGGTCCTTGTGGAATTTATATTGTAATGTCCACTATATGGTCTAGTGGGAACGCCATTGGAAGTTACATTTGAAGCATAATTATATTATCTAGTGGAGTAACAGTAGAATAATTATCCCCTTAATCCTATAAAATATATTTTACTCTAATAATTACAATAAATGGTTTAGAGTAGTTATAGTAAAAATTTTAGTAAAAATATATAATCTATGTCACCTTCATCTTCCATTAGTGCATATTTTATACAAATTATATCTGGTAATGAGACTAAAACCCACTATAGTGACCAAAATTATTATGGAAGACGAATGACTCCATTGTGATGGAGGTAGATTTGGGAAAATTCGATGCTAAGTTTTCTTGAGTCTTCGGTGTCTCTGATGTCATTAGACTCACTAAAGTAATCAACAAAGTTTTTAAGGGTCTTAAGAACCTTCAGTGTTGCTTGATTCATTAGTATTGCTGATTTTGGTGGATTTTAAATAGTAAATTATTGATTAGTATTTTATATACACCTCAAAAATTTAAAACCCATATACAAATTTAAATATGTAGAATTACCTACCAAATTGATATGATGGTTGAAAATTAAATAGGGTATGTGTAATAATCAAATTGGTGTGCTAGAATATCTAGTTAAAAGGGAAACTGGAGATAATTATTATCCATCCCTAACTACCTATTATACGTCTACTAGACACTCCACTAATATGCAGGTTGTTACCACTTAACACTCCATCCTTATCATATAAATTTCCCAATATCCATTTTCATCATCATTATTTCCCGAAAAAATTGTTTCAAATTTTTTGATTACCTTAGACAACCTTTTCTTGGAAGGAAAAGAAAATATTCATCAGGTTAATTGGAGTGTGGTGAAAACCAAAAAGCCTAATTTAAATTTATATTAGAATAAGATGATGAACATATGAAATATTAAATATATACTTTTATTAATGAATGATAAAATCACATGGAATAATTTTTTAACTGTTTAATGGGAAGGGAATTCATACAATGAACCTTATATGGCCTGAAATAAATAATCATATTCTAATTTTTATATAAAATATTTTTTTCTCAATAAAAATTTACAGTATCAATATAAGAAACCACAAAAAATGGTATTTTTATTTATATAATACAATAATATATTATGATTTTATTTATAGTACAATTTATATCCCAAAATCCACCAATAGAATCCTTGACAAATGAAATTAAACATAGAATTAAATTTATTAGTTGTAATAGAAAAAACATATGTCACTCCTCAATGTGAATCTTTTATATTTCAATACATTCACTATAATTATCACCTTATCTAAATCATCATGAATTAGGTCTCGTTACTATAACCTTGTGTAACCACCACAACAGTTATCCACTTTCTACCCTCCCCTATCTCTATTTTTCATCATTTAAATAATGGATTACCATATAGAGTAACATATAAAAGAAATAAATATTATAATTCTTGGGGTTTCATTAATTCAAAAAATTAATTGGATAATTGATTTAATTAACTAAAATATTTAATTAATATACACATAATAGAAAAAACTCTTGAATCCTATTGGGATTCAATGTTATATTATTCCAAGAGTAAAACTATATTCTAGACTCAACCATGGTATCATTTTCCCATCCAATTTCTCGGTAATGAAATATAATTGTTTCATTGTAAATACATCCATGTTCTATAGTGACTCTATCCTTTTACACATATTATTACAATATTTTAAGCATAGATATCCATAAAATAAAAAACAATAATGGAAAATCCTTATGTATTTAAGAGAATATATAAATAATTTGGAAACATGAAAAAATTTATTCATATCCATAATGATCTCAAAACACATTTTGTGTTACTATAATTGTACATGATCGCCTAGGGAATTAAATGGTGAATGTTCTGCTCAATATTTTATGCTTTCAGTGGTTAAATGGGTAGGAGATCACTTTGGCTTAAAATTAGATATTTTTTAACATCATCATTGAACCATGTACTATAATTAGTGATTTCGAGTCCATTCTATAAGCTTATGAATAATTAAGTCCTATGTACAGCTCCATCATTAAAAATGATTTTAGAGCCTTTGTTGTAGAAGTATGCTTAAATGAAATAAATATTAATAGAGACAAGTTTACATAGTAAAGAAGGCACTTACCTGGTATGAGGGAAAACAGAAATGATAGGGCCTTCACCTATGAGTCTTTACAAGAAAATAGAATTGAATTAATTTTTCTCCTAGGACAAACATGATTCTGATCATGACCCCATTTTAATTAGACTTTTTTAAAATTAGAAAAAGAAGAATGTACCTTTTATATTTAACAATTATTAGGCCCCAAATCTAGATTTCTTAAAATTTATCAAGAATCCTGGGATTGACATGAATTTTCTACCAATCCCCATGCCTCCATTTCCAAGCTCAAGCATCTCAATAAAACTTTGATGGAATGGAGAAAACCCAATTTTTGTTCTCTTGATGCTGAAATTAATTCCATGTAATTCTCATTACCTGAAATTAAATATTCAAATATAATGATATATATCATTGGGGATTCAACATAGGAAATTGAGATGGCCTTGAAAATTCAAAACGTTATAAAAAATATAAATTAAATAAAAAATACTTCTTCAAGAGAAATTCTCTTACTAAGGGAGATATACATAAAAAAATTCAACTCTCTACAATGAGTGTGAAGGTTAAATATTCCAATCTATCTTCTTAAATACAGTGGTATACTCCTAGAGGAAATTCAAGAACACTTAGATAATATTCTATCCTTTTTATTATCCCATTCAATGGGCCTCCAAAGAATGAAATTCGAAAGGGAAGCATAATTCATAGGTTTAGTACCATTGAGGACTATTCTTTTATCACATCTTCTCTTATTGATATTAAAATTAAGGAGGTAGTATTTGGTCTTAAGAATGAAACATCACTCGGACCAGAGGGATTTACAAATCTCTTCTTTCAATCATATCGGGATATAATTCAGATTGGTGTTTTTAATCTTGTCAATCACTTTTTTAAATAATTTTCTTCCACATAGGGATTCAATGACCAATTCATTACTTTAACACCCAAGGTGGAGTATTCCAGCAACGTCATCCAATTAAGGCTGATATCTCTTGTAAAAAAAATTCACAAAATTATTAAAAAATACATTAAAATATACTTTCTCAAGTTTCTGATAAAATAATCTCTTGGAATCAATTTTTTTTGTGAAAGGATGGAGCATCCATTATTTGTTACTCACAACCTTAGAGTGTGTAAATCTTTTTTGTAATCACAATAGGGGTGGAAAAATTAATCTAATACATGACCTTTGAAAGGCATTTAACATAATGGATTGTAACTTCATAATGTAGGCTCTTCATAGATTTGGTTTCAGCTTGAGGTTTAGTCATTGGATCAATAATATTTTAGGCTCATTTCACATTTCCATAATCATCAATGTTTACTTGGAAGGGTAATTTAATTTCTCTCGATAGGGAGGTAATGTAGTGGGATCCCTTATCATCCATTATATTTTCAATTACATAGGAGTATCTCAGTAGTATTTTCCTCCAAATGGTGGATAGGGGAAAAATGGAAACCATCAAGGTAAACAGAAGAATCTCTGCCCCTTCCCTCCTTTTTTGATGACGATTTCAACATATTTATAAATGGAGATCGGAGGAATGTCAACAACATCAAAAATGATCTCATACACTATGAAACTATTTTTGTCCAAGAAATTAATGGGACCATGTCATTCATCTACTTTGGAAATTACATTTCTAGTTCATGGATGAACTCTATGATTAGTGGAATGGTAATATTGGGAGGATATATACCCTTTAATAATCATGTTGTTCAAATGTTCTAGGGAAATCCTTGTGATTTACAGTTTTCTAATGCAGTAAGCCAAGTATGATAGGCACCTGACTCCTAGAAAGGAATGTCACTTTTGATGAGAGGTTGCATTTTTCTTGTCAAACATGAGGTGACCTCAATTTTAGTCTACTTATTCATGGGTTATCTTTACACTCCTTCTATAATTAAATTCATTAATTCAATGATGATATTTTTTATATAGATTGGAAGTGTGATGGAAAGAAACATCACATCATCCCCTCAGAGGAAGTATTGTATGCCTCATGATTTAGGTCGCCTTGGAATAAAAAATATGATATTTTTAATCAATATATTCAAGAAAAAATTTTGTGGTGGATAATCAACAAGAATTCGCCCCCATTGGCTTTTCTGGGATCCATATTTTTTAAAACTATTCTATAAGGAAAGTAGAATTACTAAGAATCTTAAAGTTAGACTGTCCTAAAAAATATTTTCCAAAAAATTAACATGAACTCCCATTGTGTTCCCAAATCTAACTAATTTTGAAATTTTGGCAGGCCAAAAGGGTTGGAGAACTATTTATTGATTGGATTAGTTCCCTAACTAATATAAATAATCAGAACATATCGATCAGTGATTTTTTGTAAAATATTGAAATGCTACCTGGTGAAATTGATGCAGTTGTAGAAGATCATCATTTTACATGAAAAGATGATATTCTTGGATGAGATAAGTCCATGACTATCCGGCTAGACTCCAACGTATTCTACAAACACTTGTTCCAAGGGGAATGCAGCTGGATTGGCAGTTTCAATAAATGTTTTTTGAATCCTTCATGTTTCACCATAATCTGGAGAATCTCACTCAAAAAGCATCTAGTTGATGATAATATGAGAAGTATTGGCATATCCATATGCTCTAAATTTGTTATATTCCATTAGTATCGATATGATGTCAATCAAAACTTATTATGTTTTAGAGACACTTATTCTATATGGAAATTGATTTTTGATATCTTTTAGTCAGACACACTCTGAACTTGCTCGTTGCAGCAGTTCCTGCATGGCATTCTAGAATCCATACTATCCAAACAGATTCGAACGCTTCTCAAGGAATCATGTGTAGAACCACTTCACACAATATGGAAAGGCCTCAATTATACCATTCATTAACATATTCCTTTTAATATCATTATTGGTGCATCTACTATCACCACAGCGATACAATGTGATAACACGCTGCACCCTATAGGCTGCAACAACTCTACTTCTGATCTTAGACTCCTCATGAGTCAAAATATTGTAGATAAATTCCCCAAACTTCCTGGAATTCATTAAGTGTTTTGGTTACACCCAGTTGAGGGATGGTGGAAATGAAATATGTATGGTTCTTTGAGGGGAAACCTAGGAACTTTAGGGTGTATGGCTATCTTTAGAGACCATAATAGTGATGTATTGGAGTGTCTCTATAGCCCATGTGGCCATGACACTTCCCTAGACAATGAAATGATTGGATTTATTATATCAATGAATTTTTCATGCCAAATAGGATTGATTACAATATTGTATTAATCAAACTCCACTATAAAATTTCAAGCTAGCATGACATGAACAATTTTTCAATCACAAAAGATGACTGAAAAATAGCAAAAATCTTTTGACAAGATTTATAGTATGAGCTACATCATCACATACACCTATTTGGAATCCAATTATTTTTCATATGGTCTTGAAAAAATGGGAATTTATGAAGATTCATAGATATGATATAGTATTATTCTATGCAACATGTCCACAATACATCGTCATGATTAATGTAAAATGGATTTTTATCAAATCTCTAAACTTCTCTATGTTAGAAATATAGATCCCTTGAGATCATATTTCTCAAAAAAATTGGAATGAATCATAGTACATGATATAGAAGACATAACATGAAAACATAAAAGGAATGATTCATAAATACACATGATGTAGCATAACATATAGAACTTGGGATCATATGATCATGGATACATAGTAAATTGGAAGAAACATATAAAATTACAAAAATAGGATTCAAGGATAACTACCAAGACTATATCACATAGTGAATAAAGTCCCATAATTTATTTGGTTTCCACACTAATCCCATACATAAAATATCATGATACTAAAACATTAACCAATTCATATGAATTTTATCTAGTTTCACCCATAATATCATGTTCATGAATTTGAGTTCCCCATAAAGAATCAATAATTAGGTATGGACATAAGTGTTAACCATGGAATGAAATGAGAATTTTAATCATGTCATAAGGTATTAAAAATGTCTGTGTCATTATCGTATCCATGAAATAATAGATTAAATAATACACAAAAATCATTAGTTGAAAAATAAGAATATACCATGAATAATAATGTGCAAATTAATTGAAAACATTAAAAATAATAGTTAGGTAACTGTAGAAATGTGCCACTTTAACACTATTAATAAAACATCGATAATTGGTATTTGTAGTTCATATTAGAATAATTCTTTGAAGAATTATAAAGAAGGAAATGAAATTGTTTTTATTGTATAATTTTATGATTTTAGAAAAAATATTGGAGGACTATAATAGTTTATGTATTTTACATTAATGTTGGAAAAAAATAGAAGTCCACTTTAATAAAGTTTTATTTGTGAGATTAATTTAGATGAAAACCATATAAAACATGTAAATACGGATAGAATAATGATGAATTTAGATAAATACATATGTGTTGTACTTATACAAAAAATATTAGAGAATAATATATGAATAATGAATAGATAAATTAATACAGAGAGAGATAAAGCGTAACCCAAAGGAAATATAGATTTTTAGAGATATCCATTACCTTATGTATAAATTCATTACACACTTGAACTTAATGCCATAGATTTTAAAAATTTATTAATTTATTTCTATGTTAATATCCAATTATAAATTTTTGTTATTTATTATAATTTTAAGGAATTTATTAATTTCTATTTCAGTGACTTATAAGATTCAGTTTTTTCATTTTGATTGTGTTCGTTTCTTATTTTTATGGTCTCTTCACTTGTGGATAATTATGGATGTTCTTATTAGATGGGAATAAAATTAAAAAAGTGATGTGAAATGGCTTTTATACACTTTCATATGTTTAAATGGTCCCATTTATCATTTTTTAATTTCATGTGAATGATTTATATGATAAAACCTTCCTGATAATTGTTTAGTTTATTTTGGCGGTATTTCCATCCATCATGAAAATTGTTTTATTAAATATTATGTATATATATATTAGTTTCATAACATGATTCATGTCATAATATATTTATTATAATATTATTTTACCAAAATAATTGTTTTAGTTTCATCCTTGATAACATTAATGAAAAACAAAAACTCATTATCCACATAGACTATCAATCACCATTATACGGAAAATGGTTCATTTTCATTGAATAAGAGGGGATGGGAAAAAATTTCTTCAGAGAAACTATTCCATTATCAATATAAAATTAGTATATATTGATGAATCTATAGTTATTATTCTTTGACAGATGATATAGGTGAGGATAAGGTTGAAGAAAAAAACAAATTAAAATATGATGTTTGAGAATGTCATGTATTGAATATCACCTCCTTGAAGGACCCATTGAGGAACATGGAATTATAATTTTAGTGAGACAATAAGATATATTACATGGGGAGAGTGGGGGATGGTTTTTGAATGATATGTGTAATGCTTTGTGGAATCGATGGTGTGAGGAAAAGGGGTTGTTAGGGGTTTTATTTATAATAGGGATAAGGGCATTTTTATAACTTCTCATGAGAATAAATTAAAATTAATTAATTTTCATTCTATCTACCATCAAATGGACTTGGATTTAAATCATCAAAAAGATAATATTGTAATAACCTCATCTGATAAAATTAAAAAATGTTCTGTTTTTATTTTAATGCTTTTCATTTTGATTAACTCTTTGTTAATCAATTTTTATTTTCATTATGCTAATATTGTTCTCAATATTAAAATATAGTAATTTTTATTTTTATGGTGTCAATTTGACCATAAATTGACATTTAATGACAATTAGGGCATATCATAATCACATATTATTTTATTATGTATTTTTAGGATGTTTAAATAATTTAATAAAATATGTATCCATTAAAATATCATCATTTAAAATTTTAATTTTATTCACTTTTTTGAAATTTAAAAACATCTTTACAACTAGTAAATTAGAAAATATAGAATTTATTATATCTTAAAATTTTCTTGCTGGTCTATATAATTCATATATATACATAAATACCCAAATTATATAGAACATTTAATATTTTTATTATCAATTATTTTATTTTTTTATTAATTGAATAAGTATTGCATCAGTGTTGTATGAGAATATATGAAAAATATTTTATTTATTAAATTTTTAAATAAATTAACGTGAATAAGATAAATAGATTTTCTTCCAAATAATATTTATAGAATATTATATCCTCTAGTTAACTCCGTTTTAAAAATATTATAATTACTGAAATTAAGATTGTGTGTTTTATCACATTATTTGATTTTAGTAATGTATAGGTAATTTTCATCGGCATGTGACCATTAAATAATAAAATTACCAACCCCAGTTGTGAAGGGTTGAATTTAATTCATCCAATTAGATTTTTGATGGAAACTTTTGTCCATATCACTTATTTGTAACCCTTATTAACCAGATTTACCATTAACAAAGATGGTGAATTATACAACTATTATTAATCATATGTACTAAAAGAAAAAGGGTACTATTTACTAAATTTAATCCACTTTATTATAAATATAGATCCCACTTTTTAAAATTCAAAACACAAAAGGGACTGAATTTGAGTTAAAACTAAACTGGAAAACGCAATAAGTATGATTTTATTTAAAAAATACCTTTTAAAATTAAAAATGTTTTTATTCTGTATTGTTCTATAAAATTAATTCCATAGAAAAAAAAATTATATATAATCAGAATTATTTAATGAATGTTTAAAACTAATACGAAATATAATTTGACTTTATAAATGTTTTAAAATATTATGTAGTGTTTAATGGAAACCAGAATTTTTCTCTATTCCTTAAAATTTAAATACTTTTAGAATATTCTCACAAGTTCATTGGAATATGATCATTACATGAAAAATTAAAAAATGAAGTTTATTTCGTTGATTAAATTTCCTAAAAGTTTCAAAATGATTTATATTAATTTTCTCATTGAAAGCAATAAAATTGTTTTTTTAAGATAAATTATTTTTAAAAAAAAAATAATTTTATTAAAAAATATTTGTTAATTTCTTAATCATTAATATATTTCATAATATGGATATTAAAATTCATTCACAATAATTCAACATCTTTTTTATAACAATCTTGTGAAAAAAATAATTTTTTTAATAGTATATTTCTCTTCCTTTAAACTCGATGGTTCATGCAACACAAGCTACTAATGAAATTAAATTATTCAAATAGAAATATATCATAAAAATATTAGGGTTTTACATTTTACCCCTTATGATATTTATCCCTTGAAATTTAATTTTAAATAATAATTTAAAACTATGTGCGGGTACTTTTACTTTGTCTCTTCCCTTGGTACCCACATTGCCTTTTTATATTTGTGGTTCCTATATAGTACATTAATGAGGTGAGTGGTCTGGTGGTGTGGAAATTTATCTCCTTGGTTCAAGGTCCTCACCAGTTTCTCCTAAAAATGAATATCATTTTCAATTTTTACCACCTCTAAATTCAATACATGTGAGGGATTTGGTATGTACTTCCTTAATATGGATAGATAGAAAACATCATCAATCTAATACATGGTTTATTAAGTGCAAGATGATATTCCATGGCTCTAATGTGATCAATAATATCAAAGGGTCTAATGGACTAAAAACTTAGCTCTTCCTTCATGTCAATTCTCATGACTCAATTCCATGGTGATCTGTGGAGGAATACCTTATCTACAACCTCAAAATCCAAGTCCCATAGATGATTGTCTAGATATATATTCTTCCTACCTGGGGTAAATCTGATGTTCTGTTGAATTGGAAAACCCATTTCTAATGCGTCATCATTCATTTTAGATCCCAACAGCTTCTGTTCACTATCTTTATCATCAAATGTAGGTTTCATATATCTTTTCCCAAAATGGTATTTAGTTGGATCAATTTTGATTATTTTGTAGAAAATATTATTTTCAGAGATCTCAACTAGTGGTTATATTGATAACATAATCCATTGAAGTACATTTAGAATTATCTCAACATTCCTTCCACTTTTTGTATGGTCTGTATTGACTATCCTTTATTTGTTGGGTGATAATTTGTATTGATGTTCATTTTAGTGTTTGTATTATGATGGATAATTTTCCAGAACAAATAGGTAAATCTCAGATCTCAATTAGAATTAATTACTAATGGTACTCTATGTAGCCTCCTGGCATCACTCATGAATATTTTTTTTATTTAGATTAAGTTATAAGTCATTTAAAATTTCAATAGAGCAATCTATCTTTGTAAAATAATTCATAACAACCCATATACCATTATGTCTTATAGATGTATTTGGAAGTCTTGTGAATAAGTACATGGTGATTTGTTCCCATTTTTATTTAGGTATAGGAAATGGTTGAATCAACCCCTAAAAAGTTTTAATTTAAACATTCTCATTCTAACACAAATGGAATATTAATGCATATTTAGTTATCCCCTTATTCATATTGTCACAACAATTATTCTCTCAGAGACCATGATACATATTTGTGATCCCAATGTGTTTGGAGAAGGTAAAGTTATGTGCATCATTCCAAATATTCCACTTTATCTTAGGATTTGAGGGTACACATATTCATGACCCAATTCTTATTTCTCAATCCTCATCAATTTTGAGCTTTCAAGATATACCCTTTATGATATTTTCCACATTTTTCAAAATATCAACATCATTTCAGTAATAATTTATTATATACTCTTTGTCATATTTTTGTGAAATCATATGAGAAAGGAGTGATGATGTTACATTCCATATGATCCACATTTCCAACCTTTATATGTCTACAAATATTATATCCCTCTCAATTATAATCATTGATTTATTTGTGGGATCCATTCTCCTTGGAGTATCTACCATTTTATTTTTTTTATTAGGATGGTTGAGGATTGATTAGTTACAACCCTTGATGAGATAAAACCATATTTACTTGGGAATATTAATATTCTTATATTTGAATATATATCTGAGCATCTTATGATTATTATATATCTTACACTTCCACCCATAGAGATAATGCTGCAATATTTTCAATGCAAAAATCACAACCACCATCTCTAGATCATCTTTGGGATATTTTTTCTCGTTAAAATTCAACTACCTAGAATATTAGGCTATTAAATCATCCTTTTTCATCATTAAATATCATAATACCATATTTGATGAATCATTTTATACCATGAAGTGATCTCCACTTGTGAGTAATGTATGTACTGGTGTAGTGATATGAATAACATTCCGCTCATTGATGAAATATTCAAATTTACTGGTCCATATAGACATTACTCCCTTAGACGTTTTCTTGGTTATTGGTTTTTTCAATAATGATATTTTTATAAAAAAATCATCATTAATTACCAATTAGAAAAATTAAACTAGAAATATTTGTTATTGATGATGGTCTGAGCCACTCCTCAATTCCCATTAGCAAAGAGGGGTCCACAGATATAACATTGGTGGTGATAACTGGTCCAAAGAATGATACATCCTCAAATAAAAAATCCAATTTACTAGACATTTCATAGAATTTCCCTATTCTCAATGTATTGATTATAATATTTAAATTCTATTCATGCTCTTACTTTATCATGATGTATATAATAATGAAATTTAAAAGGCTACCACATATCCAGTGAGTTAAACTCAAAATAAACTCAACATTATGTCTATGAATATTAATGGGGAATTAGTGATTTAGAAGGTAATACATATGAATTAATATTGTCAATTTCTAATTAAAAATTTAGTCTTGGAAATATATTCCATCTTCACCATTAATTTATTATATCCTAACCAAAAGTTTCCCTTATATAAATACATAGCCATCCAGTTGATCGAACATGTCATATATATAGGGAAGCAAATACATGTTCTCTATAATTAATTTCTTGATCTCATGATAAATAATCCATAGGTTAATTGATTCATCCATATTCTTGACAGAGGACCAGTGTACCCCACAGAGAAGCACTCAGGTATATAAAACCCTTGTCAAAATTCTCTTGTAACTACTTCTTAAATTATTACAACTAATTGGTGGTCATTCTAGAAGGTGTATTAGCTATTTTTAGAGATCTAAATACAAGTTCAATAGATAAATCAACCTCTTTGTTAGGTGAAAGATTGGGAAATGTTTCAGGTAAAACATACATGCAGTCCCTCACAATTGGAACGTCTCCAAGAACTATCCTCTCTATTATGTCAATCATTTAAGCTAGATATTATTTATCATAAAAAATAAATATTCAAACTTGAGTTGATGATTTTGAAATATATTTAGCATAATCCTTACACATGTATAGATTTAGAGGATGTCTCAGGATGTGAAGAGTGATATACCTCTCCCAATAGTAGATGTTGGATTTGTATAAATATGGATTATCTATGACCAGTATAGGATGAAGAACCACCAAAGATAGTAAAAAGGGATTTTTTGGATGGTTCAGTCCACAAAAATAGATCATGGAGTAGTTATATACTTCAGAAGAAATAATTTTTCCATCTATTTTTTCTCAATGATAACTCAATTTTCGTATTCTATGTTTGTGGTTGACTTTTTATACTAATCCTCCATGATATAAAATAATGTATTGAAATGTAAAAAAATAGTAGATTATGTATTCATGGATGAATAACTAGTGTACCTATTACCACATTATTCATACAATCCACATATAAATAAGTGATAGAATATGACATTCCTTTCTTCCTTAAAGTATTTCATAGTCTATTTTCTTTGACAACCCTTGGCATTAGGCATTGTCTTGTATAATTATTGTGTTCCTTACACTTTGAACATTGTACTATAGTGTTAGTGTTGATCAGAACCATCCTTTATTCTTCCACATTACAAGGCTTCATTATATCCCATCTATAATGATTCTCCTAATACCCCATTTTTTCAAAATTAAATCATCTCCTAGTTCCCTTTAGTTATTTCTTGATAGGAATATTCCTACACCATTGCCACATTGGTTTTTTGGTTTTCATTACTTCATTGGATTTATCTATTGATCCTATAATATTAAACAGTGTATTCAACTTCTTATATATTAGACTATAAGACCACAAAGATTCTATAATATCCATCTCAACCTTAATGGAATAGTGGAAAATCTACTCATATTTTTCAATATCATGAATCAAAAATGCCTTTTTATAGAATCTATATTAATCAACAAAATATGATATCCACCTTGATTTTTGTGTTCACGGAAATACTAAATGTGTATCATGTATGAAATGTATTGTTTTCCTCACGTGCTTCGATATTCTCATCTTCCTTTTGATTCATTATGTTGAAACACCTCTCCATATTAACATCTATAGTTTAGGGAAACTAGTTATTGAAAAATATTTTCATAAATGATTACAATTACATGGAATAAATATAATTTTTACTCTTTATCTTCCCTATCTACTTCCAAAACTAATCAACTTCTCTATCAAAATGATACTTCAACAATATGGATTTCTCTTCTTATACAACCTGGAGGGAAGAAAATATTTTCTTGAGGTAGTCAATACATTATTCTGTGACAAGGGGATCATAAGATCTACTAAATATAAGAGAACATTCTCACATAAAGCCCTCGAAAAAAAATTATCATTATTAAGAGAAGGATGGTGTTCCACATGTTTCGTGTATTATTCGTAACATGCGCCAGTTGGGATAGTACTATCATGATGTTATTATCTCTTGTTCCCATCAGGTTTGGCATATCGTTAGAGAAATCATTTCATCACCTATCAACTAGGATTTTCTCACGGTTTCTCCTATTTCTAGCTAATAACCAAAAATAAAAAATATAAAATTAGGGTGATTGAATACTTATCTAATGAGCATATAAAAAAGAAAACTATAGACATGGAAGAATAGAATTATAAATGAAAATTACATCCTAATGTTTTATTACATATTTTTCAATATAGGTTATCCATTATGAATAAATTATCCTTTCGGTTCTTACTAATGCTTACTAGTCTTGATAACCCAAAATAACTAGACCATTATATGATAAAAACTATAGTGACCCATGAATCTAAATATATTATTACATAAATTTAATCAAATATATACATAAAATAAAAATAAGGACTTTAAATGCTTTTTTGTCTTTGGAAGCATCAATACATAATTAGGAAACATGAATTGTGAATAAAAAATATTTTTATTAATTTCTATAATTAAATTGTAACATCTGAGTTACAGGTTCTGCCGAGAGGTTCCCCATGCCTAGAGGGTCACATGGCCTCAATAGAATTTCCCCAAATGCCAGAGGATTACAACTAGTAGCGAGGGACCAGTGTGAGATTGTTGGGAAACTATTCATTCATTAGAAGTGTAATGGAGTGGAAATAAATAGATAACAATAGCAGAAGTAGTAATAAAACACAATATGTGAACAATGAAAATTTTAAGGTAATAAACAACTGAATAACATATATAAGTAGTGCATGACACATATGTCTATAAAAGAAGATAAAAAAGTCACAATGATGGAATAAAATACTAAACCAAAGTACAAAAAAATCAAATAAACTTCATCTGCATCACAATACTCAACATGGTCTCATGCTCTCCAACTCACCACCAGTCAAGTACCTAACGTAGAAGGGTGCATTCCCTTATCTATACCTACAGAAATATAATCTGTTAGGGGCCCAAACCATGACCCAAATAGGGTGTGAGAGGAATCCTATTAGGCAACAACACAATGATCTGTGCCTAACAATCATTGAATATATATGGGAGGCAATAAGTTAAATGAAGCAGTAAACAAGGAAGTACTCAAAAGTAAACAATCCTACACTTTCAATTTCATTCATTTTTATATATCATGTAAGTATATAATCAATTACAAGTAACCCACTGGGAAGTAGTCAAATCATAACCCGACTGTTTCGACAAGACAAACACAAGAAACCCTCTGGGAAGTACTCACAGTATAACCCCTATGGTTCAGCTTTAGTAAAGACTCTATGAGGAATCACTCACCATCAATTCCACCCGTGGTCTCATATCTGTAAACATAGACACTCTGAGGAAGCACTAAACATCCCATTCCCCATATGGTCTATCAATGTGGAATTGCAGACACTCTGAGGGAGCACAAAATACTCCTCCCCCCTATGGTCTGTCAATGTAAAAGAAAATAGACACTATAGAGAGGCCCTCAACATATATTCCCCCAATGGTCTACTACACCAGTTTCCCATAGCCCTCTACAAGTCAATCATAGCCAACGATGTTCAACATCAAAATTAAACCGTAATAACTAGTTGGATAATATCTTTCATGAACTACTTTTCTAAATAGCTTCAAGCTTATAACAACATCAGATAATATCACTCCATCCTAACAACACTAGTAATGGAAAACATGCAGCCTAACTGGAAAATCTAAAACAAATTGTTAATATCGAAACAAACATGGGAAACAAATACATATCATGTCAAATATCCCTAGTCATAATCCAAAAACCTAAACTTAGTCACACAAGGCATAATAGACATTAATAGGTATAAAATATCTAAAGACACAATACACCGTAATAGGGTATTGGGCACTTTTTCACATAATATTCAACGAGCTTCAGAAAGTCACAAACCACATACCTTTGGTATTTCATAATTAATATACTCTCGTTTTATCCCTTAAATTGGCTTAAATGACATAGATCTACAAAAACGTCTAAAAATTTCACCAAAGTATATCTCACTAAAGGAGAGAAATCAATAGGTGAATCTCTAGAAGAAGGAATAAATCACTATGGTGATTCCAATACAATCAACGATGGTTTATTTAGAGCACAGATGAATGTTCAGTGGCTCATAGAAGATTCACCACTCCCGGTCATTCCTAGATGAGCCAGGGTTAGAGGAAGAAGAATCTAGGAATGAGATTCATCCCTAGTCTATTTAATAAAATAAAATTAAAACTACACGACATGTGTTTTTAATTTACATGTTGTTTATATGACTTTACTGGGGCTTACTTTATGTGTTCTCAAGGTCACCCCACATGGCAGTAATGGAATGTCTTATTGGAAATAATATGCAAACATAATTTTTTTATGTAAGAAATAATTGAAGGAAATATAATCTCAGATGCAGAAACTTATAACAAGAATAACATTTAGAAAATCTCACGATAATAACCATTCCCCTTATAGAATCATCATATCTATAAAATTATGGCATATCGATATGTAGCATAATAATACATGTTTTCACAACTATAATGACATGCAATCATTACACGGTGTCATATTCATCACAAACCTATGACCCGTTAGAAAATTATATTTCAAAACTCTTCCATCAAAAAGTTACTTAGGATTAAAAAATATATGTTCTATAAGAGAATTATGTTTAGCAAACATATGATTTATTATTTACATAGGTTTCAAAAACCTAAACTCTATTTATTACGTAGGATTCACATTACCAAGTTTCATAGGCGACTTGTGTCATGGAAACCAACATTTCATTAGTGATAATGTATCATAATCCTGTGGTCCATTAGAAACATAAGATTCACAAACATATGGTCCATAATTGAATTATGTTTTACAAACATATTATCCATTATTGACTTAGGTTTCACAAACCTATAGTCCATTAATGAGGATTATTTCCTGAACCAATGGTATATTAGTGACTTATGATTACAAACAGTGGTCTGTAAGAGTATCATGAGATTTCAAACATTACCGAATACAATTCAGTGTCATATAAGAGACCAATTTTCAATAATATTTATATATACATTAATATTCCAAGATAACATGAAACAACTAGTATTTCAAACATCACTTATTTTTCTTATGGAACAAATATGGAAATAAGGACAAAATTTCCTAGAAAATTAAATAAGAGATCTAGGGAAAGATGTTATATGTTGGACTAAAAATACCCCAAGGGTAACATGTGGATTATTAAGGGAATTGACATAGAATTAAAATAAAATATAATGATCTTTTGATAATCAACTAAGAAACAAAGTGGAAGAAAACTTTTTGAAAAGGGTTTAATAACAATAGAAAATATCTTCTTTAAAATGAAATACCTTAAGGTAGGATAAATATTTTAAATGATTATCCTGGAAAAAAATTTTGATTATAGGAAAATAATATAATAGAAATAATTTTTTAAAAATGATTTAATACAATTAAAAGATATTTTCTTGGAAGATAAAATTAAATAAAAGACATTTTTCATTAAAAAAGCAATTAAAATCATTTTTAAAATAATGAATTCTATTTTATAATCAAAAGAACACTTTAAAAAATAAATATTAATAATTAAATTTTTTCAAAATTTTTATTAATTAAAATCATATTTTTTGACAATTATTAATTAAACTCATATGTTAAACCATATTAAAAACATTTATTAGATTAATAGTAAATAAGAGTAACCATAGAGATAGAGAGTCCCAAAATTTCTTCCAGATTTTTTTTTATATATCTAAAAAATGAAGTTACGTGTAATATTAAAAATAAATCTTCAAAAATGAGATGTAATATTATTTGAGAACATTTACTTGAAAAAATAATCTCCAATAATATATCCTTCCTGGATAAAATAAGGTTTTTCTGAAAATATGTGGGGTGCAAGATAAAACATTTCATTTTGAATAAATATGGAAAAAAGAAATTTGGGGTGTATTGGAATTATTATTAACATAAACAAATTGTAAGGAAGAAATAAATCAATGTAATTGACCAAAAAATAATTTTAAAAGTATAACATAGTATTCAAGAAAACAATCATGTAAAACAATAGACAAATATGTATAATTATAACTCCAGAAAATAAGTTGAGACATAAAAAACCCCTACAGATTGTGAAATGATTTAATAGAAACCAAATAAAAGAAAAAAATGAAACTGGAATTAAAATATGTTAAATAATATATAATTAATTATTTCATATATATAATATGAATGATACATTATTTATAAATGATTTTTGTTACAAAAACATAAAAAATATTAAATAAAATAAATTGAGATGAAACATCTTCACATCATCATTATATATATAATTGAATACCCATAAAGAGTAAAGCATTATTTTTATTTTTTAACAATATTAAATTTAATGAATATTTGTGATAAATTATCTCTATAGAAAAATTATACAACACAAAAAGGAACCATGTTGGGAATATACATCATATCACAATGAAAAAAATTCAATTGCAAAAGCGCATACATCATATGAAACTTTTTCATGAAAAAGATGAATGAAATATGAAACAATTATACATAAAAACCCATAAATAAATGATAATTAATGATATTATATATCTAATTGGTATTATACAGACCGTTTAAATGAAATTGGATCAAAATGAAATATTTTTAAAAGAGAGGAATTTCGATGAAACACCCTTACATCATTATTATCTCACAATTTGAACAACACTTAAGGGTATCATATGACGTGGGTTTTTAAATCCATAATATTAAATGAAAAATTATGGTATAATAAATTTACAAAAAAAATATACAAAGAAATAATTAAAAAAGTGTTGAATATACATTTTATCTCAATGAAACAAAATTGAGATGCATATAACTCTTACCACTAATTAATCTAAGCCAAACAATATCAAAACAGTTGAAAAAAATAATTATCATAATAATATATTTTTTATCATTGTTATTATTTTTAACCACTTATAATCATAATTTCAAATAAATTATTAAAGATATAGTACTTTGTAAAATTTTGATTTCACCATCGGAGGACATTAACTTCAATTATTATTTTCATTATATTGGTGTTGATTATTTTTCATAGATTAAAAGGTCATAATTTAGATAAAATTATTGATACTAGAATATAAGTTTTATATTGATTTATCATGTTCTAATTTATTTTCAAAATTATTTTATTTATATTCCATGACAAAGAAGTTGATGAAGAGAAGGTTTTAGTAAATTTCATAAATGATGGGTGGTATATTAATAACATCTTACATTTTATAAATACCACTCCCTAACCAAAAAAATAATTATATTATTTTTATTTCATAATATATCCCATAGTGACGTTTGATATAAATTTAAATCGTTGTTCGTGTTTCTTGTTAAACTGACGCAAACAAGACCACATTCTAATTATTTGGGGATTTTGGTTAAGAATGTTGTTCATTTATCACAATATCGTTATTTCAAAAGAATTTTATAAATTTGATATTTTATTGTGGTGAATATGGTCATTATATATTTTTATAAATAACAATATAATGGTGTACAATCCAAAATATGTCACATTTATGGAGGCGGTAGTCCACATGTATATATTGGTTAAACGTTAATTTTCCATAGATCAGGAGGATGATAGAGAATGGTTTGAATTTTTTAAATCCCAATAATGTAATTAATAATATATTAATATTGTAAATTGTATTTTTTTTAAAAAAATAATGGGGGTTATTGAAAATGAAACAAGTCGTTCGTTGAAATAGTATTTCGCACATTTACATAATGATTTATTCATTTTTCAAATGGTTTTGGGGGATAGTTTAAAAGTGATATTAATATATTATAATGCCATTTATTAATATTATTAATATCGATGATATAATACTTTAACTGATATATTATTTTTGTGGGGGTGAAAATAGGAATGAATAATGGGAGCTCGTTTGAGAAAATTTACTCTTCATTTGGATTTTTCCCATGGTTTAAACATTTTGGAACCTTAGCTTGGACTTTTTTTAATGACGAAGGAATCCAAGATTTTGTTATAGAGTAGAGGAGAGACCCTTATAATGTTTTTTTATCTAAGGTTTTCTAATGGTTAGAGAAACAAGGTTGATGTGATCTACTATTATATGTCTTAAAAATAGAAATTTTGTCAATACTAAAAAAATTTAAATACATTCATGACACTATTCAAAGAAAAAATTTATCCATAATTTTAAAATAATGATTTTTAAGGAAATTTTGATAAAACCCCAAAAATTCATTTGAACATGTTTCGTATTCATTAATTTAGTCTTTTGGCAAAATACTTTCACATTTTACCATTTATTTTTTATAGTGAAAAATAATTTTCCCCATATAATATACATTTAATAAAAAATATATCATAACAAATTTTTATTTTTATATGAATATTTAATTAAATTTAAGTTACACAATATCTAACTCATTTTCTAAAAAAGATAAAATTATCCTTTTAAATCAAAACATTTAATATATAGAAATTTTTTTTGTAATAACAATGTTTTTCTCTGTGTCATGTGTTCTTAATTTTATATAAAATTAATTACTAGTTAAAAGGGATGTAATACGGTTAAATATATATTTAAAAATTATATTTATTTCATTAAATAAACTAGATGAATTTAATTTATTAGGTTAAAATTAACTAATATTAACAAAAACAATTCTTGAAAAATTACCATTTCATAATTATCATGGTCATTATATTTAATCAAAGTAATAGTTATTTTGTGTTAACCAAAAATATTAAATATTTTTTTATAATTAATTTCCAATAAGTTAATAAAATCATTTTTTAATATGACAATATAATTTATTTAGTGTAAAAAATTATATAGGTTTCTAATATTATAAACATAGGTCTTATAAATTCAACAATGTATTTTTAATTAAACGATTTTAATTTATAAAAATAAATTTATTATATAAATGGTTTTTATTATTTAATTTTGTTCTTATATTATGATAATTTTATAGATATTAATATATTATAAAAATATAAATTTTTTCATTAATAATCTGACAGTAAATTATTTTTTGAAATTTTAAAAAATTCTGCCCAAGATAAATTTGAAAAACTAAATTAAAAAATAAACATAATTTTACAAATTTATATTTAAAAAATTTATATTTTCAATGAAAATGAGAAATACATAGAAAAACTCAGCTTATTTAAAAAATAATCGATTAAAATATTAAGTGTTCTTGTTCCTATTTTGTATGGATCCAAAATTGATTATAATAATTATATTGACTTGATTTTTACTAATCTGAAATTTTATTTATAATATTCATCTCATATGTCATGGATACTTTTATTTCATTTTTTTGTCGATATTTCTATTAATAGAGTGTTTTTTATGGAAAATTATATAGTATAATCATTGGGTATTATAATACAAGAATATTCAAAAAATATTCTTTTACTTATGATATAAAAAAGGATGGATCTTATCAAATCTACTTGAATATATAAATATAATTATATATATATATAATTTGTGGCATATTTAAGCTCAAAATAACTTTTTTCCATGTGAATTCATCTTTATGAAATAGTAATGGTAGGATCTACTTCCACTCATCATAGCTACTCCAAAGATTCATTATTTTATCTTCAAAAACTTTATTGAAAAATTTCCTTAGATATTAATGAAAATCCACCATCACTTCTTCATATCATATATGTAACTTATGAAACTAGAAATTCAAATTAATATGATACCATTAGTTTTCAGTCACGTGGTTTTATCATTAATTATCAAGATCCCTTTATAATTTTGATACCATTATTGGGAAAGACATGAAACTTTTCCATAAGATTTATAACTTCTTACACTTTCCGAATCTATACAACATTCTCACATATTAAAATGATGCATGTTTTCATTATTTTACAAATAATATAACAAAAAATCAAGGTAGGTTAAAAAATATCCTCTTTATTTTTTTTCAATACCAATATTAGGAAATGGTAGATCATTTTGTTATTTGAATTTCTACCATCGCATTTTTTATATTAAATTATTTCAAATTTTCCCGCTCACTTTTTAATAAAAAATAAAAAGTATATTGAAGATGATTGTTTCAGATTATACAAAATTAATTTTCCATCATTCACCATGATCAATGAATTTTCAGCCTATGACCGATTTAAAGAATATGAGTCTGTGAATTGAAAAATAATGTTTTCTATTTATCAATAGAATATGACATAAACTCAACTCATAACCATTCATCCCTCGATGTAAATTCATAATTTATATTGGTTGAGACCAATCATGTAACTACTGTTAAATCAAAATTTTTTTAAAACAACATTGATTCCTCCACTCACTTCAATACAGATGTTATAATAATTTAAGTAATAATGGAAGGCTTAATTTTTAGAAAAGAGCAATGAATCTTCTTCTAATTTCCTTATTTATATGTTCATTGATTAAAATAATTTTATCCCCATTCATATTAGGGTAATTATACAGTTATAATGCTGATATTATGATAATTAATTTCTTTTCAATGAAAACATTTCATGTAACATCCAAAAGTTTATGATTTATATGAATTGTATGAATCTAGAAGGTTCTTATGAAACTTACCTTCAGGTGTACCTACTATTTTTCCTTCATCATGGTATATTTCATTGTTTTAAAAGTAGATAAAGCCCTAAGATGATTCAAATAATTTGTATTTATGGATTTTATAGCTTGTTCATCGTTATTAATGTTGATTGTATTGAAATTATTCCTTTAGAATACCAATTTTTAGATCAACTCACAATGATGACTTCATCTAATTTGGAATACATATTCTTGCTCACATCACATCATTAGTTCTCCAACAGAGAACTATAATCACCATTAATTCCCTATATGATTTTCAAATAAACACATCACATATGGAAGGGAATATGTAGGAACATCCTTTTTCATCACTAGGGGAAGTAGGATTGGTAATTTCTTCCGAATCAATTTTCCCAATCCAAAATAGCTCTATATCTAGATGTATACACCATGATTTGATAATTTGTTTTATAATCTGAGTGTTATCTGGACGGTATGGGTTATTTTATTCGTTACATATGTGAGATATTTTTATAACATTATCCATTAAGGTACATGCATCTCTTCATGCAACATTTTATGTCTCTTAGATTTTTTTTGTTGGTATGATTTTGTGATAATCATTTAAAAATTTTACCAAGATTTAATATACAACATGGAACACCATAATTCCTTTATTCATCAATCAATAATCTGTCCTAAAATTTTGGATATTGAACATAATATTTTGAATTCATTCTTCTCTTTTCTCTCCTAGGCTTTCATTTCAGTAACATTCTTGAAATCGCTTCGCAATATTTCTTAACAATCATTATAAACATTCTCAGATTAGTGGGATATTCCATATTTTTGAAATAAAAAATTCATTACCAAATTAGATTTATTAGTTTTACCTTGGTCAAATTTTTCTTTTTTCATATTCTTTTTTAGGATTATAGATACATCCATGAGTTTGATAAAATATTTAATGGTATTTCCTCTTATTCTATTATAGATACAAATTGTACATCTTATAGTGTAATCCATGCTAATATTATTGGGTGTTCTATATTCTATGTTTATATTTTTCCTAGAAGACAAGGATAACTCTATCACCATAGTCATAGACATATTAGAAATGTTCATTTTAGTATTTTCCAACAAATTATTCCAAATGTATGATTATTTCGATTATTTGTCTTACATGGTGTTCTCTTTTATGTTTTTTTAGTTTTATACTATAATGATTTATAACATAATTCACCTTCATTGTCACCGATACTATTTTAAACATCAAATATATTTCAAGGAATTACAATTCATTTTGAGTTTTATATATTTTTCTATATATTCAATATATTATAATTCTTCTAAGACTTGATCCCATTGAGTTGAGAATACTTTTTCTTACAGGTTTTTTGGATTGTAAATACAATAGACATATCTATGAAATAATATGTTATAATAAAATATTAACAAACAATCCATGGTTTCCTTAATTAAACCACATGCAATTCAAATTTTCAAAAATTGGTTTCGTGATATTTGTAATCATTTTCATCAGCTAGTTGTTATTTATTTGTCAATCAATTTCTTATATACATAAATACAGTCACCTTATATATAGCAATGGGATCCTAAATAATTTTCTTCATAAAATTTATGTGATTTTTTTAATTTAATGTTGCATGGTATGAATAAATGTATTTATAAGAAATATTTTCTATGGATAGATTAATAAATTCCTTTTGATGATACAATAACATGATTTGTATATGATCTAATGACATTTTTTCCATTAGATAGATATCTTTTATCATATTAACCATCCTTATATATTTGTGTGGTAGAATCTTTCTTATGAACATATTGTGATGATTTTTTTGTTTCTATATTCTTTAATTACATTTTATGTGCCTAGAATTTCATATTTAGAACTCATTCCTCGTCCAATTATGGTTTTCGTTTTACTTCAAATTAATTGTTCATATTTTTACCAGACTAAAGAATTTTGTATTATCTTTTAGTAAATGGTAAATCTCTTTAACATATTTATCATGAATTCAAATTTGAAACTATTTATAATAATTAATTATTTTAATGCATTGTAGTTTTTATGAACTCATTTATGTACTTTCCTCTCACATAAATTATGTTTAGACACTCATTCTCAATGCTAGAGCATCATCCTTTATATTCAAAAATAATTTATTATCTTACTATAACATATTTCAAAATATTATAGAGGCTGGTAAACATTCTTAGAAACCATTCTCTATTTCATCTGAGTCATATTCAAGTGCAGTTATCTATTCTTTCATACATTAAAAATTCCATCGATATAACTGACTATTTATTAAATGAAATTATGAAAAATATCTACCAGTAGTGAAATTGACACTTCATTTAAATCAATAAATTAATAATTAGTCTATCTGGTTCATATATATTATTGGGGAAATCTTGATAACAATTTCCACATAAAACTTGGTTATATAAATTATTGGAGACATATAAGGTATAATATTTACCTAAAACCATGAAAATATACAAAATTATTAATGATCTAAGCATTTGATATCTATCTTCCTTATATTCATAGCACATAGAAGCTTATTTTTCTCCCTCCTCGGATAATATGATTACATTGTTATCATCACCATATTTAATGATATCATTTTATTAATTTTAATAAATACATTCATTTTACATTCTTTTAAATAGTGCAATGTTTTATTTATTTGATAACTATTTTCAAACTATCTTTGAAATCCTTTACTTCGTGTTCTTTATTTTATTTGTACATATTTCTTACATGGATAATTTATAATAGAACAGATAGTATTATTTAAATATTCACTTCATAATTTCATTACAAAGAGAAAAAAATCATACAAATCCCATCAAATATTAGAATCCAATATAGTTGTGGCCAACTCTGATACAAAGTTTTAGTATCACAAAGGGTTATATCCACAAATGAGAAGGGGTTTAATATGTAACAACACACTTTTGATCGATTTATGTTTTATTCTTATAGTACCTATTCACTCATTAAATGAAGGGATATCACTATCTATTTTCATTCCCATTGGTATGTATATGTGTAGATATTATAAATTAGAATAAGTGATCATTGGTATTTTTTATGGGGTTCACCTCCTTGATGATGTCTATTTCCCTAGTATATTTTCGTTATTATCCCATATAAAAAACCACCTTATATTTTTAAAAAATAAACATAGGAAAGGTTGTGACCTTAAATAATTTATCTTAGAACTATAATGGTAGAAATAATTCACCAATATGATATTAAATCCCTAGAATCAACTAGGATATCCACCCATCGATCACAAGATATTAGTTTTATCTTTATAAAGTAGATTAAAAATGAAAATATTTTCCCACATGGATAGTATAGGTGATCTCCATACTCATCTAATATAATCTATTATGGTACCTCATATTACAATAATAATCAGTGATGGGTCACTCTTAATTAAAAATCTATAGAAAAGGATGTTTGAGAACTATATCTCACAATTTTTTAGCCTGAATATGAATAGAATGCTAGGTTGATGTATCATTCTTCACCTTATTCTTCTAATTTAGTGTCATAGTTCAAATGTAGAACACGATCTATTTATTCAATCTTTTAGATTAAATATTTGGTAGGTTTTTATATATTTATGTCTCTCTCTCCTCTTACATGGTGCATAAGAATATCATAGGAGGTCCTTTTTATTCGTCTAATATAATTTAAAACATGCACATTGTAGGATCACTTATCTATGTTTTCTTATAGTTAATGAAAACCTATATTCATACTTATTCCAGGATTATTTTTCTAATAATATTAAATGAAATATCCATGGATTTTGGTAGGATTTAAATAGTTATATGTTATAATCATTAAGTCAAAGAATCATTTCTATTTTTTCTCAAAACCAACAGAGGAATCAACATATACCTTGATCAGATATATGATCTACCATAGTATCACGTTTTTTTCGAATCATCCATAAAATAAAAAATATCTAATTCTATCAATATATCTATATAGGAAATGATTCATGAAACTAAGATGTGTAATGTTGTTTTATTTTGTAGAACACTCTCTATAACGATTTCTTCTCATTTAGTAGGTTCTTCATTCATCTCTAAGTGAATAATGATATGTACATGATCAAGATATTTTTGAACATGACTAAATAGTTTCAATATAATCTTTAATGATTTATGTATTAGGATAAATAATTAAAAATATATAAATTTACCCCAAGAATATCCCAAATAATTCTATATGTGTTGATTCCTTATGCTCATCTTGTGGGTGAATCGACATTATATGACATTAAAGTCATATGGTCTCAAATTCATACACTAGATCAAAAATATATGTTTTCTATAAATATATGTGATGAACACTTATAATTATCTCAAAGTAAAATTTTCAATGGGAAGAGCTACGGTGATGTCATATGATCCATGATATCATACAATGATGATATACAATATAGATGTCCTAAAATGATGTAAAAACATCATGCCTAGATCTCAAATACATGCGATAAATACTTCCATTCAAGCTCAAAGTCATGCAATGATGTCATACATTCGAAATGTTGAGTTTTTAGGTTCCAATCATCATATGATCATGTATTTTCCATTTATACAACCGCAAATCAATATAAAAGGTATTAGTCAAAGACTTGTAATCATATTGAAGTCATATGATCAATCTAAAGGCATATTTTTTTGTAGAAATAACTAAATCATTACAAAGACATTGGGAAAATTTTAACAAAACTTAATCTACTCTAAAAATCTTCAAATCACATAAAATCATTCACAATAACCTTTAAAATAGATCTCAACTACCATAAAACATAATAACCATTAGATGGTTTCTCTAACCCATTACAAAACTAATTTCAATGTCTAAACAATTATATTCAGTCTCCCACCTATAACTAGTGGAAAATTCTTATTCCCATATATTATAAATTATATTGCAACACTTCCATCATCCCAAATCACAGTTTAAACATGAATACAATATCATATAAATATCACACTGGTTACCAACTCCATCCAAATGTATTTTCTTTTAATTTTTAACTTATGATATCCATAAGGATATATATTCTAAAATTTTTTTTATGTATATATATATATAATGTTTAGAAAAAAGAATCTTTAGACTCTATATGATCATTATTGATTTAATTAATCTTAAAGTAACTCCAATAAAGGCCTCTACTTAAACACATTATAACTTCACCAATATATTCTATATATGTACTTGAAAAATTATCTATACCCCTTTCCATATATATAATGGTGAAACTTCAATCAATTATTTTATATATAATTAATGGACACAACTCTATTTTTATATGAAAATGACACCATCATTTATAATTAAAATTTTTATTTTCATTATTCTATAATAGATTTTTTATAACGTAGATTCGTTTCTATGAAACTCAATAAACCATTTAAAAATCAAATGAAGATAAAAATTACTTCCATGGTTTCCAAATTTTCTTAATATTAACATTAATAATGATTCCTCATTCAATTAAATTAAATATAAAAAAAATTAGGTTGAACATGACTCCCAAAAACCATACCCATGAGAAAAAATAATGATTGGATCACTGAAGAATCTATGAATCCTAATGTTGATATCCATTTTCAAATCACCTCTCCTAGAAAACCATGGGGTACCAAGGAGTCATGGGTATATAATATGTTTTCACTATTTTTCCTATTAAAATATGAAACCACTAAAAATAAATTATAATAATGGGATCCTCATCATTTTTATTCCCTTTTCCATGTAAACAAAAAGCTACATGCTCTGACCCATCAATACTAAATCATTTATCAATCATTTTATTTATCACAAGTAATAATCCAATGTAATATCTGTAATAATATCAAGGGTATTTTTCTCCTCATTGGAAAATAATATCACTGATATGTGATCTATGAAAATAGAGGACCTCATGCTCTGAAAAATTAGGGGAATTTATAACCCTATCCTATGCTCATATAGAGGATTTCGTGTCCTGTAAAATTATTGGGATACAAAAACCCAAAAAGTAGAACCTCTTACAGATAGAGAAACTAGTATCTTGTGTTTAATGGGATTTTTCACAACCAACATATAGGTGATTATATAAGTATATTATTCCATGGGTAGTTGGTGGAGATATATAAAAAATATTAGTAAACTAAGATAAAGAATTTCATTCCACAAATAGTGATAGAGATACTAAAACCATATATTCTAAATGAATGGTGGACCAATATGAGCCTAAAATAAAAATCATTAGACATAATGCCATTAATTTTATAACTATGAAGATAAAAAAAGTCTCACTATAGAAAGGAAAATTCTCATTAAAAAATATATATGTGTTACCTCTTAAAAGTCTTTATATTTGTAAATAGATAATACCATTGAAATCTATATAGAAAAAAACTCTACATTAGAATCATATTTATAAAAAATGCTGAATGGATGAAACATATGAAATTTATCATAACTTATAAAAGATTTTTATTTGACTGGAATTGTTGATTATTTCACAAGTCAAATTATGTTAAAGAATGTTATTCATAAATTTTATGAATTTATGTCTCTGTTACGATTCTCCACATGGATCATTGATTTGAATTGTTGGTTTAATGTTATAAATAAAATATGGATTATTATTATTATTATTATAAATTATATAAATATATAGATAAAGTCTATGAAAGGGGTTCACTTATTCTCATTTAGAATTGGGGTTCCCCTTCCATACCATAAAATGTTTCATACATACTACCCCATACTGGCACACTTTTAATAATCTCTAGTTCCATGGTTTATTTAATTGTCATGTGATACAGTAAGATTTTGAAACATCATCATTTTTATGCATTTACAGATCTTGATATAATTGTTTTTTTAAGAATTTTTTCCCCATGGGAAATTTTATGAAAAAAATAAGATGCCCAAAATGAAACTAGGTTGTAGAATACAAAAATTCATCTATGAAATTTTACCATTTATTTCGAGATTTACAATAGCGTGAATTGTTAGAGTCACTGGAGGCCATTATTTATATAGTCATTGAATACCGGTTTGTATTGTTCAGGTTGAGTACATCAGCTGTAGTCTACTATATTTTGGTGTTCGATTTTTTATTCTACTTATAATGGACATTCGTGAAGTTATTCATTCTTATATTTGATGTTTTTAAATGTCTTATTTCAAGATAAAAATGAATTATTTTATACAAAATTCCTTTTTTTGAACATTACTACATCTATAAATTTTAGTGGAAATATTAACAAAATAATTAAATGAAACTATATCTAAAAAATTTTGTGATGATTTTACTAAAATAAATTAATTAAATTGATGCTGAAGCTTACTCTGAAAATTTCAACGAATCATTCTCTAAAACATTATTTAAAACCAAAAATGACTTTTAACATTTCTCTAATATTTCAATCATATATATATATATATGTAATTTAAAAGATTTATAATAAATATATCATATAAGTAAATTTATTATAAATTTAGATTTATCTTTATATTCATAAATATTTCTTTATTTTATATACTAGTAAATAATTAATTTCTTAAATATATAAATCTGATTTACATTTTTATTCAAATAGTTTATACATTTTCAAATGGAAAATTGTGTTTTATATAAATAAATATGTGACAAAATTGAGTCATATTTTTTATATTTTAATTAAATAAGAATATAATTTAATTTTCTTTCAAAGTATTATATAATTTTATAAATATATAACTTTTTGTACTACTGACCATCCAATTGGAACATCTACTAGTGGTTTCACAGGAAAAAGATCCATTAGAAGATGGCCTTGATGTTTCACTATAACATATACTAGAAATTCCACTAAAACATTCACTATATATTTTATTAGAAATTAAATTGTAACATACATTATAACTACCACTATATCTTACTCTGGAAAAGTTCATGGAATTTTTATTTTTATTTACGCAATAATTAATGGATTTATAATTTTTATTTATACACATTTTATACAAAACAAATAAATATATATCTGATAAGTGTATTTATTATTAATTTACTTTTATTTATAAATTCATAAATATATTTCTATTATTTTATTTGAAAATATCTATTTACTAAAATATAAAAATTTTATTTACGGTTTCATTGCTATAGTTTATAAATTATAAAATTTTAAACTAAATTATTTTTTTTAAAAAATATGTATCAAATGTAATTCATATTTTTTATAATTACATTTATTAAATATATATTTATATAAATTTAATTTTTCTTAATATTTTATATAGATTTATAAATATATACTTTTGTTAAATTTTGGATCTTCAATTGGAACATTCAATGAAAATTGGACTAGAACATCCACTGGAACAATTAATGGATTTATAATTATTATTTATAAAATAGTTTATAAATTGAAAATTTTATTTATACATGTTTTATAAAACATTAATTAATATATCTGATAAGTTAATTTAATTCAAATTTTTCTTCATTTATAAATTCAGAAATATATTTTTATTTTTCTTATTTTAAAATAATAATCTTAATAAATATATAAAAAAAATTACACATTTATTCATATAATTTGTACATTTTCAAATAGTAATTAATTTTTTTTATATAATTTATTTGAATAATGTAATCCATTTTTTATAATTTATTTTAATGAAAATATATTTATTTAAATATAGTATTATAAATATTTACTTCTGTTATATTATGGAACATCTACTGAAACTACCACTAGAACATGCCCAAGAACATCCATCGGAAGGCTTCGTGGATTTATAATTGTTATGTATAAAAAATTTAATAGATTTTTAATTATTATTCATACATATTTTATAAAAAATATAATCAATATATCTTATATGTGAATTTATTATATATTCAAAAATATTTTTTGTATATTTTGAAATAATTTCATTCTAAAATTTAAAATTTAAAATTGAAATTTCTTCATATAGTGTATTCATTTCTAAATAGTGATAGAATGTATTTTTATAAAAATCATGTAATAAATGTAATAACTTTCTTAAAACATCATTAAATAAAAATAAATTCATTTAAATTTTGTATTATTACTATTAAATTTTCATGAATTATGGACCATTCACTGGAATGTTGTTTACATTTATCTTGGAATATTGACAGGAAGTTGCATTAGCACATTCACAAGATCAATCTCTGAAACTTCCACACTAGATTTATATGTGATATTTACAATGTTTTTGTAATAAATTTGTTAACTATATTTTATATGATAATTTGTATACCTTCCATGAACTGATGATTCTATGTTGAGGAATGTTACAATGATGAGGATATTAATGTTTCGTCATCATATATTAAACTAGTTATATAGATGATTTTCCAGTTTCCTGAGGAGACATTATGTTTCTATGTTATGTATGGGGGACTAAATGTTTTCAATGTAAGCTAAAAACCATTGAATAAAAGAATAATGATAAATTAATAATAAAAAAAACCACTAATTCATATAGAATTGAATGTCATAGGATGGTTGAAAAACATGATATCATGGTGAAATATCCTTAGGCTAAGACACATACATGTTTTATTTCTCGAATTGGGGTTAGTTTGTTTCCTTGTGGAAACATGAATTTAATGTATTTTCTTAAGGTAATAATCATACCATACACAATATTTAATAAATTCATATGATGAGGTCCAAAAGAAAAATTATAGATACAAAATCAGTTGAGTTAGATGTAAATGATTCATTAATTTTTAAACCAAATGATTCCTTCTCCTTAGGGAAAACTATTAAATGGGGTCAATATGTTATTAGCTACATGTGTGGTGATCAGTTGAATTTTTTATGGTCTACAAGTGAATGATAATTAGATCAGTGATATGCATAATATATATTAGAGTACCTAGAAAGGCAATGTCTGCACAATCAATCATTTGTGTACAATATAGAATTTGAATTCCCAGAGAAAATTACTCATATATTCCTGGTTGATCCAAAAATGAACACATATTATGAGTTATTTTGAAATTTTATTCAACACAACTTTCAATAAAAATAAACATTAAAGGACCTTATTTGTCTTTTTTAGGTTTCAATTTTCATCTTGAGATTGTAATTTTTTAGGTAGCTTTGTTATATGATGAATCTATAACTTTTATTTAATTGTTTTTTCTAAAAAATTATAGTTGAGTCACATGAAGAAAAGTCAAACTATATTTTCTGTTAAAGTTAATGTAATGGGAACATCCATTAATGAATATTTAGTTGGAACTATACATTTTTATTTTACATACCATTTGGTAAAAAATGGAATTAATCATTTAGGTAATTGGATAAAAGATGGATCTGATTTTATAACTAGATTGATGAAGTTTATGTTCCAATAACACGATTTACATTATTTTTATCCCAATTTGGAAACCATCAATGTATACTATTATGATGTAATGTCATATTGTTTAGATTATGTATTCGTGTTGTCAAAAAAAATTCCATTTATTTTTGAATGATGAATCATCATTTGTTATTCACGACACTGAATTAAGTGAATGTTTTAGTGGAATTGTTAAGGATTGAAATTGTTGTAAGTTATGTGTTGTTGTTTTAATAAAATTGAGAAGCCATTAGATAAATTTAATATTAGTAAATAAATTCTGAATTTGATATGCCAGAATTATCCCACATAATATTTACCCTTAACATGAATTTATATTTCAAGACTCTACTATATATATAGTAAAATTATATTATTTATTTCAACATGAATATCAAAATATGGGTCATTTATTTTTGATATCATACAATGAAGTAGTATATCAATTTAGTTATGTTATTGGAATGGTTGTTTCTGAAGACATATATTTTGTATCATATGAATATTCAAATGTATTTATAAAATTTTCTTATATATACTTTGGGATGGTTACATATTTCTGGTGTCATTTATTAAAAATATATGATTAGATTGATATGAGGTCAGTACATGGAAAATATATTTTAGGGTTGTGTAACTAATTAGTTTGAAAAAATGTAATATTTTAATGTGTTTATATTGATGAAAATGGTGATAGAATGATAGTTATAGAAAATTTTTACAATTAAATATCATGATTGGAAATGTAGTTGATAACTATCACTTGGGAGATAGATGTGGGTTATGATATTTCCTTCTCTAATTTTAGTATTATTTTCACAGGTGTTTAATACCAAAAATAAGTAAATAGACAATATTTTTGGTAATAGTAGTTTTGAAAATTAAATTATGAAAGGACTATTTTAAAAAAACAAATCCAGAAATGGGGTGATAAAATAAAAAATCATCTTTATAAAATAGCGTCCAACATCAGACATAATAGATGAAAAATGGGAACAAATCATGTGCTATGATGAATTTATTATTTCTTTTTTTGATGAATTTTATTCCAAAGATAATTCATATAATTGTAATTTAGTATCTAATGTAATTTTCATTTACAAGATGGGAATTATAGATAATGAAAGATCATATCCTGTTATTGCATCCAAAAAACACCTTTAAATGTAATTTCATTAAATAAATTTTTCTTATCTATAGGTTCTACAGTTATTTTGTTTCATTATTTTTGCAATACCTAACAACAAATTTTGATATTTATCTTTGGATTTAAACTTTTATAATTTTTGGAAGAGATGTTTAAAAGAGAATAAAGTGGATGAAATTTGTGTGTTGGGGTTGAATTGTGATTCATTTGAACTATGTATAAGATATATTCAATTGTAAAACACTTGGATTATTATTTGAATCCATTTATACTAGGAAACCATTTTGTTATTTTTATAACACACATTTTTTTATTTAATACCATATATAGTATAGTATAAAATTTAATGGATTGAGACACCATTTGAAGAAACTATAACATTTATGTGTGAAAGATATATGAAAATTATTATATATATATATAAACTATTTTATTTTAAAAAAACCCAATTGTGTATTTCGGAAAATTTATAATAAGAACCTGAAAAAAATTTCATTTCCACATTCATGTTAGATTTATAAAAGAGGTCTATTTAATTATTCATATAGATGTGATCATTATAGAATCTAAAGATAAATCATTATTTTAACACATGTTTTAGACAATCGTTCTTCAAGTATTTTCAGGAAGCGATATTAAATATAAAGTCACAGGTCAATAGATACTTCTTAGGACATCTTCCTATTATATGATTAATTGGTTTCTAAATTCTATATTATATTGTAAAATATTTTTCCACAGTCCATTATTATTTAACACTATTGAGGATTATCTTATACAATTAACAATTGATCCTTCTTTTCCATGTCATCAAGGCCCTATTTCTTGATTAATTGTTTAGTAAATACTTTTTACAAGCGTAGATAGGTTTATAAAGTATACTATCTCATTAAGTTAATTAAAAAATTGATTTCTTGGTGAAAAGGAGAATATGAATCATTAATAATGCACTGTTCTTATAAATATCTTGGTCACTACCACTAATCTGAGGCTTCATTGAGTTTTAGTGGCCAAAATATTTTATACCATCATTAAAAATGAGCAGTCTACAATGTACTATTATTGTATGGATAGGGATTAAAAAATTCAATCACCTATAATGCAACTATAACTAGTTTCTTTATCAATATCTCTCTTTATTATTGATTTTCCCCGGAACATTTTCCATGTATAGATATATAATGTTTGAAAAACTATAAATAATTATATTTTCAACGTAAATAATTTAGACAATATAATACACACCATGTAAGCACTAGTAATCATTATTGATTAATCTAGGGAAATTCCACCTATCTGTCCCATTTCAAAGTTCCTTTTATTATTTTACCATAGGAATCAATTACTTGCTATCATTGAAATTAATTAGAGGATGTGAAAGTAATTAATTATTATTATACATTAATTTTGGTTAAATTCAATACTCACCTAGATACATGTCATCTTTTGTTTAAAATAGGGAAAAATTCACCCATTACTACTAAATAGAACATGATTTTATATTTATATACATATTCACTACAAAAAATAATGAAATTTATTTATATGAAAATATATACTATTAATTGGACTATAATGGGAAATAAATATATTTAGGATGATTATTCGTTATTGTCATAAGATCATATCAGGTGTCCTCTAACTATAAAATCTTTTCAAGGAACTCATAGTCTATTGTTTTGAGTCATAGACTCTTATTGACCCATTTTGGTAAGACATCCAACCCCATAACAACACTTATATGATATATATTATATGAAATACTATAATGGTTAATGTTTTTTGGTAGCTCAATTGGATCTTCTACAATTTTTTAGTGCATTGTGGCTTCTTTCATTATTCTATTTTAGTCATCTTGAACATATTCTTAATCTATATTCTTTTTGTTTCTTGTTATTGGTTTTAAATTACTAATCAATGATATAATACATGGAAAATGTGATTTTGGTGGTTCGTCTTGGATTTAATTTGAGAGAGGTGTAGTTTTTTCAATAGGTTCATACATGCGTTATTCCTCCCCTATGATCCACGTTTCATTTCATGATGATTTCTAGTTTAGCTTTATTATAATAGGGTTCACTTCCTCTATTGATATCATAATATCTATTTTACATGTTTCTAGTTGGTTTTTCACATTTCAATAGCTTCATTTTGATTAGTTTTTTCATCCGGTTTCAAAAAAATTTCTTCCATGGTGAGCAATTTTCTTTTCAATATTTAATTTATTTCTTAAATAACTTTTATTTTTTCCTTAACATCCATTGTCTGCTACTATTCCACACCACATTTCTAAGTGGATTTTGTCTCTTCATTAACTTCTATATGTTTCAATATTTGAAATATTTTATTTTACAAAATAATTTGTTTATTGAATCATTAAATTAAGACTATAATTAGAATACATACCCTAATGGATATATCATTTTTTTAGTTTTTTTATAGATAGTAGCATCAAAATTTGAAAAGCTTCTATTCATGAATATTGAATTTCCAACTTGTTCATGTCATTTCAAAATTAATATTTCATCAAAATTCTAATAACATGACAATAATAATCCTATAATGACCAATTGTACAAATATGTGAAGTTAATATTCCATCCATACCATTGATAAGACAATATCACCCGTAATCTTTGAAAAATTCTTGCGATGTGTTTTTAATAGAATTCATCAATTTTTGGTTGATTTCATGAGAACACATTAGTTTTATTTTTTATATAAAAACATCCCTCAAGATTTATACAATTATAACTAATGGATGTCCCCATAATATGAAAAAAATATATAGAAAATGTGAAGAAATAGGGATGTATGGATGTATCAAAATGATCTACTGCATCATCTCTTATTAGAACTTCGAAAAGTGTAGTTTTTATTTCTTTATATATCATTAATCTAATACCCTTTATAAATACCAATATATATGTTAGTGACTTTGTTGGAATGAAATAATATGAGTCTTCAATTTAATTTTCACCTTCTTTTATCTCAGATATCCTTTGGAAATCACCATTAAAAAATTATATTACCATTCCACTATTTTGGAATGTATTTTTGTTAGAATCATATCTATCATTTACATAAAACATTTGTTTTTAGATTTCATAAAATATGATTTTGATACATTTTCTGATAGAAAAGACTAAATGATATTCCGAAAATGAATATTCTTCAGTGCACTTATTTGATTATGTTTCAAATGTGGTCAGATTTCATGTAAAACACATTGTTAAAATTTATTATTTGATAAACATGCTAACCAAAAAATTGAAACTTAAAAAGATTCATTTTTAATATTACTATAATTTATAGAATATTATTTAGTGGATTTTCTAATATAATTTCTATTTTAATCCCAACTGGATGTTCTATTAGGGAAATAATGTAAAAATTAACTCATAGACCCTATAAATGTGTTATTGAAATCGAGAAAACATGTTTGTTTGAGGATTCCACAAATTAATGTATAGGTTTCAGTGAAAAAATAAGGTATATTTACACATTAATTTTCTATAATAGGATTAGAAGTTCTAGTAGATGATCTAGTAGATGTTCTGTTTGAATATAAATTGGAAGTTCCACTGGGGAAGGAACAAAAAAATTAACTCTAGAATCCTATAGAAATTCATTTCAATATAGAAAACATGTTTTTAAGGGTTACATAAATTACTATAAAAGTTTTAGATATTACGTTCGGTATCATTTAATTATAAATAGCTATTATAGGTCTGGATGTTCCAGTAGAATCTCATTTGGATGCCCTATTAGAGAAAGAACGGAAAAATTCCCACTAAATCATACAAAAAATTCATTTCAATATTGAAAATTTGTTTTTTCATATTCAAAACATTGCAATATAGGATTCAGTAAAAATTTAAAGTTTAACTATAATTATCTAGAATTGAACTAAAAGATCCCTTAGGTTCTCTAATGGAATATTCACTGGATGCTCCAGGGGAATCTACATATGATGTTATTGTATCTGTAGATGATGTTACATAGGTGGAAAAATAGAGAACTTCTCAATGAATATTTTAAAAATGTCAATGAAATATAAGAAAAAATTATTTTTGGGGTTCCACATATTATTGAAAAAATTCAATTAATATTTAACGTATATTTGAACTATAAATATATAGAATATGACTTATGGTCCTTGTGGAATTTCTAGAATAATCACCACTATATATTCTATTGGAAGCATCATTGGAACTTACATTTGAAGCATAATTATATTTTCCATTGCATGAACAATAGAATAATTCTCCCCTTAATCCTTTAAAATATATTTTACTCTAATCAGAACAATATAGATTTTAGAGTAATTACAGAAAAATGTTAGTAATAAAATATAATCTATGTCTACTTCATCATCCATTGGTGACTATTTTGTATAAAAAATTTATCATGTAACGAGACTAAAAACCCCTATAGTCAACAACATTCTTGTGGAAGACGAATCACAATTTTTTGATGGATGTAGATTTGGTTAAATATGGCACTATGTTTTCTAGAGTCATTGGTGTCTCTAAAGTCATCAGAATAACTGGTGTTATCACCAAAGTTTTTAAGAGTGTTAAAAACCATTGGGGTTACTTGAGTTGTTATTGTTTCTTATTTGGGTGGAGTTTCTGTAGTAAATAATTGACCAGTCGTTGATATTTACCCCAAAAATCGAAAACCCATATAAAAATTGAAATGTGGGGAATTCCCTACACAATTTATTTGATGGTTGAAAATTAAATAAGTTATGTGTAATAATCAAATGGTTGTGCTAGAATATATAGTTAGAAAAAAAACTGGAGACAATTATTATCCATCCCTAATTACCTTTTATTATTCTACCAAACTCTCCAATAATATACTTGTTTCTAAATATTAACACTCCATCATCATCATCTATATTTCCCCATAACCATTTTCTTCACTATTATTTCCCAAAATAATAATTTTAAACCTGCTGATTCCATCATGAAACTATATTTGGAATTAAAATAAAATATTCACTAGGTTAAATTAGGTGTCTTGGAAACCAGAAATCCCAATATGAATTTATATTTTCATAATAAGAATAATAGAGAAAATATTCAATATAAATTTTTTTAGATGAATGATAAAATCACATGGAATATTTGGTTAAATGATCAATGAGAATGGAATTCATACATTGAACCATAAATGTCCTCAAATAAATCATCATATTTTTTTTCTTTATATAATATTTTGTGATCAACTAAAATTTACATTATTAATATAATAAACCATATAAAATAGTGTTTTTATTTATATAATCAAACATTTATTATTATTTGATTTATAGGCCAATTCTTATCCAAATAACTCCAAAGGGAATCCTCCAAAAATGAAATTATAGATAGGAATAAATTTATGGGTTGTAATATAAACAATATATTTCCCTCCCCTATGACAATATCTTACATTTTAATAGATTCACAATAATTTTCACCTCATCTAAATCATTATGAATCATGTCTTGTTCCTATAATCTAATGTAATTACCATAAAAGTTCACCTCTCTTTACCATCCCCTATATCTATATTTCATTTTTTAAAAATGGATAACATTTAAGCGTAACATAAAAGAGAAATAAATATTATAATTCTAGGGGATTAATTAATTCAAACAATTAGTTTATTAATATAATATATCAATTAAATTATTTAATTAATGTATATAAAATGGAAAATATCATTGACCTTAATGTGAACCAGTGTTAAATTATTTCCGGATTAAATCCTATGTTCTAAGCTCAACCATGGTATCATTTTTCCCATCCAATTTCATATTAATGATATATAATTGATTCATTATATATACATCCCTGTTTTATAGTGACACAATCCATTTTCACAAATTATTACATGATTTTAAGAAAATATTTCCCTAAAATACAAACCAATAATGGAAAATCCTTATATCTTCAGGAGAATATGTAAATAATTTGAAAACATGAAAAAAGTGTATTAATATACATAATGATCTCATAACAAATTTTGTGGTCCTACAATTGTACAAGATAACCTTGGGAATACGTAGGTGAATTTTCTGTCAATAGTTTATGCATTCAGTAGTTATATGAGTAGAATATCATTATGGATTAAAATCAATGATTTGTTCAACATCATCATTAGACCTTGGACTATAATTAGTGATTTTAAATCCATTCGATATGAAGATCATAAAATGGGCTCAATGTATAGCTCCATATCTAATAATGAATTTAGAGCATGTGTTGAAGAAGAAGGCCTAATAGAAATCAATATTATTAGAGGAATCATTACCTGGTAAAGAAGGCACATAATTGGAATTAGGGAAAATAGAATTTATAGAGCCTTCACCAATTATTCTTTACTTGGAAAATATAATTCATATACTTTTGTCACCATGGAAGAACATAATTATGATCACCTCCCCATTCTGATTATACTTTTTTAAAATTGGAAAAGCAATCACCTCCCATTTATATTTATCAATTCTTGGGACGTAAGGCTAGATTTCTCTAAAATTGTTTAGGAATCATGGGTTTGACATGAATGTGCTACCAATAACCTTTCCAACATTTCCATGTTCAGTCTCCTCAAGAAAATGTTGATGGAATAGAGGAAAATCATGTTTAGTTCACTTGATGCTAAAATTGATTCCATGTAATACTCATTGCACGAAATGAAATATTCAAACACAAGGTGAGACATCAATGGGGATTCAACGTAAGAAATTGAGATAACCTTAAAAACTGAAAATCTTATCAAGCATAGAGACTGCAACAATAAATACATGTTCAAGATAAATATTATTACTGAGGGAGAAATAGATACAAAAAAATTCAATGATCTTCAATGAGTGTAAAGGAAAAATATTCCTATATGTATTCTTAATGAGGGATGTATAATCCTAGAGGAAATACAAGAACTCTTATATCTTATGTATCATTTTATTTGAACCTATTTAATGGGCCTCTGAAGAATAAAATGCTAAAAGAAAACATAATTCCTAGGATTATAACTAAGGAGGACAATTCTTTTCTCACATATACTCCTCTTGATATAATAACGAAAGAGGTAGTCTATGGTCTCAAGAATGAAAGATCACGGGGACCGGATGGATTTAAAAATATCTTATTTCAATACTATTGGGATATAATTCATATTGATGTGTGTAATCTTGTCAATCAATTTTTTAAACATGGGCCTTTCACATTGGGTTTCAATTCCCAAATCATTTATTTAATACATAAGGTGGAGTGTTCCAGCGAAATCAACCAATTTAGGCTGGTAGATATTCTCAACAGAAATCAAAAAATATTTACAAAATACATGAAAATATACTTTCTCCTATATCCAATAAAATCGTCTCTTGGAATCAATTTTTATTTGTGAATGGAAGGAGCATCCAATATTTATTGCTCATAACCATGGCGCATGTCAATCTCTTTTGAAACACCACTAGGGGTGTAAAACTTAATCTAATATATGACATTAGAAATGCTTTGAAGCAATGGATTGTAACTACATATGATAGTTTCTTCATAGGATTGGTTTCAGCTTCCGGTTTATTCATTAGATAAATACTCTTCTAGGCTCATCTTACATTTCCATAGGCATCAATGGGTCCCCAGAGGGGTACTTTAGTTGATCTATGGGGTAAGATAAGGTGATCCCCTATCATCCATTATATTTTCAATTTCATAGGACTATGAAATCAATATTTTTCTCCATATAATGAACTTGGTCTAAATGGCAACCTTCCAAGCGACCAAAGGTATCTCTTCCCCTTCCCACCTTTTTGCTGATGATATCAATATTTTTACATAGGGAGATAAGATGAATGTCAACAACATAAAAAATGATCTCTTACACTATGAAAATGTTTCTATCAAGTAAATAAACTGGAGAATGTAATTCATGTAGATTGGAAAGAACATTTATTGTTCAAGTAATAACTCTATGATTAGTGGAATAGTAATATGGGGAGGATCCATACCCTTTACTAATCAAGCCGCTACAATGTTCGGGGGAAAGCCTCATGCTTAAAACATTTCTAATATAGTAAACCATGTCATACGGGAACCTACTGTAACATCCCAGGTAAATAAAGAATAATAAATTTTCATATTTAATAATATTTCTGAATAAAATATTAATATTACTTTAAAGGGAACTCTATGCTCGATGGCATACCCAATACGCAACAATGAGTTCCTTTGAAATCTTATGTTGCACTCTCATAATAAAATAATATTATTTTAAATGTTACTTAGCCTCTAGCTATTGTATTTGTGGGATTGAATATAAATAACTAAAATATGATTATATATGTTTGTTAAATGATTTTACATTTATCCGATAAAAGATAAAGGCTTAAAATAAGAAAAAAATTCAATTTTAAGCATAAATACTCTAATATTCACTAAAAGGTCGATTTATCGCCTTTTTATGGTGAAGCATATTTAAAATAGTTTAGGTCACTCTTATACATTCTATTGGACGAAATAAAATTCTTCTTTAGAATCGGGACATCAAAATTTACTTTGTGAATATTTTTTGGTATTTTTTCAATAATGTTCATTTTTTTAATGAATAGTGAAAATCATGTATTTTAATTCAAAACCCCGTTTTAATATAATTTATTTATATGATTAGATTATATTTCTAATTGGGTTTATAGTGAAATTATAATATATTTTTACGATTTAATCCTATGGTGGTCATTGGAATTAATTTCACTTTGAAATTAGACTAAAACTACTGTCAATCTTTTGATATATATTGTTTCATAAAAACACGCTATTTGTTTTGACAATGGGACTTAATTATAAAATTAATTAATGAAACTTAAATGTTTTAAATTTTTTAAAATAGAATTGATTTTTGAATTCAGAATAACAAATATAGCTTAGGGTGAATTTATGGTATTTTTCTGAAAAACATAAATTTTTGATGAATAGTGAAACCACTAAGTGATAGTTAAAAACTGATTTTTCTTTTAAATTAAACTTTACCACTTTTGGAAATTGAATTTCAAAAATCCTACATACATGGTTGTCATTAGGATGTAAAATTTGGTTCAATGGGAATAAATTTATGTTTTTGGAGAATAGTAACTTTTAAGTTTTATTAATCGCGATTAGAGGTAATTAGTGTAATTTAAGGTAAAAATAATGTTTTAATAATATGAAATTACCTTGAAACATGTCCTAACCTAATTGGATGTGTCATGGCCGACCAATAACAACCATGAGTCAACTTGGGGACCCCATGGATCCACATGGGAAAGAAAATGACAGTAATAACTTTTTATTTAAAGTTAAAACAAAAATGTCACAAACATGTATTGTTTAACTAAAATAATTTTTACATGGGGTTATACAAGTCATATTTTTTACTATAAATATTAATTATAAATATAAAAAGATTCCATATATCATTATATTTTTTTAAATAATTTTTAGACATTAAATAAATTAAATTATTTATGACACCATGATGATGCAACGATTACCTCATTATTTAACGATTAAATAAAATGAAACGATAATGTAAAATCTAAGACCTAAACTTGTAAAAAACCAATTTTATTGGTGTATTGATAACCCTAATCACCTTATACTCTAAATATAAAAGTTTGGGACCTTTTATATCCGAAAATATTTTTATAATAAAGTAACATTTCAGGTCTTTCCAAGAGTGCCCCTCCCCCCTCTTTTAAAAGGCCCCCAACTCTAACCCCTTACCCACAGCTCTCAAGCCTTTGGCTCGACAAAACTCTGCTCATTTTATCTCTCCAAATCTCTATACTCATCCTATAAGCCTTCCCTTTGGCACAAATCTCTTCATGAAACCCTTTTGGTTCAAACCAAGAGGAGTTACCCGATTTAAAGGTAATGTCTTCACTTCTGTTCTTTTGTTTTATTTTGCTTCTCCTACCCCCTAAACTCTTTTTTCCATTATTTTGTAACAACACCAATATCTTCAATATACTAGGATTTTTTTATGAGAATTATTCGAGCTACACTTACACACACCTTCATCTAATGGTTAAAGAACACACTGTTTCTGAGAATGGCGAATTAGTGCCTCACGAAACGATGATTGTTCAATCTTCATTTAACCCCTTTCATGGAAGCCATTATGAAGTCACTATATTTTATATATGATATATATGGTAATTATGTTATCTATATGCTTATATATTTTATATTTAAAACATACCTTTATGCTTTTAATGTTGTGCAAATGCGATAATTTCTTATGAGGAAATGTGGAATACCGCCTCCTCAATTGATGTGACTCGTTCATGTAACACATGGAATGTATAAATAATGAAATTAATTAACATATGTGACCTATATAACATATATATTATACGGTAATTATAATATATATATCTCTCTCGTTTATTTTTAATTCCATTAATATGAAAAAGAAATGAAAGTGGCGTTCATGCGTACGTACGGCCTACCGTCTCCATGAACGGTGCATTTCATTTCTTTTTATCTCCAAATGTTATGGAATAGTATAAAATGAATATGTACTGTATATATATGATATTTAAATCATTAATACTATACTGGAGATGATTTACTTATAACTACATGTACAATCATTTTCAAACATGTTCATTTTGGACTCATGTACCGAACATCGACAAAAACGTCTGATATGAACTCAAATTATTAACCAATTATTATAAAATTATAATATGTGACATGAATTGAATAATAAACATTAAAGGATGACCTTAAGAAGTTATAAATTGACAAATGTTTATTATTCAATAATATAAAGAAATGAACAAGACAAGTAAGACTTGAGGTAAGGGATCCTACCACTCTCTTTCTTTTAAGTACTCTCTTTTATGTCATTTCTTTTAACCTCTTCTTTCTAATGTTTGGGGATGTTCTTTTATATTTTTCAAACTGTAATTTTTATGTTCATATTATGAGACACTCTATTTGATCTTATAAATCCATTTTTGGATGTGTTAAGTGGCACTGTTTGGCTGCCGAGTTTTCATAAGAGATTTTTCATCTCAATTTTATTCCTATGGGATTTATGATATATTTTCCACCATTTCATTTCGTTGCTGTATGTACTGCCCATTATTATACTCTTTTTGTAATATAATTTCGTTTATGAGTATTTAAATCAATGTTTTATAGTCATTCTTTAATAGGGTGTATGTTTCAAAAGATACCCGAGTCAGTAAGAAAACCTTTCACCCTCCTCTTTTTAAAAAGACTTCATAATGTTATGTCATTTAATTTACATATTATTATGTTGGGATATGTTCTTATATATTCTTATTGATGTAAATGTTTTGTCCAAGTGATGAGATACCATTTTCTATCTCATCAACTCATTTATGAATTTTAAAGTGATGCCATTAGGAGGTCGAATTCTTGAAAGAGAACATATTAACTCAAATTCAATCATTTGGGATAAACTTGTACTCCTTGAATATTTCATGATATGAATATGTGTGAATGAATCTGAATGTTTTACACTTAATATCCACATATATTTTGTGTATTTATATTTTTCACACATAATTATTTAATTGATTTATCCATAATCTAAGGATACCGTCTTTGAACAGGACTTCGTCTCAATCTCCTTTCATTGGGGTATATTTTGTTGTATACAGAACTTTATTTTATATGGTGTATAATCCCTGTTGACATTTTCTTTTATTCAAAAGGTACATTTTCTATATGAAGCATTTTACTAAACGACAAAAATTATGTTTCTTTTTAACGTACACGGTGACAACGACCTTTCCACCGCCATGAGTATTATTTGATCCTTGGCTTCGTCAACAAGCTGTAATGTTTTTAAAAGTAAATAAATACCATATAATCGTTTATTTAATTTTTTATTGAAAATGGTTTTGAAAATGGATTTGATATTTCAATATTTTTAAGTGATATATTGTGATTGAAATATGGAAATCTTTTCTTTCCGTTATAGTTGTTTTATGTGTTATGATTTTATAATGGTACTTGGACATTTGACGGGTGGTTATGTGATAAACCAAATGACATGTGGTGCCATGAATACCTGGACGGGTGGTTACGTTATAACCTCTAATGCATTGGGTATGGAAGTCGGCCGTATGGCTATTCCATTAAGTGATATGTGTTGAAGTCAACAATATGGTTATTAGATTTATGTATGTTTATGTCCCGAGTTACCTTTATATGTTATGTGTTCTTTATATGGGTTTTACGGTAATATTTTTGTTTCAAAAGGTTAATTAAATAACTTTTATTTAGTGAAGAATATCTACTACTTCATAAAGGTGAAAATTATTACTTTGATAAAGTATTCGTTGTTTACATGTAGTTTTGATAAACTAACAGTTTTCCTTGTTTGTGTATCCATTACTGGGATTTTTATGCTCATCCCATGTTTTTGAAATGATTTACACATGACTTAATGATGAATAGGGTTAAGTATGGGACAATGGAAATTCATGATATCTAAAACATTGAACTAGAAATGTTTATTTTTAAGATTTTTTTTATTTTATGGAAACTTAGTAGAAGTGTCTACTTTTTAATCTTTTGAGATGTAATAGTTATGTCTTAATTCTCTAAAAATCTAAACCTAAAAAAGATCCTCTATGTGAATTATTCATTTAATTCTTGATTATGTAAGGTTTTAAGGCTGGGTCTTTATATTTGGTGTCAGAGGTCGGTTTAGATAACTTTTGAGGTTAGAGTGTTGTTTAAGTATAAGTGGAAAGTTGTGTACAACCACACTGGTTATTATATTAGATAGAGTCATCGTTATTTATGAAATTTGGAATGATATTGACATATATTGGATAAGTATATCATAGTTTTTATCTTCCTCGTAGGTACATGATAATTTTTCTATTATACTCAAACAGAAATTTTTTGTTTTTGTAAATGGATGGATCTAGCAGGCACCAAAGTGACAATGGGTTTGAAGGATACTATGGTGGTTCTCTGATTATGAGACTCGATGAAATGGGGGATTCATTGAGTAATCTAATGGTTATTATAAACCAACTATCAAGAGGCATGATTAACCACTTGAACATTTGTGAGTTCTCTAATGCATCATGTACGAGATGACCAAATCGATGTGGAGGTTTAGGTAATAATTATAAAAGTAACCATTAGGGTTCCTATGATCCTTACTTTTGAGGTAATTATGGGTTACTACATGATATGATGGAATATTAAAGGCATGAGGTAAAATTGAGGTTAAACATGTTAGGGTTATTTTTGGAGTTTTATAAAAAGGAAAACTCGTAGGATGGGTGGCAGCCCGTCACATCTGGTAAGGCCACAAGAATCCAACCTACAACTGAAGGGCGACAAGGGCGCATCGCCTACCACTGGACTACGTGAAGTCCCTAGTTATATGACAAATTACTTTCAGTTATATAATTTTATGAATCAAGAATAAGTTGATTTTGGAAGATATTGACCTATCATGGAGGATACATGATTAGGTTAATTACTTTTCAATATGATACTTTAAGAGCAATTGAGGTTATTTGGAGATAAATCGTAATTTTAAGCTTGGAAAACTATGTGATTTAATCCTTTAAATATTTGGGTTTAAATCTTAGTTTGGTATAATTTGAATAATTTTATGGATAAATTGTTTATCGAATGGTCTTTGTTGAACATTAGGGTTTTGTTGGACTAATTTTGGAGATTAAGAATAGATTTTTTTTATAAAGATTTTTTTTTTGTGTATTATCTGATCTCATACTAACAACTTTGGTTTTCGTTTTTTTCTAAAGGCATGGAAAATATTTAGTTCTCTTTTGTGGACTAGGTGATTCTCTAGATGTTTATTATAGTGCTATTAATTTGAATAAGTCATCATAAATACTCATCTTTTGGAGGAAAAAATTAGTTTGTTTAAGAAATCTAGTAAGAGATGAAAGTCTAAATGACAAGAAAGTATGTTTCTTTGAAATTTAGATTTGCTCATCAATAAATTACTCAATTAAAAGTAACTTGTTTTTTTTTGTATTTTAACTTTTCCAACTGGGGAAATAGATACCGTTTAACCCATCACAAATTTGTGATTATTTGGTGGTTAAATTTTTCCTAATCTTGTTTTCTATCACTATCCATCAAAACATGACCCATTGCTTTCTCTTCTATGTCCATGTTTTCCTACATTGAATCCTAGTATGGGTTAACTCGGGTGACCATTGTACTTCCGTTTCTTTCTTTTAATGTGACAGTTTAATTTAGTCGTTTTTCGATGTGGGGCTTTCAATAAAGTTTCCAAGCCCAATTTTAAAATTGCGAGGACGCAATTCCCAAAAGGGGGGAAGGATGTTACATCCCAGGTAAATAAAGAATATTACTTTTTCATATTTATTAATATTTCTGAATAAAATATTAATATTACTTTAAAGGGAACTCTATACTCAATGGCGTACCCAATACGCATCAACGAGTTTCTTTGAAATCTTACATTGCACTCTCATAATAATATAATATTATTTTAAATGGTAGTTATCGCCTGGCCGTTGTATTGGAGGGAATAAATATAAATAACTAAAATATGATTATATATGTTTGTTAAAAGTTTTTACATTTATCCGATAAAAGATAAAGGCTTAAAATAAGAAAAGAATTTAATTTTAAGCATAAATACTCTAATATTCACTAAAAGGTTGATTTATCGCCTTTTGATGGTGGACCCTCTTTAAAATAGTTTTGGTCACTCTTATACATTCTATTGGACAAAATAAAATTCTTCTTTATAATCGAGACATCAAAATTTACTTTGTGTAAAGTTTTGGTATTTTTCCGATAAAGTTAATTTTTAATGAATAGTGAAAATGTTGTATTTTAATTCAAAACATATTTTTAATCTATTTTATATATGATTAGATTATATTTTGAATTTTTTTAAAGTGAAATTAGAATATATTTTTACCATTTAATCCAATGGTGTTCATTGGGATTAATTTCACTTTGAAATTATACTAAAAATAGTGTCAATCTTTTGAAATATATTGTTTCATAAAAACACGCTATTTGTTTTGACAACAGGAATTAATTATTAAATTAAATAATGCAACTTATATGTTTTGAATTTTGTAAAATAGACATCAATTTTGAATTCGGAATATCAAATATATCTTAGGGTGAATTTTTGGTATTTTCCTAAAAAACTTCAATTTTTGATGAATTGTGAAACCACTAATTGGTAGTTAAAAACTAATTTTTCGTTTAAATTAAACTTTACCACTTTTTTGAATTGAATTTAAAAAATCGGACATACATGGTTGTCATTATGATGTAAAATTTGGTTCAATGGGATTAAAATAATTTTTTGGTGAATAGTAACTTTTATGTTTTATTAATCGCGATTAGTGGTAATTAGTGAAAGTTAAGGTAAAAATAATGTTTTAATAATTTGAAATGACCTTGAAACATGTCCTAACCTTATTGGATGTTTCCTGGCCGACCAAGACAATCCATGAGTCAACTTGGGGACTCCATGGATCCACTTCGGTATGAAAATGACATTAATAACTTTTTATTTAAAGTTAAAATAAAAAAGTCACAAACATTTTTTGTTTTACTAAAACAATTTTTACATGGGGTTATACAAGTCATATTTTTGCCTATAATTATTCATTATAAATCTAAAAAGATTTGATACATCATTATTTTTTTTAGACATTAAATAAATTAAATTATGTATGACAACATGATGATGCAGCGATTACCTCATTATTTCACGATTTATATAAAATGAAAGGATAATGTAAAATATAAGACCTACACTTGTCAAAAACCTATTGTATGTCTGGATTTAGAACCCATATCACCTTATCATCGAAATATATAATTGTGGGACCTTTGATATCAGAAAATATTTTTATAATAAAGTATCTTTTTAAGTCTTTCCAAGAGTGCCCATCATCCCTCTTATAAAAGGCCCCCACATCTACCCCCTTACCCACAACTCTCAAGCCTTTGGCTCAACCAAAATCTGATCATTTTATCTCTCCACATCCCTATCCTCATCCTAGAAGCTTTAAATTTTGCAGAAATCTCTTCACGAAACCCTTTTGTTCAAACCAAGAGGAGTTACCTGATTTAAAGTTAATGTCTTCACTTGTGTTCTTTTGTTTTATTTTGCTTCTCCAACCCCCTAAAATCTTATTATTACTTTATTTTGTAACAACACCAGTATCATAAATATACTAGGATGTTTTTATGAGAAATATTAGAGCTCCACTTGCACACACCATTGTATAATGGTTAAAGAATATACTGTTTCTGTAGATGGAGAATTACTACCTCACGAAACGATGATTGTTCAATCTTCTCTTAACACCTTTCATGGTGGCCATTATGATGTCACTATATTTTATATATGATATATATGGTATTTATGTTATCTATATGCTTCTGTATTTTATATTTAAAACATACCATTATGCTTTTCATGTTGTGCAAATGCGATAATTTCATACGAGGAAGTGTGGACTACCACCCCCTCAAGTTATGTGACTTGTTCATGTGACACATGGAATGTATAAAGAATGAAATTAATGAACATATGTGACCTATATAACATATATATTATACTATAATTATAATATATATATATATATATCTCATTTATTTTTAATTGCATTAATATGACAAAGAAATGAAAGTAGCATTCATGCGTACGTACGACCTACCGTCTCCATGAACGGTGCATTTCATTTTTTTATCTACAAGTGTTATGGAATAGTATAAAATTAATATGTACTGGATATATATGATATTAAATCAGTAATACTATTCCGGAGATGATTTACTTATATCTACATGGACAATCATTTTAAAACAAGTTCATTTTTGACTCATGTACCGAACATTGACAAAAGAATCTGATATGAACTCGCATTATTAAAAAAAAATTATAAAATTAAAATATGTGACATGAATTTAATAATAAACTTTAAAGTAGGACCTTAAGAAATTATAAATTGTCCAATGTTTATTATTCAGTAATATAAAGAAACGAACAAGACAAGTCGGACTTGAGGTAAGGGATCCTGCCACTCTCTTTCTTTTTAAGTACTCTCTTTTATGTCATTTATTTTAAGATCATATTTCATATGTATGGGGGTGTTATTTTATATTAATCATCTTGTAATCTTTATGTTCATATTTTTAGAGACCCTATTTGATCTCATAAATCCATTTTTGGATGTTTTAAGTGGCACCCTTTGGCTACCGAGTTTTCGTAAGAGATTTTTCATCTCACTTTTATTCCCATGGGATTTATGATACATTTTCCACCATTTCCATTCTATGGTGTATGTAATCCCCATTATTATACTCTTTGTGTAATATACATTCGTTTATGAGTATTTACATCAATGCTCTATAGTCTTTCTTTCACGATGTGTACGTTTCGAAAGTTACCCGAGTCGGTAAGGGAACCTTTCACCCTCCTCTTTTTAAAAAGTCTTCATTATGTTGTGTCTTTTAATTTACATCTTCTTAGGTTTGGATATGTTCTTATATGTCATTATTGATGTAAATGTTATGTCCATGTGATGATATACCATTTTATCTCTCATCAACTCATTTATGAATTTTAATGTGATGCCACTAGGCTATCAAATTCTTGCAAGGGAACTTCTTAACTCAATTTCAATCCTTTGGGTTAAAATTGTACTCCTTGAATATGTCATGCTATGAATATGTGTGAATGAATCTGACTGTTGTACACTTAATATCCACTTATATTGGGTGTATTTATATTTTTCACACATAATTAAGTAATTTATTTATCCTTAATCTAAGGATACCGTCTTTGAACGGGACTTCGTCTCAATCTCCTTCCATTGGGGTATATTTTGTTTTATACACAACTTTCTTTTATACGGTGTATAAACCCCTTTGACATTTACTTTTATTCAAAAGGAATCTTTTCTATATGAAGAGTTTTACTAAACGAAAAAAGTATGTTTTTTAACGTACGCGGTGACAACGACCTTTCCGCCGCCATGAGTATTATTTGATCCTTGTCTTCCTCAACAAGTCGTAATGTTTTTAAAAGTAAATAAATAACATATACCTTTTTATGTATTTTTTTATTGAAAAAGGTTTTGAAAATGAATTTTTTATGTCCATTTATATAAGTTATATATTGTGTTGAAATATGGAAATGTCTTCTTCCCTTTATAGTTGTTGTATGTGTTATGATTTTATAATGGTACTTGGACATTTGACGGGTGGTTATGTGATAAACCAAATGAAAGGTGGTGCCATGAATACCAGGACGGGTTGTTACGTTATAACCTTCAATGCATTGGTTATAGAATTTGGCCGTATGGCTATTCCATTAAGTGATATCTGTGGAAGTCGACCTTATGGTTATTCCATTTATGTATGTTTATGTCCCAAGTTACCTTTATATGTTATGTGTTCTTTATATGGGTTTTATGGTAATCTTTTGGTTAAAAAGGGTAAGTAATGATCTTTTATTCAGTGGTGAATATCTACTAATTCATAAAGGTGAAAAGTATTACTTTGTTAAAGTATTCATGGTTTACTTGTTGTTTTAAAAAACTAACAGTTTTCCTTCTTTGTGTATCCTTTACTGGGATTTTTTTTGCTCATCCCATGTTTTTGAAATGTTTTCCACATGAGTTAAAGATGAATAGGGTAAAGGATGAGACCATGGAAAGACATGAAATCTAAAACATGGAACTAGAAATGTTTATTTTTAAAAAATTTTTATTTTATGAAAACTTAGTGGAAGTGTCTACATTGTAATCTTTTGAGATGTAATAGTTATGTCTTAATTCGTTATAACTCTAAACCTGAAAAGATCCTCTATGTGAATTATTCATTTAATTAATGAATATTTAAGGTTTTAATGCTGGGTCCTTATACCTGCCTTCAAGAAAGGCAAGTCAATTTCGATGGCAGGTTTCATTTGTCTTTTCAAACATGTAGTGGCCTCAATTCTAGTCTACTTATTCATGGTTTCTCTCTATCCCCCTTCTATAATTAAATTCATTAATTCAATGATGATAAATTTTATATGGATTGAAAATGTGATGGATAAGAAGATTATTTAATCCCATCGGAGAAAGTGTTCTATGCCTCATAATTTTGGAGGCCGTCGAATAAAAAATATGATTTTTAATCTGTCTCATCAAGTAAAATTTTTGGGGTGGTTAATAAACAAGAAGTTAGCGTTCTTAGGTTTTCATAAATCCATATTTTTGACAAATATTCTTGAAGGAAAGCAGAATTACATGGAATAATCAATTTTGAATTTCCTAATAAATATTCTCCAACAAATTAACATGAACTCCCATTGTGTTCTCAACTCTAACTAATTATGAACTATTGGCATACCAAATGGGCTGGATAACCTATTATTGAGTGCATTAGTGCCCCGAATGATATAAAAAATCTTAATATATCGATCCGTGATTTGCTATAAAATCTATAAATGCTACCGGAGGAAATTGATGTCGTTGTGGAAGATCAGGATTTTACTAGCCAAGATGATATTCTCATATGGGATATGTCCATGACTATCTAGATACACTCAGAAGGATTATAGAAGCACTTGTTCCAAGGTGAATGCAACTGGATTGGTAGTTTCAATAAAATCATGATGACTCCTTCATGTTTCACCATACTCTGGAGTATATCACTCAACAAGTATCCATTTGATGATAATCTCCAAAAGGTTTGGCATATCCCTATGCTCTAAATGCATTCTTTTCCATCAGCATCGATAGTGTTTCAATCACCACTTCCTATGTTTCATAACTACTTGTTCTTTATGAAAATTGATTCTATATATATTTGAGTAGGACACACCCTGAACTGGCTTGCTGCAGGAGTTCCTATGTGGGATTCTGGAATCAATGCTTTCCAAATATATTGGAATCTTTCTCTGGGTTTCATTTGAAAAACTCCACCACAAAATATGGAAAGGTCTCAATGCTACCCTTCATTCACATATTACTTTTAATATCAAAACAGCAGCCTCTACAATCACCAAAACGATACAAAAAGATAACATGTTGCACACTAAGTGCTGCATCAACTCGACATCTGATCTTACCATCCTCATGAATCTAAATCTTTATGATAACTTCCTTAAACCCCTTGTATTATTGAATTTTTGTTATTAAAACTATTTGAGGGATGGTGGAAATTCAATACAGACGACGCTTTGATGGGAAACGCAGGACCTTTAGGATATGGGGCTGTCTTTAGACACCATAATAGTGATGTAGTGGAGTGTCTCTATATCCCTTGTGGACATGCCACTTACCAAGAATTAGAAATGATGGGATTTATTAGAGCGGTGAACTCTTCATGCCTAATAGTTCGGAATAAAATATTATATGAATGAGACTCCACTATTATTGTTCATGCCATAATGATAGGATTAATTTATCTCTCCCAAAATATGACAGCGAGATGGGAAATATCACTCAACAAGATTTATACTGTGAGCAACATCACCACTCACACTTATCGAGAATTCAATTATTTTCCTGATGGTCTTTCAAAAAAGGGAATTTCTAAAGAGGGTACGATATGATCTAGTTATATTCTATGTGGCATTTCAAAAATCCTTCTTCATGATTAATGTAATATTCCTTCTTTTAGAATCTTGTAACTTTTCAATGTTCGAAATAAAGGGCCTTTGAGATCATATTTCTTAAAACAGAAATGGGAATGATTTATAGTACATGAGATAGAAGGAATAACATGATAACATAAACGACATGGTTCATGAATAAACATAAGGAGAAATATCATATAGAACTTGGAATCATATGATCATGGTTACATTTGAAATTTTAAGCAACATATAAAATTACATAAACATGATTCAAGGATAACTACCAAGACTATATCCCATGGTGGATAGAATTCCCATAATGGATTTGGTCTCCTCCATAATCCCATACACAAAATCTCATGAGGCAAAAACATTACCCTATTCATTTGAGTTTTATCTATTGGCACCCATAATATCATGTTCATTAATATTTGTTCCACATAATGAATAAATAATAAAGAATAAACACAATTATTAACCATGTATTGAAATGGGTATTGTAATCATGTCATAAGGTACTACCAAATGTTGTATCATTATGGTATCCTTGAAATAAGATATTTAATAATACAAGGATAGTATTAATTGAAAAAGAATAATATACCATGACTAATAATGTCCTAATGAATTTAAAACATAAAAAATAAGGGTTAGGTAACTGTAGAAATATGACACTTTAACAATGTTTATGATAAAATAATAAATAGTATTTAAAGTGGATATTAGAATACTTGTTTGAAGGAAAAAATGAAATGAAATTCATTTTATTGTAAAATTTAGAGATTTTAGAAAAATATTGGAGGATTAAAATAGTATATGTAATTTAATTTAAAATTGGCATTAAAAATTGAATTCCACTTTAATCGATTTTTTCTATCAAGATTAATTTAGATGAAAACCATATTAAACATGTAAATACCAATAAAATAATGATAAATTTACATAAATACATATGTGATATACTTATATAGAAAATATTCGAGTATTATATATCAATAATGAATATATAAATTAACACAAAGAAAGATAGATCGTAACCCAACAGAAATATAGAGTTTTAGAGAGATCCATTACCTTATGTATAAATTCATTATATACATGAACATAATTCCACAGATTTTAAAAATAGATTAATTTATTTCTTAGTTTATATCCAATTATAAATATATATTATTTATTATAATTTTATTGAATTAATCAATGTCTATTTCAATGACTTATAAGATTCAGTTTTTTCATTTCGATCGTGTTTTTTTCTTGAATTTCTTGTCTCATCACTTAGGGATAATTATAGAATTTCGTGATGAATGGAAATAAAATTACAAAATTTAAATGAAATGGTTTTCATACACCTTAAAATTATTAAATGGTCCAATTTATCATTTTTTTAGTAACATGGGAGTGATTTATGTGATAAAACCATCATGATAAATGTTTAGTTTATTTTGTATGTATTTCCATCCATCTTGAATTTTTTTATTAAATATTATGTACATATATTAGTTTCAAAACATGAGTAAAATTATAATATATGTATTAGAATCTTATTTTACTAAAATAATTGTTTTATGTCCATCCTTGATGGATGTAATGAAAAACAAAAACTCATTATACACATAGACTATCAATCACCATAATATGGATAATGTTTTGATTTCATTGAATAAGAGGGGATGGTAAAAAATGTCTTGATAGAAAATATTCCATTTTTAATATAAAATTACTATATATAAATAAATCTATAGTTATTATGATTTAATGTATAATGAGGTGAGGATAAGGTTGAAGAAGAAATAAAATTAAAAGAGGAAGTTTGAGAATTCCATGTCTTGAATATCAACTCCTTGAAGGACCCATTGAGGAATATGGAATTATACATTTAGTGAGAAATTAATATATTTTACATGGGGATAGTTTGGAGGATGGTTTTTGAAACATATTTTCAATGCTTTGGGAAATAAATTGTGTGAGGAAAAGGGGTTGTTTGGGGTATTATTTGTAATGAGGATAAGGGTGTTTTTATAACTTCTCAAAAAAATAAATGAAAATTAATTCATTTTCATTCTAACTACAACAAAATGGACTTGGATTCAAATAGACGAAATGATAATATTATATTATCCTCATCTGATAAAATAAAAAAAAATCTTTTTTCATTTTAAGCACTGTCATTTTGATTAACTCTTTGTTAATAAATTTTAATTTTCATTGTGCTAAAAAAGATTTCAATATTAAAAGGTAGTAATATTTACTTATAAGGTGTCAGTTGGACCTAAAATGGAAAATTAATGTAATTTTAGTGAATATCATAATCATGTTTAATTTAATTAAGTATGTTTATGATGTTTAAAGAATTTAATAATACATTTATCCCATAAAATATCATCATTTTCAATTTTAATTATATTCAATAATTTGAAATTTAAAAACATCAGGACAATAAGTAAAATAAAAATATATAACTTATTGTATCCAAAAAATTTCATGTTGGACAATAAAATTCATGGATATCTTTAAATATCTCATCTATATATAACTTTTAATATTTATGTTACCATTTAATTTATTTTTTTTATTAATTGAATAATTATTGCATCAGTGTTATGTGACAATATAGGGAAAATATTTTATTTATTAAATTTTAAAATAAATTAACATGATCAAGATAAATATATTTTTTTCCCAACAAATATTTATAGTCAATTATATCCTCTAGTTAAACCCATTTTAAAAATATTATAATTATTTAAAGATAGAGTGTGATATTTTATCACTTTCATTGATTTTAGTAATGTCTAACTCATTTTCAAGGAATTGTTTCCATTAAATAACACAATTCCAAACCATAGTTGTAAAATAAGAAATTTAATTCTTAAAATTAGAATTTTTATGGAAAATTTTGTCCATATCACTTATTTTTAATCATTATTAACCTAATTTACCATTTACTATGATGATAAATTTTACCACTATTATTATTCATATTTACCGAAAGAATAAGGGTTCTATTTTTTAAATTTAAACCTATTTATTATAAATATGGAATCCTTTTTTCAAAATTAAAAACATAAATGAGTGATAATTTTTTTTAAATAAAACATGAAAAAATGCAATATGTATAAGTTTTCGAAAAAATTCCATTTTTAAATTAAAAATGTTTTTTGTAATATATTGTTGTATAAAATTAATTCCACAAATAAATAAGATTATATATATTCAAAATTATTTCATGAATTTGTAAAACTAATAATAAATATAATTTTACATCATAAATATTTTAGAATATTATATTGTGTTTAATCCAAACCATTATTTTTCAATAATCAATAAAATTTTAATACTTTTAGAATATTAACAAAAGTTCATCCAAATATGTTTTTGACATAAAAAAATCAAAAAATTATTTTTATTTCTTCAAAAAAAAATTTAAAATATTCTAAATTAAATATATTAATTTTCCCGTTGGAAGCAATAAAATCATTTTTTTAAGAAAATATATTTTTGAAGAATAAAATAACTTTATTAAAAATTATTTTTTTATTTCGTAATCATTAATGTATTCCATTATATGGATATTATAATTTATACACACCAATTCTACATCTTTGTTATAACAATCGTGTTAAAATAATATTATTTTAGAAGTATATCTCACTTCTTTTAAACACGATGTTGCATGCAACACAAGATACCGACGAAATTAAACTACTTACATAGAAATATTTCTTAAAAATATCAGGGTCTTACATTTATACTCCCTTATGATATTTATCCCATTAAATTAAATTTTACAAACTAATGTAAAAAATTGTGAGGGTACATCTCCTTCATCTCTTCCTATGGTTCCCATGTCTCCTATATATATTTGGGTTTCTATATTGTACATTAAAAAGGTTAGTGGCCCGATTTTGTAGAAAATTATCTTCGTGGTACAAGATACTCACCATCTTCTCCTCAAAATAGGGATTATTTTCAATTTGTACTGCCTCTAAATTTAATTCATGTGAGGTATTTGGTATGTACTTCCTCATGATGGATAGATAAATTACATCATGTTTCTGATACATGGGTTCTTAAATGCTAGATGATATTCCACAGTTCTAATGGGATCAAGAATCTTGAAGGGTCTGACGATCTAAGGACTTAGCATCCCCTTCCTCCCAATTCTCATTACTCTTTTCCATGGGGATATGTTGAGGAATACTGCACCTCCATCCTCAAACTCAATGTCCCATAGATGATAGTATAGATATATCTTATTCCTACATTGGGTAAACCTAATTTGCTGTTTAATTGTCGTAAACTTTTCTAACGTTTCCTCAATCATTTCCAGCCCCAATAGCTTATGTTCACCAACATCATTTTTGAATTTAGGTGTTCTATATCTTTTCCTAAAAAGGTATTTAGTTGGATCTATTGTGATGATTTTGTTGAAACTATTAATGTCATATATCTGAACTCATGGATTATGATGATTACATGCCCCTTTAAAGTACATTTGGAATTATATCAACTTGTCTTCTATTGTTTGTATGGTCCTCTAAGACTATCCATCATTTTTAGGGTGATGAGTTGTATTGAATTTCATTTTCCTATTTGGATAATGATGGATAATTTTCCACAACATATGTGTACATCTTGGACCTCTATCATATCTAATTACTAATGGTACTCCATGTAGCTTACCTGCATCTCTCATGAATATTTGTTCATTTTCATTAATTTAGAAGTAATTTATAATTTCAATAGGGTGAACAATCATTATAAGACAATCCATAACAACCCATATACCATTATGTCCTCTACATATATTTGGAAGTATTGTGATAAATTCCATCGTCATTTTTTTCCATTTTCATTTAGTTGTAGGAAATGGTTACATCATCCCCTAACACTTTTGGATTTCAAATTTTACTTTATAACAAACATGGGATATTGATGCATATTTAGTTATCCCCTTTTTCATATTGTCCCAAAAATAGTTATCTCAGAGATCATGAAACATATTTGTGATCCCAATGTGTATGGAGGATGTAGAGCTATGTACATCATTAAAAATATACCACTTTATCTTAGGATCTGATGGTACACATATTCATGAACCAATTATTATCACTCCTTCATCATCAATTTTGAACTTTGAGGATTTCCCCTTTCTGATATTTTCCACATATTCCTAAATTTTCACATAATTTCATTGATAATCCCTGATAATATCTATGATGGATGTTTGTTAAATAATTTTATAATGGAATGATGATGTTACTTCCAAATGATCCACACGTCCATCCTTTATATGTCTATGAATATTAGATCCTTCTCAATTCTCATCACTGATAAATTTTGTAGGATCAATTATCAACCATTTTATTTTCATTATTAGGATGCTGGAGGATTGAGCAGTTACAATCCTTGATGAGATAAAACCATATTTACTTATGCATATTAATCTTCTTATATGTGAATATATATTTCATTCTCTTATAATCAGAATATATCTTCTACTTCTACCCATATAGATAATACTGCAATATTTTCATTGTGAAGATCACAAATTCCAACTCTATATCAACTATGGGATAGTTTTTCTCATTAAAATTCAACAACCTTGAGGCAGAGGATATTAAATTACCATTTTCATCATTAAACATCAGCATACATTATTTGATTAATCATTGTATACCATGAAGATCTCCACTTCTGAGTAGTGTTGGTACTGGTGCAATGATAAGAATAATTTTCAACTCTTAGAAGGAATATTAAAATTTACTGGTCCATATATAATTTAATCCCTCACCCATTTTCGTGGTTATTGGTTTTTAAAATAATGTAATTTTAAAAAAACATCATTAATACCTATCTAGAAAAATGAAACGAGAAATATCTGTCACTGATGATGGTCTGGGCCACTCCTCAATTCCCTTTATCAAAGAGGTGTCCACAGATATCCCCTTTTTGGAAATAACATCTCCCAAAACGATACATCCCCATTTTAAAAATAAAATATATAATACATTTCATATAATTTCCCCCTTCTCAAAGTACAAATCATAGTATTTAAATTCTTTGAATGCTCATCCTGGATCTTGAATTATATCATAATGAAATTTAAAATGCTACCACATATTCGGTGATGTGAACTCAAAATACACTCCTAATTATGTGAATTAATATTAATTGTGAATTAGTGACATTGATGGTAATCCATATGAACTCGTTGGGTCAATACCTCATTAAAATGGAAGTGTTGGGAATATCATCCATCTTCACCACTAATTGGTTATATCCTGACTAGAATTCCGCCTTATATAAATACTTAGACTTTCATTTTATCAAAAACTTCATCTATCTGGGAAGGATAAACATGTTATTTATCACTATTTTCCTAATATCATGATAACCAATTCATAGGTGCATTGATTCGTCCTTCTTATTAACAAATAAGACCAGTGTACCCCACTGATAAGCACTCAGGTATATGAAACCCTTGTCCAAATTATCTTGTAACTACTTAAATTTTTCCAATAAAATGGTGGTCAGTCTATAAAGTGTATTTGATATTTTTAGAGATCTTGGTATAAGTTCAATTTATAACTCAACCTCTTGGTTAGGTGGAAGATTAAAATTTTTTTTAGGTAAACCATATGTGCAGTCCCTCACAATTGGAATGTCTACAAGAGTGATCCTCTCTATTTTTTAAATCATTTGAGCTATATATTCTTTCTCATAAAGAAATAATATTCACACTTGAGTTGATGATTCAAAAGGATATTCATTATAATCCTTACACATGTATAGAATTTGAAGATGTCTCAGTATGTGAAGAGTGATATCCCTCTCCCAATAGTAGATGTAGGATTTTTATAAAGATGGATGATCCATGACCAATGTCTGAGGAAGAACTACCAAAGATAGTAAAAATATATTTCCTATATGGTTCAGTCCACAAACACTGATCACGGAGGAGTTATATACTTTAGAAGAAATAATTTATCCATCTAATGTTTTCATAGATAACTCAATTTCCATATTCGTGTTAGTGGTTTAATTGTTCTAATAAACATCCATGATATAAAATAATTTATTGAAATTTTATTGAACAGTAGATTATGTATTCATGGATGAATAACTAGTGTACCTTTAACCACATCATTCATACAATCCACCTAAGTAGAAGTGATAGAATAAGCCCTTCCATTCTTCCATATATGATATGTTCATTGATTGTCTCTCATAACCCTTGGCCTTGGGAATTGGATTTCAGAATTATTGTCTTCCAAATAGTTTGAACACTATACTATAATGTTAGTTTTGATTAGAACATTCCTATATTGTTCCACATTACAAGGATTCATAATATCCCTTCGATAATGATTCTTTTAATATCCCTTTATTTCAAAAGTGAACCATATCCTTGTTCCCTTTAGTATGTTCCCAAGATTCTTATTCCCATACCATTGTCACATGGGTTTTTTGGTTTTCATTCCTATATGGAATTTATCTATTGATCCTCTCATATTAATCTCTATATTCAACTTTTTATATATGATCCTAGGAGACCACAATGAGAGTCTAATATCCATCTCACCCATAAGGACACAATGGAAAATCTCCACATTGTTTTCAAAGTCATTAATCAAAAATATCATTTATAGAATCTACATTAATCCACTAAATAAGATATTCACATTGTTTTTGGTGTTCATAGAAAAATTTATGATGTATCATGTAAGACATGTATATTTTTCATTATGTGCTTCGATAGACTAATCATCATTTAGATTCATTCTGAAGAAACACCTCACCATATTAAAATGTATAGTTTAGGGAAACAGGTTATTGAAAAATATTTTCATCAATGCTTCCAATTCCATGGAATCAATATAATATTTATTATTTATGTTTCCTATCTGTTTCCACCATTGATCTGCTTCTCTATCAAAATTATAGTTCACTAATATGAATTTCTCTTCTTCTAATCCCCAGAGGGCAGAAACATTTTTCTCAATGTAGTTAATCCATTGTTCTATGAAAGGGGGATAATAATATCCACTAAATAGAAGAGAACCTTCTCACATGAAGGTTGTTACCCCAAATTTATCATTATTTGAAGAAGTATGGCATTCTACATGTTTCATGACATTATTAGAAACATGAACCAGTTGAGATAGTAATGTCAAGTTGTTATGATCTCTTGTTCCCATTAGGTTTTGAATATAATTAGGGAAATCATTGCATTACCTATAAACTAGGATTTTATCACGGTTTCTCCTATTTCTAAATAATAAATAAAACTAAAAATAAAATAAAATTAGGGGTCTTGAATACATATCTAATGAGAATATAAAAAAGAAAAGTATATACATGGAAGGTTAAAATTATAATTGAAAATTACATCCTAATGTGTGATTATGTATTTTTCAATATAGGTTATCCATTATGAATGAATTATCCATAGGGTTCTAACTAATGTTTATTAGTCTTAGTAAACAAAAATCACTAGACCATTTTATGATAACAACTATACTGACCCATGCATTTTATTTATATTATTACATAATTTTAATCGTAGATATCCCTAAAATAAAAATCAAGGATTTATGATTTTTTTGTATTTTTATGTCTTGATACATAATTGGGAAACATGAAATGAAAAAGAAAATCATTTTAAATATTTTCATAACGAGATTTTAAATTCCCTGTTCTGAGTACTGCATAGAGGTTTCCCGTACCTGGATTGTCACATTGCATCAAACAAATTTCCCAAAATTCTAGAGGATGATGTAAAGAATTGAGGGCCTTGGGTGTGATAGTTGGTAAACAATGACATAATTGGTAGAGTAATGTCGTGGAAATAAATAGATAAGAATAACCGAAGTAGTAATAACGTGCAATAAGTAAACAGTGTAAGACTGAAAGTAATAAACAACTGAGGAACATATATAAATGATGAAAAAACATATTAATAGGAAAGAAACCAAATAAGTCACAATGCTATATTAGAGTACTGAGAAAATTACAATGAAAACAAATAAACTCTAGTAGCATCGCAATCCTCAGCATGGTCCCATGCTCTCCGTCTCCACTGCAGTCAATTACCTGATATTGAAGGGTGCTTTCCCATATCACTAGCTGCAACAATATAATCTCTTTGGGCATAAAAGAATGACCCAAATTGGTTGTAAAATGAATCACAGTAGTGAACCACCCAATGATTTGTGCCTAAAAGTCAGTGAATATATATGGTAGGCAATAAGAAAAATGAAGTTGTAAACAACGAAGTACTCAAAAGTAAATAATCATACTCTTTAAATTGTATTCATTTTCATATATCAAGTAAGAATTTAATAAAATACAAGTAACCCTCTGGGAAGTACTCACAGCCTAACCCCTCTGGGTCAACAAAAAAAGACAAGAAACCCTATGGTACGCACTCATAGTCTAACCCATCTAGTTCTTCTTTAGAAAAGACTCTCTAAGGAATAAGTCACCATCAATTCCACATGTGGTATCATATTGGTAAATATAGTCAATATGATGAGGCACTCAACGTCCAACTCCCTTTGTGGTCTTGAAACATGGAACTACATACACTCTTTGGGAGCCAAAAACTCATCTCCCCTGTGGTATCACAATGTAAAAGTAAATAGACACTCCGGAGAAGCCATCGGAAACCATTACCCCAATGGACTACTGCAACAAGTTCCAACAGCCCTGTGTCAGCCAATCGTGGACAATGATTTTCAACATCCCAAGTAAACATTAAGAACTACTTTTCTAATAGCTTTTAAGAACAACTTTTCTAAACAACGACAAGCATATAACATCATAAGATAATATCACTCTATCCTAACAACACTAGGCATGAAAATAAGAAGCGTAACTAGAAAATAAAGAAGAAAATGTTAACATCAAAAAAATAATTGGAATCACATCCATAGTATGTCAAATAACCCTAGACACAATCCAACATCCTCAACTCATTCACATAAGGCATAGCAGACATTGACAGGGATAAAATCTGTAAACACCCAACACACCATTCTAGGGTATTGGGAACTTGTTCACATAATATTCAAATATAATCTACAGAAAGGAACACACCAATTAACATGGAGTTTCACAATTGATATACTCTGGTGGTAGCCTTAGAATTGGCCAAGAATGACGTAGATCTACAAGAATGTTTAAAAAGTTCAACCAAGAATATCTCATGAAAGGAGATAAATCAATATGTGAAGCTATAGAATATTGAAGAACTCGCCGTTCAGATTCCAATGCAATCGATTACAGTTGATTTAGAGCATGGACAATGGGTTAGTGGCTCGGAGAATAATCATCGCTCTCGGTCAATCCTGGACAAGACGAGGTTAGATGATGATGTATTTGGGAATGAAATGTGACCTCGGTCTATTTATTGAAATAAAAGAAAAAGTACATGACATGTCTTATAAAATTATACGGTGAGTATATGAATTTACAATGCCCCGCTTTAGGAATTATCCTGGTCACCCCACACGACCATGTACTCGGCCATTTCATGACCATTACATGATCACCCACAACAACCGGGTACATTGTGTGTACTCCTATGTACATGACTTTTAATCCATAAATTTCCAGATTCTCCTCCTTTCATCAAGATAATAGAAAAACAAGATCCCCACCAAGAAAAAATATACAGGTACATACAAACTCCCCCCCCCCCATTTAAATTCATCCCCGAATTTCCCTATGAAGGTGGTGAAGAAGAAAAACCCTCAAACAACACTGACCACTATGATCATACATCAACCACTCTCTCCCCAGTCTCATCCTGTTCTTGCTTGTGCTACCATAGCACTCATACCAAGGGAACAAACCAGCCATAGAGATCCTTTCCACTACGATAAATTATCCGGATTGGATTCTTTTTGAATGAGGCATCCACCTCCAACTCAACCTCTTCATTTTGAAAAACATGAGATGTGTCTGAAAAATAAAATCATTACTGAGAAATGTGGAAAACGCCGTTCATAGCCTAGTGCCTATGAGGTAACAAAAACCAGTAGTAAATCGACCCTACTCTCTCCAAAACCTCAAATGGTATTACATATCTCATGAAAATATTTCCATGTTTTCTAATCCTCCAATTTCCCAAACTCAGTTTGACACGTAGAAAAACACTATCTCTGACCTCAAACTCTAGAGGTGCTCTTATCGAGCATCATAATACATCAAGCATGACTATGCAAAATCCATCATATTTTGAATCAAATCTATCTATAATGTGGTCTTTGGGACAAGAGGTGGTCCCTGCATAGCTACCCATCCTACCTCTAGTCAATAAATGGGTGATCGGTATGGACTACCATTCAGAGCCACATAAGGTTCCAACTGAATAGTTTCTTGAAAACTATTATTATAGTCAAACTACTTTAAAGGTATGTGTTTATCCCAAGAACCTCCAAAATATATAACCCATGCTTGAAGAATTTCCTCCAACACCTAAATCGTACACACAGACTAGCCATCTGTCTGAGGATGGTAAGCTGTACTCAGAAGTACCTGTGTAACCAAAGCCCTCTATAGTCCATGATAGAACCGTGATGTAAAACATGCATCCCTGTCTGAAACAATAGATTGTGGAATCCCATGTTGACATATTATCTTCTGTATATACATCTTTCCTAGTTCATCAACACTGAATGTCTACATGATCTGTAAGACGTGTGCAAACTTTGTGAGTCTTTCAACAACAAGACAAACTGTATTGTTCCCTCGAGGGGACCTCAGTAAGCCTGTCATGAAGTCCATTGTGACATCAGCCCACTTCCACTCGTGAATGGGTAATGGATTCAAAAGACCTACTGATCATTGATTCTGCTCCTTCACCTACTGACAGGTGGAACACCTAATCATAAAGCCAGTAACATCTCTCTTCATGGCCGGCCACCAATACTGACGGTGTATATCTCGATACATCTTGGTGACACTAGTGTGATCTTCCCAAACATAGGAATGAAATACCTGCATCATCTTATCATGTATGTATTGTGACACCCATGTGCACCCATGAAAATACAAAACCTCATCATCACCTACCGTCCATCCATGAACATGGTCCTCTCTTGACGCACTCTCCCGTAGAACTAGGCCTTCAGAATCTAATAGCTGCCTCATTCACACTCATTCAATAAGAGTAAAGGTAACAAATATAAACGAGAGATACATCTTTCCATGTCTTCTGTTCACATCCAAATTTGTCTCATAGAATAAATCCATATGCTTCCACTCACTACTATCCTTTTAAACTACCTGTATTTGAGTCATCTTGCTCATCGCATCAGCTACTATGTTGCCATTCCAAGGTGTGTATTCCATCTCAATGTCAATGGACTGAATGTACTCAACCCACCTTCCATGTCTCAAATTAATATCGCACTGATTGAAGATATACTTGAGACTTTTTTGGTCTGAGAAAACCAAAAAAATATCTCCCAACAGGTAATGTCTCCAACAACATAAAGCATGAACGACTGCAGCTAACTCGAGATCTCCCATCGGGCAATTCCTCTCATTTAGCCTCAACATCCAAGACCCGTATGCAACGACTCCTTACCACTTTATATGAACTTCCCACTATCTGATACCTAATGCATCACGTTATACAATATATCTCTTGCTTGGATCAATAAATACTAGTATCTGTGCTGAAGCGAACCTGCCTTTCTGCTCTGCAAATTTCGACTCAGAAGAGTCTGACCACAAGTACATTGCATCCTTCTTATTGAGTCTTGTATGTGGTGATACTAAGCTTGAAAAGTCCTTTATAATATGTTTTTCATAACCAGAAATCCCTAGAAAACTGTATACCTCAAATTCATTCTTCAGGTGATCCTAGGAAACTACTTCCCTCGCATTCTCTAGGTATACTAATACTCCTGTCTCATAGATAACATAACGTATGAAATGATTCTGGTCCATCCAAAAGTGACATTTTGAGATAATTTCATATAAATGATGCTCTCTCAGTGTACACAAACAGTCTCATTATGGATGTCATGGTCGTGTCGAGTGTGAGAGTACCACAAGATATCATCCATGAAGGCTACCCCGAAAGAATCCAAGTATGGATAGAATACTCAGTTCAGTAGTTCCATAAAAAATATAGGTGCATCTCAAACAAACTCGCATAAACACATACTCATATAGACTACACTAGCTTCAAAAGGATGTAAGAGGAATATATAATTGTATAACATGCAATTGATGATAACTATATCTCAATCCAATCTTCGAAAACTCCCAATACCCTCGATTTTGATCAAAGAGATCATCAACCCTCAGTATGGGATATCGGTTCTTGACCGTCAACCAGTTCATTTTATAATAATCCACAAAATGTTTGAGGGTAACATCCACCTTAATCACAAAGAGGAGAGGTGAACACCAATGAGAAGTACCAGATCTGATGAAACACTTTTTCTACAACTCCACCAACATCTTCTTGAGCTAATGTAACTATGGTGTAGACATCCTATAAGGGGGAATGGAAAATAGTGACGCTCCTTGAAGAAGCTCAAATGAAACATATACCTCTCACTCTAGAGGTAAACCTAAAAAGTCATCTAAAAATACATCCATGAAATGGTCCACCACTGGAGGAAAGAACATTTGCAAAGTCCCCTGGTCATCCAGATATATACTAGAAATCTAGGTTGTAACTCATCCCAACCAATGATGGTCGGATCCTTCTATGATTTCATGGACATACCATTTTCCCTTAATGAAAAATGAACTTCCTTTTTGGCGATGTGAAACTCACCCTACGACGACAGTAGTCAACAACATCCTGGAAGGAAACCAACCAGTCCATTACAGGAATGGATGCATTTCCTATCATCTCCAAGACATAGAGGTCCCATAAGAAGTTACATCATTTCTCCTCAAGAGGGAACTCCTTTTATATACGTACACTAGCCATTATAGCCCCTAAAGGTGTATCCAACATCAATAAATCAGCACAAGTAAAGATACAAATCCCAAGGCTCTCCAAAACAAAAACATATATGAAACTATGGGAATCCCCTTTATCAAATAGTGTTGAAGCTAAAAATGAGGAAAATAGGATCCTACCTAAAACTGTAGAGGGTCTGGGATCCTACTCTTGTTGGGTCTGCTCCACTACAAAAATTATAGCCTATACTACGGGCTTGTGACCCTTCCTGACCACCTTGAGCATATCCACCCTATTGTCTCTAAAATCCTAGTGACTTGCTACCATGTCCATGACCTCTACTTCGGAATGAGTGGCCAAGTGAACTCCAGTTCCCATAATGATGAGAAACTGGTGGTGCTGCTTCTTGAACAAGGGGTCATAGAAGAACCTCTTTCACCAGCTGCTGGGGAGAATGAAATGATTGAACCACTGAAGATGGACCATCTTACTATAAGATTAGCACTCAACTGTGTCTCTTAGGCAATGTGGACTCATATTCCCTCTCTACCCACACTGGAAGCACACTACCTGGCTATTAGAAGAAGTGTCTGGATTCCTCATATCTCTGAACATATTCTCCTTGTGACACTTCCTCCTATCAGTTATAGGGGAACCAACCCGGGATGCTGAGAATCCCTATCTCATAGACCCATAATCTCTTAGATTGCGCTCTATGATTAGTTCATGGTTGACTATAGAGGTTACAAAAGTCAACCTGAAGATGTTCACCTAGGACCAGAGGTTGTGTTTGATACCATCCGCAAACTTCTCTTCCAGGAATAACTCATCACCTCCTAGGGTGGGTGTGAAGAGTTGTATCTGTGTGAAGCGAAAAGAGTACTCCAAGATTGAGAGAGTACCCTGTTCCAAACCCATGAACTCTCTGGCTCGATCCGCCCTTAATGACTCAGGGTAGAAGTAATTGAAGAAGGAACATTGGAACTCATCCCAATCCATAACCTGCTGGAGTCCCACTTGTGAGATCACATCCCACCATCTCTTGGTAGAATCCCAAATCATATAAGTAGAAAACATCACCATCCACTCTGGAGGCATCTCCAGATGCTCGAAGATTGACTACATGGCTTCTAAATATGACTCTATAGCCTAAGGTCCCCCTCCCCTGAGAAGGTGAGAGGATTCTACTGCTAAAATACCCGTGTCAACTCTACTATAGATGGGGAAGGATTCATTAATCCCTCTAATGTCTACATAAACCTCGTGAAGCATTCTTGTAACATTGCATAATCACTTGTTACTAGAATGATGGATGGTACCAAGACATGAATGAAAAGAGGGTCTGCTGGTAAACCCTTATCAGCCATGTCTAGTGTCTTGTTATAGCACGAAATTTGGCATTCAACTGGAGGACATCATAGTGGCATGACTCTACTAGGTCAAGAACACACCTTAAATGAATATTATCAAGGAATGAAACTTATAAGTGAAAGAAGGAAATAGATAAAGAAATAGTTGATTTTTTTTAAAAAAAAATAGGGACACATGGTGTGTATGACCACTACAAAGTGTGTTTTTTAAGCCTTCACATGGGAGTGTACTCCTTCCAACCCTGGTTGTGTAACAACCCATACAAATGGTCTGTTATCCCAAGACACAGTCTGTACTTGAATCTTTTCCCCCTTCCCAAGTTCTTCAACAGGACATAACCACACTATTCTCTTAGAATGATACTATACTGCATGTAGAGAAATAAGATTGACGTACATGGAAATTAAATTACTTTTGCAGAATACTTACTACAAAAAAAATAAATACACCCCAGGACTGTAATCGGTTAGTTTCTTTAGAAGCTCGGAAAAAATATTCTAATCATGGTGAAAGATCTTCAACAACTCCCATAAATATCTTCCCCTTTTGTTTTCTTACCTAAAACCTTTCTTTATATCCTTGGGAAAAGAAAACATAAAAAGGATGAGCTCAAATTATCAGTTAGGGTAATCATGGAGAAAATAAAACAAACAATATACATTTGAACTTAGAAACATCAACATAAAGTTTAAATATCAAAATATTGAGTCGTGAAATAAATCATGGTAGTACATAAGGCATAGATCATAAAGAAAAATTAATCCTGATAAAATATCATGGTAATAAAACATGTAATTTTGGCATCCATTAATCACATGTTATGATTTCCATAGTAGCCAAGGCATTGCTGCCAAGACCATCATAGTGGACAAAGTCCATTACTGAACCGAGTTTACATGTTGTTCCAGCCCTTTATTACAGAAATAGATTCACTTTCTGTTTCAGCCATGTCTATATCTTGATATATAAATCTTTACCCAATGCATTGGAGGGAGATATAGGTCCCACCCATCTCATAATGAAATAATTCTTACGTGTGCCACAAAATAAACATAAATCATTCATCATAACCCAAAGAATAAAATGGGTTTCATAAACATCATCCCATCCTAACAAAGACCATATAAAACAAAAGGATATAATTTAATCATATGAAAAATAAAACCATTTAAATAATAGAGAGATTATTCTTGAAAAATAATCATATTAAATAATTTCATCATAGATGTAAATAGTTTTGAAAGAACACATGAAATGAATTCATGGGGAATATATCCTTTCTTCTTCCAAATCATTTTCTTTTCTAAAAATGACATACAATTTAAAAGAAAAGAATTTTGTTTAAAATAATCATGAAATCATTTAGAGGAAGATTTATGTAAATAAGGAATTATGAAATCATAAAAATTTGTTCATGCTATATATGTTAAAAAATCATTCCCATCGTACTTTTAACGGAAAAGTCAAAAAGTACCACGTATGGTAAACAAAATAATGATTACTTATATAACACAAAGTAAAAGTCAAAGAGGGTTAAAATTGACTTTAAACATACATGGAATAATATTAATCACTTTATGGAAAACATTTTTATGGACATGGATGAAAAATATAACCCCAGTAAATATTTATGAATAAACAATATCAGATAAGAATGAGATTGGAATAATTATCCCTTACCTTATTTCGAATTTCTTCCATATGTGTCTGAGACTTCTATATAGTGGGTTTAAAAATATTATTATCTTGCAACAGAACCATAATAATATTTATGTTATCATATATGATTCACTTACAACAATATATTACCCATTCATTTGTCAATTCCATGTCAAAGTAGTGTTTTGTGTATAATCGTTTAATTTATCGTACAAGTTTGGACTTGTTGTTCTTGACATTTTCATTACTTATATCATGATTTAAATACTTAAAAAATGTAAAACATGACATATATATCATATATATTTAGTATATATATATTAGATATATAAATTAAATGAAATACACCGTTCATGGAAATAGTTGACCGTACGTACACATGAATGCTATTTTCATTTCCTTAATAAATTAAATGGAAGTAAATGAAATATATATACATAAATCCAGTAGAATAATTATGTCATATATTTCATGATTTCTTATTATATATAATTTATAATCATTCTTGAATGGTTAACATGGAGGATGAATCACATCACATCGTGGAGACGGTAATCCGTACATACGCACGAGCGATTATATTGTTACCATAATTATTGAATGGAATTGGAGTGGATGATATAATATCTCATAATAATAATCATTTTATAATAATAATATATAGATATTATTTCCACCATTATACCCATTCAAGTAAGGTGGTGGTGGAAAATAAGATTACACCATGACGTGGAGACGGTAAGTCGTATGTAAGCACACATAGTGATTTCATTGTTCATTGGATGAATAGAAGCTGAAATGGGGTAGTTTAATATTTATAATAACATATCATTATATGAGTGACACTTATATTGTTACTTTATAATGAAAATGAATAAATAATAAAAAGTATAAGAAGAAGTAAATTGAAATAATTGATAAAGGATATTACCTCTTCTTTGACGCACCTCTTCCAAAACACATTTTAGGACACTAAGGTTGGACTTTGAAGAAGAAAAATTCCTCTAGTGTGTTTTAAGTGAAGTGGAGAAGGAAAATGGGAAGGTGTGGCCAAGCTTGAAGGCTCAAAGTGGTATGAGGAGGAGAGGGAGGATGTTCCCTTTTATAAGAGAGGAGAGGGGTACCTTTAGAAACCCCTAAAATATTTGTTAATAATAAAATCAAACCCCACATAAAAATCTAATAAAATGAATCAATTATAATATGAGATGAGATAGGGTTGTAATCAAATCAACCAATAAACTTTATACATGTTTTATTTTTATTTTAAACCTTATCATTTTGATTTATCCTTATTTAATCAATTTAATTTTATTTGTGGTAATAATATTCTCAGTTTTAAATTATTATAAAGAATTACTTATGTGGTGTTAATTGTCCATAATTGGATACATTATGACATTTTAGAACATATAAATTTCAATTTTTATTTTTTTAATATATTTTTGATTTTTAAACAATTTAATAATATGTTAATTTTATAAAATATCAATAGTCTCAATTTTGACACTATTCTATTATTTTAATTTAAATAAAATCCAAAAAGAATATATATTCGAACCAAAATATGTAATAGATCCCTAAAATGTAATATTCATCTTTAAAATTCGTGGAGCACATTAAATAGTTCATATAATATTTATTTTAATTTTTTTAAAACTATTTATTTGATATATCAATCAATAATTTAATTTCTACATCACTATTGTGTCACTATTAATGATAATTATTTAATCCCTCAAAATACTAAATAAATTCACATGTTTTAGATAATTTTATTAGCTTTCTAGTGACTATTTAAGCTCTAATATTTATGATATTTATCACTAAATTAGAATTATTACACTTATAAGATATAAGAGAGTGACATGTTGTCACTTTCTTTGGGTTTGATAATAATCACATCATTATCATGGTAAAAATTCCATGAAATGAATCTATTACAACCCTTAGGTGATATGGGTTGACTTTTATTCATAAAATAGTTTTTTTCCAGGTGTTACGGTAATTTTTTAATCTTATTTTTACCCTTAATTACCTGATTTACCTTTAACAGTAGTAAATAAAAATTATCGTACTTACTATTCATAATATATAAAAATAAAAATTAGCCAATTAAAATAATTTGGATCTACTGATTCTAAATATGGAATCAATTTTTCCAAATTCAAAACACATAAGTTATAGTATTTAATTTAAAATTAATCCCGCTGTTGAGAAAACTAGCTTTAAAAGTTAAAACATTGCAAAAGATTGAAATGTTTTTACCTATGAATTCAATGTAAAATTAATGATAATGACTTGAATTATATAAAATGGTAAAAATATATTCTATTTAGACATTAAAACTATTCAGTAATATATTTTTACAATATAAATTATTTTTATGAAAAATGTTATTTTCAATTAAAATTTATCATATTTTTACTATTCATCAAAATTAGAAACTTATCAGAAAAATATTGAAAATTTATCCAAAGTAAATTTTTATATCCTGATTCCAAGGAAAAAGTATAATTTGTCAAATTTTACTAAATAACATTTCAAAAACAAGATTTTATGTGGGTGCACCATCAAAAGGTGGTAAAACAACATTTTATTAAAAATACATATTTTACCCAAAAAAATTATTTTGTTATCATACCATGTTCTAAAATATGATAATGTTATAAAACTAAAAATTAAGTTAATATAATTAATAACGGATAGTTCATAAGAACATTATATCATTCTTTAGTGAAACTCGATATTCCGTACAACACACGCTATTGATGAAGCTCGCTTTTGCATGCAACACATGCCAAGAATATCATTTGCATATAATACACGCTAATACGGTGTTGCATATAGCGCAAGCTAATCTTGGTGTAGCGTACAACACAAGACATCAATGAAATTAAAAATAATATTTCGAATATAATCCCGGGGAGTTATTTTCTACCCCCCTTAAATCTAATTTCACCCTTGAAATTCATCGGGGTTATAAATCGTTTATGACTTGAAAGTTTCTTTCATAGAAACACACATCATAAAAAGATATACAAAAACATAGTTTTAAAAAGGAATGTAAGAAACATAACTGTCACAAAAAGTAACTTAGAACTAGGTTTCCACATAAGATAATATAGATAAAAATATGGATATGGATGAGAAATCTAACCATCATGTTCTGAAAAAGAGTGGTAGATAACATGGCTATAAAAAATCCAACAATGACAAAGCCATAAATTTGTGATGATCTATGGTTCCATCTAATTAATCATATATGAGGACACTAGGACAAAATTTTTTGTTTTCAAGATCATTTCCTTAAAGTTTACGAATTTGAATTAGAAGATTTAATTACATGATTTTGGTACAATTTCCCCATTTTTGGTTCCCTGATCAATTTCAAATTCATATCTTAATGAAATGAAGTTGAATTTATCATTCGTGAAGTGTTAACATATCATGTGCTAGAATGATGGGTCATTCCATCTGCCATAAATAAGGTTATCAAAAGTTATTAAATATAAATAAGTCCATATATGGGGATATTAATCATATATGGATCCAGAAATGGACTTATACTTCATATATCATACCACTTAATAAAATAAAACTAATTTCTACAAACTAGTGACTTCATGTAGGCAAGTGGTAGGCGATGTAGGCCAGATGTACAACGGTTGTGGGTTTGAATCCCGCAACCTTGTCCGACAGTATAGGTTGTCGCCCATCCTACTGGTTGCCCTTTTCTATACTATTATAAAATTTCAAATATAATATAAAAAACATAAAGCCTAAAAAAATACCATCTCATGTCTAACTTAATTCATTCCAATCATTAGGCTTATCTAAAATACTTCTGTCCAATCTCATTGCATAAAGAAAAATATTACTAGTGAGGTCATCTACCATGCATGTAAATACCATCATTTATCCCCCATATATCATATGATATATCTTGTTGGTCACATTTCAAACATGTTAATACCTTAATCATGTATTCTCTTGAAACATGAATTACCATAGAATGTTTGTGAAATCATGAATGCTATAAAAAGTTAACTCCTTCCACATACCAAAATCAAAATAATTCTATATACTCAAACCATGATCTCATTAATACTATCAAATATTTCATTTTTTACTAATCCCTTCATTATGCGCATATCATCTACTTTCCAAAAATATTCAATCACTTTTCGTGGTTACCTGTACCATACAATTATTGAAAACCAATACATAGATGTTTCAAAATTCCACAATAGTATAAATGAGATTCCACAACACTATTATGGAATCCCGTTACATAAACACTTAATCATTTCACACCTTCATTTCAATACTCAACATCACTAATAGTGATCTCATGTGACTTCCCTTTGACCTCTTCCTTAAGAGGTTGTTGATGTCGATCATCATTAACCCTTGGATTTGGGCATTGGTTAGCATAATACCCCATTTCCTTGCAATTGTAGCAGTAAACTATTGGTGGTTCATTCTCTATAGTCTTGTCTCTATTCACATCATTAGCTACCATTTTCCCATTACTTATTCACTCAAATACTTGATGGCCTTCTATTCTATACTTTAAGAAAATTTCTAGTCCCTTTAAGACAATATCCACCATGATTCTTTCCACACTTTGAGCATAGGGAAACATTTGCCTTCTTTTCGATATAGTTTTGAGATTTTTCCTTTAACTCCATATTTCGTTTCTTGTCAAAACCATGAGATGGATACGTAACACCAACTTTCCTTTCTACCTTTATATCACAACACACAATTTATTCATAGATACTGTATTATCTTATAGCTAATGCCCTTCGAAGCCTTGGTTTTAAGCCACTGAATAATTGATGAACTTTACTTTTAGGTTGGATGATAAATATAGATGCATACCTTGCAAGCCTTGTAAAATTTGACTCTTACATACCTACAGATTCATCATCCATTTTCTTAAGCTCATGGAAATATTTTTCCATATTTGTTCGAAGAATACGAGGGATGTACTTATTGAAAAACATGTTCTTGAACTCATCTCGTTCCATGGATTCAATTTCATCTTGGGGCCAGGTATTCTTAATTAGAGTCCGCCACTGGTCTGTTTCACCTTCTAAATGGTAAATAGCCAGAATGAATTTTTCATGTTCCGAACAACAAATTATGGAAAATATCATTTCAATGGTATTGATCCATTGTTCAGAAAAAAGTGAATCTGAAGACCCACTGAAAGAAGGTGGGCGTTGCCTCATGAATGACTCAACAGAATATTATTCCCTTCTTTGCTTATTTAGAAGTCCAAAATGATTCATAGCTTTTTTAAGTATAGAAATAAGATTTTTCACTCCATCTCCCATAACATTGTTTTTTTTCAAGAGTACATTCATTTCATTTTCCATTACATTGATCAACATTGTTCATTTGGGTTCCATCCATCGTCTACAAACCAAAAATAATAGTGTGATATGCCAATATCATGCTAGGAAAACAACATAATAAAGGGTGGTACTTTCAATCTATTACATCTTAGGTTTAATCCTTGGTCAATAATGATAGTTATCATAATTTTAGGATTGTAACCTATACTTATACTTAACCTTAGGGACATCCCTAGACATACCTTAGATATATCTATAGGGATCTCACTAATGTTTTCACATCCTAGATTCCAAAGGATAACTAAACATTCCCTCTGATACCAACTATAGATAACCAAGATTGACATACATGGAAATTACATTACTTATGTGGAATACTAAATACATATCAAAAATAGACACCCAAGGACTGTATTAGTTTAGTGTCTTTAGAAACTCAGAACAAAATCTTCTAATCATAGTGAAGGATCTTCAACAACTCCTATAAATATCATCCCCTTTTTTCTTACCAAAAAACATTCTTTATATCCTGGGGAAAAGAAAACAGAAAAAGGGAGATCTCAAATGCTCAGCAAGGGTAGGCACAGTGAAAATAAAACAAACCATATACAATTGAACATTGAAACATGAACATAATGTTTTGACATCAAAATCTTTAGTCGTGAAATAAAGCATGGCAGTACGTAAGGCATATATCATAAAGAAACATTAATCATGATAAAATAGTATAGGAATAAAACATTTTATTTTGGCATCCATTAATCAAATTTTATGATTTCCATTGTAGCAATGGCATTGTTTCCACGACCATCATAGTGGACAAATTCTATTACTGAACCGTGTTTACTTGCCGTTCTAGACCTGTATTACTCAACCAGATTCACTTACCGTTCCACCTTGCCTATCTAATGAGATATAAATCATTACCCGATGCATTGGGGGAGGTATAGGTCCCACCCATTTAATAATTTAATCATTCATACGTGTTCTATAAAATAAACATAAATCATTTATCATAACCCAAAGAATAAAATGGTTTTCATAAATATCATCCCATCATAACATAATACATATTAAACAAATGGATATCATTTAATCATAAGAAAAATAAAAACCTTTTAATAATAGAGACATTATGATTGAAACCTAACCATATTAAATAATTTCATCATAGATGGAAAACAGTTTGATAAAACACATGAAAAGAATTCTTGAGGAAAATATTAGTTCTTCTTCGAAATCATTTTCTTTTCTCAAAATGACATTCAATTTAAATGAAAATAATTTTTTTTTGAAAATAATCCTGAAATATTTTAGAGGAATATTTCGATAAATAAGGTGTTATGAAATCATAAAAATCAGTTCATGTTGTATAAGTTAAAAATACATTATCCTCATACTTTTAACGGAAAAGTCAAAAAGTACCACGAATGGTAAACAAAAGAAAGATTCCTTCCATAACACAAAGTAATAGTCAAAGAGGGGTAAAGATAACTTTAATCATACATATAAGAATATTAAACACTTTATAAAAAACATTTTTATGCACATGGATTAAAAATATAACCCTATTAAACACTTACGAATAAACAATCTCGGATAAGAATGATATTGGAATAATTATCCCTTACCTTATGTCCAATTTCTTCCATATTTGTCTGAGACACCTGTATAGGGGGATTAAACATATTATTAACATTAAAAAGAACCATAATAATATTTATGATATCATATATGATTCACTTACATCTTTATATTACCCATTCAATTGTCAATTCCATGTTAAAATAGTGTTTTTGGTAAAATCGGTTCATTTATCATACGTGTTTGGACTTGTTGTTCTTGATATTATTATTACTTATATCATGTTTTTCTTATTTCCATAATGTAAAACAAGACTTATATATCATATATTTTCAGTATATATATATAATAGATAGATAAATTAAATGAAATACACCATTAATGAAGACAGTAGACCGTACGTATGCATGAACACTGTTTTCGTTTCCAAAATATATTTAATGGAAGTAATTTAAATATATATATATACATAAATCTAGTAGCAGTAATAAGTCATATATTTCAGGATTATTTATTATATATAATTTATAATCATTCTTGAATGGTTAACATGGATGATGGATATCATCGCATTGTGGTGACGGTAATCCGTATGTACGCATGAGCGATGATATCATTCCCGTAATTATTGAATGGAATTGGAGTGAATGATATAATATATCATAATTATAATCAAGTTTTAATAATCATATATAGTTATTATTTTCCACCATTATACCCATCCAAGTATGGTGGTGGTGGAAAAACAGATTACACCACGGCGTGGAGACGGTATGCCATACGTACGCACGCACGGTGATTTCATTTTCAACAGGATGGATAGAAGGTGAAATGAGGTTGATTCATATTTATAATAAAATATCAGTCTATGAGTGATACTTATGTTATGAATTTATATTGTAACATATAAATAATAGTTATTATAGGAAGAAATAAATTGAAATAATCGATAAAGGATATTACCTCTTATTTGGCACCTCTTCTAATCCTCCTCTTAGGACACTTAATTAAGACTATGAAGAAGACCAGGACCTCTAGAATGTTTCTAGGGAAGTGGATAAGGGAAATGGGAAGAAGTTTTACAAGATTAAAAGCTCAAATGGTATTAATGAAAAAGGGATGAGGTTCCCTTTTATAAGAGAGGAGAGGGGCTCCTTTGGAAACCTCTAAAATATTAGTTAATAATAAACTAAAACAACACTTAAAAATCTAAAAAAATAACTTAATTAGAATATTAGATAAGATATGGTTTTAATCTCATCAAACAAAAATTTATACTTGTTTCATGTTTATTTTAAACCTTATCATTTTGATTTATCCTTATTTAATCTATTTAATTTCATTTCTGGTAGCAATATTCTAAATATTAAATTATTATAAAAAATTACTTATGTGTTGTGAATTTTCCATAATTAGATAATTTTTGAAATTTTAGACCATATAAATGTCAATTTATAATTTTTAACTATTTTTTGATATTATTAATCAATTTAATACAATTTTATTTTTATAACATATAAATAGTGTCAATTTTGACACTATTCCATTATTTGAATTTAAATAAAATACACACTGAAGATATATTAGAACCAAAATATTTAATATATCCCTATACTGTAATATTCCTCTTTATAATTTGTGGATCACATTAAATAGTTCATATATATTTATTTTAATAATTTTAAAACCATTTGTTTGATATTTAAATTAATAAAATAATTTCTACATCAATATTGTGTCATCATTAATGATAATTATTTAATCCCTAAAAATTATAAATAAGTTCACATGATGTAAATAATTGTATTATATTTCTAGTGACTATTTATGTTCGAAGTTTTATGAAAGTTATCACCAAATTAAAATTATTACACTTATAAGATATAAGAGAGTGACATGTTCTCACTTTCTTTTGTTTTGATAATAATTACATCATTTTCAGGGTCAAAAGTCCATGAAATGAATATATTACGATATTTAGGTTATATGAGTCAACTTTTTATTCATCCAATATAATTTTAGTAGGTTTTAGGGTTATTTTATAATCTTATATTTACACTTAATTGCTCAATTTACCTTTAATTGTAGTAAATAAAAACTACCGTAGTTACTATCCATAATATCTAAAAATAAAAACTAGCCTATTAAATTAATTTGGAACTACATATACCAAATATGGAATAAATTTTTTCAAATTCAAAACACAGTAGTTGTCGTATTTAATTTAAAATTAATCCCACTGTTGAGAAAATAGGTTTTACAAGATAAAACATTGCAAAAGATTGAAATGTTTTTACCTATGAATTCAATGTAAAATTAATGATAATGACTTGAATTATGTTAAATGGTAACAATATATTATATTTGTACTTTAAAACCATTCAATAATATATTTTTCCCATATAAATTATTTTGATGAAAAAATTTGTTTTCAATTAAAATTTAGAATATTTTTACTATTCATAAAAATATAAAACTTAATAAAAAAATATCTAAAAATTATCCAAAGTAAATTTTCATATTCATATTCAAAGGAAGATGTTTAATTTTTAAAATTAAACTTATAACCATTTCTGAAACTAGATTTCAAGTGGGTGTGCCATCAAAATGCTGCAAAACTGCATTTTTTTTTGAAAAATACTTATTTTACCTAAAAAAAATATTTTGTTCTGATACCATGTTCTAGAATATGATAATTTTATAAAACTCAAAATGTGGTTAATAATATTCATAATGTCTACATCATAAGAAAAATATATCATTCTTTAGTGAAACTCGGTATTGTGTACAACACACGCTATTGAGGAAGGTAGCTCTTACGTGTAACAAAATCCAAGAATAGTGTTTGCATGTACTACAAGATAATATGGTGTTGTGTATAGCGCGAGATAATCTTGGTGTAGAGTACAACAAAAGACATCAATGAAATTAAAAATAAAATTTCTCATAAAATCTCGGGGTGTTACATTCTACCCCCCTTAAAATGAATTTCACCCTCGAAATTCATCGGGATTATAAATCATTTATGACTTGAAAGTTTTTTTCGTAGAAACCCACAGCATAAAATGTAATACTAAAACATAATTTTAAAAATTAATGTTAGAAACATAACGGTAATCCAATGTAACTCAGCATTGGGTTTCCACATAAAATAATATAGGTGAAAATATGGATATAGAAGAGAAATCTAACCATAATGTTCTGAAGAAGAGTGGAAGAGAACATGGATATGAAAAAGAAAACAATGAAAAATCCATAAATTTGTGATGATCTATGGTACCATATGATTCATCTGATATGAGGACACTAGGATAACATTTTTTACATGATCATTTCCCTAAAGTGGAAGGATATGAATTAGAAGAAATAATTACTTGATATTGGTACAATCTCACCATTGATTTTTCCGTGATTAATTCCCACTTCATATCTTAATGAAATGAAGTTGAATTTTTCATTTTTGAAGTGTTAGCATATCCTGTAACAAAATGATGGGTCATTCGATCTGTCTCAAATAAAGGTTATAAAAGGTGATTAAATATACATAAGTCTATATATGGTGATATTAATCGTATATGGCTCCAAAAATGTACTTATAATTCATATATCATACCACTTAATAAAATAAAACTAATTTCTAAAAACCATGGACTTCATGCAGGCTAGTGGTAGCTGATAAAATCCAATCATACTTCGGTTGTCGGTTTGATTCCCACAACCTTGTACGACGCGTCAGGTTGTCGCTCGTCCTATAGGATGTAATTTTTCTATACTATTATAACATTTCATAAATAATATCAAAAATTTATAGCCTTATACAATACTATCTAATGTCTAAATTAATTCCTTCCAATCATTAGGATTATCCAAAATTCTTCTATCTAATCTCATAGTATAATGAAAAAGATTACTAGAGAGGTCATATGTCAGGCATGTAAATACCATAATTTATAACCGATATATCATAAGATATATCTTTTTGGTCACATTCCAAACATGTGAATACCTTAATCATGTATTCTCTTGAAGCCTGAATTAGCATAGAATCATTGTGAAATCATGAATGTTGTCAAATGTTAACTCTTTACACATACCAAAATCCCAAAAATTTTATATACTCAAACCATGAGCTCATTAATACTATCAAACATTTTATTTTCTCATTATCCATTCATTATGCGCATATCATCTACATTCCAAAAATATTTCAATCACTTTTCATGGTTACCAGTGCCATAAATTTTTTTAAAACCTATACATAGATATTCCAAAATTCTACAATACTATAAATGATGTTCCACAACAATAATATATAATCCTGTAACATAAATACATAATCATTTCACACCTTCGTTGTTGTACTCAACATCCCCAATAGTGATCTCATGTGAAATTACTTTGTCTTTTTCCTTAAGAGATTGTTGATGCTGATCATCATTAACCCCTGGTTTGGTCATTGGTTAACAGAATTCCCCATTTCCTTGAACTTGTAGCATTGATGTGTTGGTAGCTAGTGCATTCTCTGTAGTCTTTTCTCTATTAACATCATTAGCTACTTTTTCCCATTACATACACACTCAACTACTCAATGACCATATTTTCCACACATAAGACATTTTCTAGTCCATTAAGACAATCTCCAGCATGCTTTTTTCCACACTTTGAGCATAGAGAAACATTTGCCTTCTTTTCACCATAGTTTTGAGATTTTACCTTCAACTACATCTTCTGTTTCTTTTCAAAAACATGAGATGGAAATGTAACCCCAACTTCCTTTTCTACGTTGATAGCACAATGCATAATTTCTCCATAGCTACTAAAGTCTTTTATAGTTAATTCCCTTCAAAGACTTGGTTTTAAGCCACTAAATAATCTATCAACTTTACATTCAGTTTGGATGATAAATCTAGATGCATACCTTGCAAGCCTTGTAAAATTCACCTCTTATATACATACAGATTCGTTGTCCTTTTTCTTATGCTCAAGGAACTCCTTTTTCATCATTGTTTTAAGAATACAAGGGAACTACTTATTGAAAAAAAAGTTCCTGAACTCGTCTCATTCCATGGATTCAATTTCATCTTGGGGCATCGTATTCTTAATTAGATTCCACCACTAGTCTTATTAACCTTATAAATGGTAAATAGCCAGAATTAATTTCTCATGTTCCAAACAGTGAAGTATGGAAAATATCTTTTCAATTGTATGTATCCATTGTTCAACAACAATTGGATCAGAAGACCCATTGAAAGAAGGTGGGTCGTTGCTTCATGAAGGACCTAATAGAATGTTGTTCCCTTCTCTACTCATTTGAAAGTCCATAATGATTCAAATCTTGTGGAAGTATATCAATATTATTTTTCACTCCATCTCCCATAACATTGGTTTGTTTAGGAGTACATTCATTGAATTTTCCATTACATTGATCAACATGGTTCTTTTGAGTTCCATCCATCGTCTAAAAACCAGAAACAATAGTGTGAGAGGACAAAATCGAGCTAGGAAATCAACATAATAAATGGGAGTACATTCAATCTCTAAAATCATTGGTTAAATACTAGGTAAATAATTTTTTTTTCATTATTATAGGATTTTAACCTATACTTATACTTAAGCTTAGGGAAATCCCTAGACATACCTTAGAAATATCTCTTGATATCTCACTAAGGTTTTCGCATCCTAGTTTCCAAAGATTAAATAAACCTTTCCTTTGATACCAACTGTAGAGACCCATTCTTTATATACATGTAAATTACATTTTTTTTCATAATACTAAATATATAACAAAACATACTCCCAAGGACTGTAATAGTTTAGTGTCTTTGGAAACGTGGAACAAAATTTTCTAATCATTGTGAAAGATCATCAATGACGGTCATAAATATCTTCCCCTTATGTTTTCTTTCCTAAATCCAATATTTATATCTTAGGGAAAAGAAAACATAAAAAGGGAAATCTCAAATGCTCTGTAAGGGTACGCATATAGAAAATAAAATAAACCATATACACTTTTACTTAGAAACAAGATCATAAAGATTAAACAAAAAAATATTCAGTCATGAAATAAATCTTCGTAGTATGTAAGGAATAGATGATAAAGAAACATTAATCATGATAAAATAGTATGGGAATAAAACATGTAATTATGGCATCCATTAAGAACATGTTATGATTTCCATAGTACCCAAGGCATTTCTTCCAAGACCATCATAGTGGACAATTTCCATTACTGAACCGGGTTTTCTTGTCGTTCTAGTCATGTATTACTAAACCAGATTCACTTGTCGTTACATCATGTATATCTCATGAGATATAAATATTTACCCAATTAATTAGGGGGAGATATATGTCCCACCAATTTCATAATTAAATCATTCTTATGTGTGCCAAAAAATAAACATAAATAATTCATCATAACCCCATGAATAAAATGGTTTTCATAAACATCATCCCATCATAACAGAATCTATATTAAACAAATGGATATCATTTCATCATTAGAAAAATAAAACCATGTAAATAATAGAGACATTATAATTGAAACATAATTATATTAAATAATGACATCATAGATAGAAAATAGTTTTGATAAAACACTTGAAATGAAATCTTGTGGAAAATATCATATCTTCTTCTAAATAATTTTCTTTTCTCAAAATGAAATGAAATTTAAAAGAAATAAATTTGGTTGAAAATAACCATTAAATCATTTAGAGGAATATTTTTTTTAAATAAGGTGTTATTAAATCATATAAATCTATTCACGATGTATAAGTTAAAAAGAAAATCTCCTCATACTTTTAACGGAAAAGTCAAAAATTAACATGTATGGTAATCAAATGAATGATTCCTTCCATAACAAAAATTAAAATTCAAGGAGGGGTAAACATGAATTTAATCATAAATGAAATAATATTAGACATGTTGTGAAAAACATTTTTTTGGACATGGATGAAAAATATAGCCCTAGTAAAAAATTAAAAATAATTAATCTCGGATATGAACGAGATTGGTATAATCCTCCCTTACCTTATGTACAATTTCGTTCGTATGTGTCCGAGACTCTTGTATATTGTGTTTAAACATATTATTAACTTTTAACAGAACCATAATAATATTTATGATATCATATATTATTCACTTATAACATTATGTTATCCCTTAATTTGTCAATTCAACGTTAAAGCAGTGTTTTGGGTAAAATCGTTTCATTTATCGTACGTTTTTGGAAATGTTGATCTTGGTATTTTTATTAATTATATCATGATTTTCATACTTCTAGAATGTAAAAAATGACTTATATTTCATATATATTCAGTATATATATATAATATAGATAAATGAAATGAAATACACTATTCATGGAGACGGTAGATAGTACATACGCATGAACGATGTTTTCGTTTCCTTAATAAATCGAATGGAAGTAAATGACATATATATATATATACATAAATAAATTAGCATTATTATTTAATATATTTCATGATAACTTATTATATATAATTAATAATCATTCTTGAATGGTTACCGTGGAGGATGAATCTCATCATATCTTGGAGATGGTAATCTGTACGTATGCACCAGCGATGATATTGTTCCCATAATTATTGAATGAAATTGGAGTGGATGATATAATATCTCATGATTATAATAATATTTTAATAACCATATATAGTTATTATTTCCACCATTATACCCTTCCATGTAAGGTGGTGGTGGAAAAACAAATTACACCATGGTGTGGAGACGGTAAGCCATACGTACGCACGTGCGATGATTTCGTTTTCTGTAGGATGGATAGAAGGTGAAATGGGGTTGTTTTATATTTAGAATAACATATTAGTTTATTAGTGATAATTATGTTATTAATTTATAATGAAACAAATAAATATGTTGATTAGAAGAATAAATAAATTTAAAGATTCGATAAATGATATTACCTCTTCTTTGACATGCCTCTTCTAAACCTCCTCTTAGGACACTACCATTGGTCTTTGAAGAAGAACAAGACTTCTTGTATGTTTCTAGACAAGTGTGGAAGGGAAATGGTCAGGTGTTGGCCTAGATTTAAGGCTGATAATGGTATGAGAAGGAGAGGGAGGATGTTCCCTTTTATAAGAGAGGAGAGGGGCACCTTTGGAAACCTCTAAAATATTAGTTAATAATAAAATCAAACCCCACAGAAAAATATCCAAAAGTGACTCAATTAGAATATGAGATAATATAGGGTTGTAATCTCATCAACCAATAAAATTTAGACAAGTTTTATGTTTATTTAAAACCTTGTAATTTGGATTTATCTTTATTTAATCTATTTAATTTTATTTGTGGTATTAATATTCAAAATTTTAAATTGTTATAAATAATTACATAATTGTTGTTAATTATCCATAATTGGATATTTTATGAAATTTTAGACCATATAATATTCAATTTATAATTTTTATTAATTTTTTATGATTTTTAAACAATTTAATAATATGTTATTTTTATAAAATATCAATAGTGTCAATTTTGACACTATTCAATTATGTGAATTTAAATAAAATCCACACAAGAGATATATACGAACCAACGTATTTAATAGATCCATAATATTATATATTCCCCTTGAAATTTTTTTGATCACATTAAATAGTTCATATATATTTATTTTAATATATTTAAAACCATTTATTTTATATTTCAATAAATAAAATAATTTCTACATAAATATTGTGTCATCATTAATGATAATTATTTAGTCCATTAAAATTATAAATAAATTCACATTATGTAGATAATTTTATTATCTTTATTGTGACTATTTAGTTTTGATGTTTTATGAATTTTATCACTAAATTAAAATTATTAAACTTATAAGATATAAGAGAGTGACATGCTGTCACTTTTTTTGGTTATGATAATAATTACTTATTTTTCATGGTTAAAAGTCTATGAAATGAATCTATTACGACCCTTAGGTGATGTGGTTCGACTTTTATTCATCTAATAGAATATTGTAAGGTTTTCGGGTAATTCAATAATCTTCTTTTACCCTTTATTACCCGATTTACATTTAATGATAGTAAATAAAAATTACTGTAGTTACTATTCATAATATCTAAAAATAAAAAGTATACTATTAACCTAATTTGGACCTACTGATTCCAAATATGGAATCCATTTTTCCAAATTCAAAACAAAAAAATTTTAGTATTTAGTTTAAAATTAATCCCGCTGTTGAAAAAACGGGTTCTAAAAGTTAAAACATTGCAAAAGATTAAAATGTTTTTACATATGAATTCATTATAAAATTAATGATAATGACTTGAATTATATTAAATGGTAAATATATGTTCTATTTAAACTTTAAAACCATTCAATAATATATTTTTACCATATAAATTATTTTGATGAAAAAAGTTGTTTTAAATTAAAATTTATTATATTTTTACTATTCATCAAAATAAGAAACTTATCAGAAAAATTTAAAAATAGTTTCCAAATAAAAATTTTATATACTGATTCCAAGGAAGCAGTTCAATTTTTCAAATTTAACATATAAACATTTCAAAAACTATATGTAATGTTTGTGCGCCATCAAAAGGTGGAAAAACTGCATTTTTTTTAAAATACATATTTTACCTGAAAAATTTATTTTGTTCTCAAACCATGTTCTAGAATATGATAATGTTATAAAACTCAAAATGTGGTTAATACTATTCATAACGTCAAGTTCATAAGAAAAATATATCATCCTTTAGTGAAACTCGGTATTGCGTACAACACACGCTATTGAGGAAGGTCGCTCTTGCGTGCAACACAAGCCAAGAATAGTATTTGCGTACACTACAAGCTAATACGGTGTTTCGTATAGTGCAAGATAATATTAGTGTATTGTACAACACAAGACATCAAAAAAATTAAAATTAATATTTCTCATAAAATCTCAGGGTGTTAAACTATGTGTTTGTGCGAGAAAGGGAGTATACTAGAAGTATTTCTCCATCCCGTGTTGTTAGCCACACAGATGGTTACACCGATGAATCTACACGGCGTTTTTTATGGTAGAAATGACGTGTAATAACTAACCATAATCCACCAGTGTCGTTAGTCACACATCCAAACACAGGGTTCCTAATATACGGTGTACACATAAGGTACACGACATGTGACACCAAAAATTTCCCTTCCCTGTGTCTCTGCCCACATAAACATTTACATGGTTAGAAACTACAAAGATTGTACATAAAGTACATTTCATATACTTAAGAAAGTAGTTCCTTCCTAAATAGACGGACTCATGGAGTCTATTCTATAATAAAAACCATGTATTCTGGTTTTTTTTGGACAACAAGCCTCAGAAACTACTCCAAGACCCAGAAAACACTGAATCAATCATTAAAGTGTCAATTTCCATTCTGTTAGGCCCCATACTCATCACGAATAAATGTTTGGAATCATATAAGAATCAAATATGAGAATAATAGTATAATGATCCACCAAATTATAATACATGAGGGCCCATAAAACCTCATGATCAAATGTTGGGCATTCATTCAAATGAAACATTACGCAATCCAGTACCATATAAAATAGAAGGTATTCTATCAGGGAATCTATCACAACAACATGAATATCTAGTACAAAATCTATCACAACAACATGCAATCTCTAATGAACCCTAAATGAATGGAATGAATGCATGACATGTGAACTCTAGTAAGTGTCTATATGATTCATGAGTTAGAAGACCATCATCTCATCGGGTTGCAACAGAAATAGAGCCTTAATAACAACAACAATAAATGAAAAATACATATGAATTAGAAACTTTTGAAATCAAATCAACTGTAATAATTGAAAAACCAGAAAAATCACTGTATACTAGGTAAATTCTCTTTTCCCTGTACACGAGTTAGATACCGATGGGTATATCTTCATAAAAAGTACTTATTCCATCCCATCCCTAGTTATAGGCTCCAAATAGTAAGTTAAGAAGAATAGAATTATTCTTATAAGACTTTGGAACGTCTAGGTTACGCGGGCTGCCCAGAGGTGCCCCATACCAAGTTGGTCACTTGTCCTCAAGCACATTTCCCCAAATGCCAGAGGATACCGACTAGTAGTGAAGGCCTTTGGTATGATAGTGGGAAAACTATTCCATTTTTGACCTAGTAATGAAGAAAAAATAAACTGATAACAATAGCGGAAGGAGTAATAACATGAAATATGTAAACAATGTAAGACTGAAAGTAATAAAAAATGAATCACATATATATGTGATGGATGATAAATATTTCTGCAAAAACAAAAAAAAAGTCACAATACTGGAATACAGTACTAAAACATAGTACAAATAAAAAAAACTCCAACAGCATTACAAGCCTCAACTTTATCCCATGCTCTCCAACTTCATAGTATTCAAGTACCTAATGTAGAAGGGCACCTGACCTTATCTATACATGTATCAATATAATCTGTTTGGGCCTGAAATCATGAACCAAATTGGGTGTGAGAAGTATAATGACCCGACCTTTTCTTACATTACTATTACATCAATTTAAAGATAAACAACATAATAGTTTTTCACATAGAGGATCCAAAGGTTTAGTGTCTTGGGAAAACAAGGACCATACATAACAAATACAACATCAACCATAAACATTTATTTAATTTATTCTTCTATAGCTTCTTTGTAGCACTTGTCCTCTCCTTAGTACATGTAGCCACCTGAGGATATACATCAAAAGGGGTGAGCTAAAAGCCCAGTAAGAGGATAGATAAGAACAATACATCATGGGGTGAGCATAATCATAACATAGGAAAAATATCATGACCATGAGAGGAGCATAAGTATAAGACTTGAAATGTGGCAATTCATAAAAATTAAACATCATGTCTTAGTGGTTAACTACCACACATACTTGTGAACAAAGCTAGCATAATGTTCACACATCATTTCACATTTACTCATGAGATTCATCACTTTACCCAATGCATTGGAGTGATGTATAATTCTGCGTGCACCCGTCACATTTAAACATTCATATTGTGCTATATAATTCTGGGTGCACCTGTCACATCATAACATTATCATTATCATGATTGCCACATCGAACACATATAAAACATGTACATAAATAACCAATGGAAAGTAATGGGTTTCATCTCATAATAACACATTCATAATCGTTGGGTTCCCAAAAGAAATAGGGAACAACATACTTGATACAAGAACCACCAACCTTGAATGAGGGGTAAACGGTGAGATCTTGAAAGAAGAGTTCTTTTAGAAAACAATTTTATGGACATAAAAACCAGTGAAAAACATGTATATCCCAGAAAAGTAATGTAAATGATGAAATGATGATCTTTTGGGAGTAACCATATCAAAAATGGAGTGAAAGAGGGAGAACCCGAAGGAAGAAATAATTGGGTTCGAGATTTCCCCTTACCTTGTACTTGAATGCCTCCTTCTCTTTAATGTCTGGTATAATGACATTATATTCATTAATTAGAAATTCCAGAACCTTTTATACATTAATAGGGTTCATTCTGGTTTCATTATTTCATATTATGATCCTTTGGATGACTAATAGAGTTTAAAAACATTGTTCGGGGATGTTCATTTTTATGGTTTTCTTGAGCGGTCCACTTGTATTCTTAAATTGATGTTTGGGTAGATCATGGGTAAACATCCAGAACTGATACTACATGTTATTAATGATATTACAGTATCTTTAATAATTTCATAGTGAATTATATTATATCCAAGAGGATGAATCATTAGATAAAAATTTAATGATGGTTATTTGGGTTAATTTGGGCGGTTTTTGGATCACAATGATCGTGTTTTAACATTTAACTTAGTAATAAGGCCATAGGTTATTTCAAGAACATAAAATAGAACATTATACATATAAAATATTATGGTTCAACCATAAAATGGTTTCATGACCAGATTGAAGGTAGAAATGGAAGAAGAGAACATGTCGTTTTTGAAGGTGATAAATTTAACACCTCATGAACAACATTCTCTTTAATAAAATAAATGGAAGAGGTAAAGGGTGTGGGGTGATATAATATAACATTAGAATCATAATATTACATTATATATATAATACTAGATTTACAAAACAATTTGGATGAAGATAGGTAGGGAGAGATCAAGAAAGGAACTTGAACTTGAAAGGAAATTAAAGGAGAAGAGAGAGAGAAATTACCTTTAGAATCCTCCTTTTGAGATCCTCTTTAAGAAATCTAGGATTGGTCTTTTGATGAGACCAGAAGATTTTGGAGGTGGGGGATGAGCTAGGGAAGGTGTTTGGGTAGAGTTTAGGGAATTCATGGAGCTTGAGAGGTGTGACGAAAAGAGGGCGTGAAGGGTGGCTATTATAGTTGAGGGGAGAGGGGTTTCATTAATATAAAATTGATTAGTTTATTAATTTCACCTAATACAAGGAATAGTGAGTATTGGATGACCAAGAATAGTAAAAAAAAATGCATGTGAGTTCGTGATTTGGGTGCTTACATCACTTCTGATGTCAGGAATAGTGGGTTTTAATTAAAATGTATTTATATGGTAAATTAATGTATTTTACTATTCACAAAAAATTCAAGTTTCTCAGAAAAATCCCAAAAATTTACCCCAACCATTTTTTGATGTGTAGAATCCAAAATTGAAGTCCATATTTCAAAAAAAATATTCTAAATAGTATTAATTTAATAATAAAAAAAACAGTTTTTAAGATTAAAACTGAATTTATAGTTCTTTCAAATATTACGTAGGGTCTTATAAAATTATCTAAAAACTATTAGACATTGATTCAATAATTTATGAATACATTACATGAAAATAAATATTCTTTTAAATTAATTAATTAATTATAATTAATTATTTATGACTTATAAAATACAAAAAACGTTTACTAAGGTCAAATTGTCACTTTTGAAGACATCTAAATTTCATTTTATTATTCATAGGTAATATTACTCTTATTTACTATTCATAAGGTTCATATTACTATTCATAAGGGTAGGTTACTATTCATAATGGTAGGTTACTATTCACCAAAAAATATTTTTGTTTCATTAGACTCCAAAAACTATCTTGAACACAACCTTGTATGTCAGATTTTTAAATTTCCAAACATAGGGGTGACAAAATTATGTTTAAAGGTCACTTATCACTTATTAGTTCATTATTTTTTGTTTTTATGACATAGATATAAGAAGGTAATTTTCTATTGAAATACTTTGGGTTGTTACATTCTTCCCCCCTTAAGAAATTTCGCCCCCAAAATTTTACTTTACACAAACAGGTGTGGGTACTTCTCCTTCATTGCCTCTTCTGGTTCCCAAGTTGCTTCCTCAAACTTATGGTTCCTCCACAACACTTTGACAAGGAGGGTTGTATGGTTGTGTAGAACCTTATCACTTCGGTCCAAATATTTTACCTATTGCTCCTCATAGGAGAGATCATCATCCAGCTATACCACCTCTAAGTTTAGTACATGTGAGGGGTCTGGTATGTACTTCCTCAGTAGTGATACATGAAACACATAATGAACTTGAGCCATATTCGGTGGAAGTGCCACACGATAGGCCACGACTCCTATACGATCAATGATCTCAATGGGGCCAATGTACCTTGGGCTTAGCTTCCCTTTCTTCCCAAATCTCATGACTCTCTTCCATGGACATATTCGATGGAAGACTTTATCTCCAACGTCGAACTCCAAGTCCCTTCGACGATTGTTAGCATAGCTCTTTTGCCGACTTTGAGTAGCTTTGATGTGTTTCTGGATGACTTGAACTTTCTCGGTCATGTCCTGCACAAGATCGGGTCTAAGTAGCTTTCATTCTCCAACTTCATCCCAACAGGTTGGAGTTCTACATCGCTTCCCATAAAGAGCTTCATACAGATCCATCTGAAATCTCGAGTGGAAGCTATTGTTGTATAAGAACTCAACCAATGGAAGGTGCTGATCCCATACACCTTTGAATTCTAGAGAGCATGCTCTTAGAATATCTTAGAGCGTCTGAATAGTCCTTTCAGACTGGCCATCGGTTTGGGGGTGATAGGCCGTGCTAAAATTTAATTTAGTACTCAAAGCATGTTGAAGGCTCCTCCAGAATTTAGATGTGAACCTTGGATCACGGTCAGAGACAATCGAGAGTGGAACACCATGAAATATCACTACTTCCTTCATATATATCCTTGTAAGCTGTTCAAGTGAGAGGTCTTCCCGAATAGTAATAAAATGTGAAGTCTTAGTCAGTCGATCAACCACAACCCATATCGCATTATTTCCTCTTGACATTTTCGAGAGACCCGTGACAGAGTCCATAGTATCATTTTCCCATTACCACATGGGTATATGCAATGGTTGCATCATTCCTTTGGACTTTTGTTGCTCAGATTTAACTTGTTGACATACCAAGCACCTTGATATATATTCTGCAATCTCTTTCTTCATGTTATCCCACCAGAAGTGTTCTCAGAGATCACGATACATCTTGGTACTTCCAGGATGAATAGAGAATGTTGAGCTATGTGCATTATCCAATAGCTCCTTCTTTATCCCGGGTGATGAAGGCACACAAAGCCGCATTCCAAACTGAATCACACCATCATCGTCGATATGGAACTCTTTCAGCTTCCCTTCCTTTACTGCATTCACCCTCTTTTGTATCTCCACATCATCACTTTGTTCTTCCTTAATCTTCTGTTGGATGGATGGTTGCGCAATCATTCGGGAAAGGTAGGATGTATCCCTTGCCCTTACGATTTCCAAATCCATCCTTTGCATATCCAAGAAGATAGGGTCTTTCTCAATCCTCAACATGGATAGTTTCTTAGAGTATCAACTACCTTGTTCGCCTTTCCAGGATGATAGTGAATAGAGCAATTGTAATCCTTGATTAGCTCTAAGAATCTCCTTTGACGCATGTTGATCTCATTTTGTGTGAATAAATACTTTAGGCTCTTGTGGTCGGTGTATATGTCACACTTCTCACCATAATGGTAGTTCCGCCAGATTTTCAAGGCGAAAATCACGGCTCCCAGCTCTAGATCATGCGTCAGGTAGTTCTTCTCATGGATCTTCAACTGTCGTGAGGCATAGGCAATCACATTATCATTTTTCATGAGTACACAACCCAAGCCTTTCTTTGATGCATCACTGTATATCACAAAAAATTCTCCACATTTTGGTAGTGTGAGTACATGTGCAGTGATCAGCCTTCTCTTTAGCTCCATGAAGCTTCCCTCACATTCTTCTGTCCATACATACTTTACCCCTTTCCTTTTTAACTTAGTTAGCGGGCTTGACAATCTTGAGAATTTTCTCACAAAATGTCGATAGTACCCAGCTAATCCAAGAAAACTACGGATTTCTGTGACACTATAGGGCCTGGGCCATTCTTCAATCGCCTTTGTCTTTGAATGGCCCATAGAAATTCCCTCAATTTTGATCACATGTCCCATGAACGTGACATGATTCATCCAAAAGTCACACTTGCTGAACTTGGCTTACAAATTCTCCTTTCTCAATGTCACCAACACAAGTCTTAGATGTTCTTCATGTTCCACCTTGCTCTTGAAGTAGATGAGAATATAATCGATAAATACTACCACAAATTTGTCGAGGTAATGTCTAAAGACTCTATTCATCAAATCCATGAAGATTGTAGGGGAATTAGTAAGTCTGAAGGGCATCACCAAAAAATCATAGTGCCCATACCTTGTACAGAAGGCAGTCTTCTGAATATCATCCTTCTTCACCTTTACGTGATGATATCGAGAACAAAGATCCACCTTTGAGAAGTATTGAGCTCCTCTTAACTGATCGAACAAGTCATCAATCCTTGGGAGAGAATACTTGTTCTTTATGGTGATCTTGTTGAGTTCCTGATAATCGATACACAACCGCATGGTACCATCCTTCTTCTTTACAAAGAACACTGGCGCACCCCATGGTGATGCACTAGGGTGTATGAACCCTTTGTCCAGATGCTTCTTTAACTCTTCCAGTTCGATAGGAGGAATCCTATAGGGGCACTTCGAGATAGGAGTAGCTCCGGGTATGAGTTCAATTAAGAACTCTACCTCACGATCTGGGGGAATTCCTGGTAACTCTTTGTGAAATACATCGTTCTATTCCCTTACGATGGGCATTTCCTCAATGTTGGAACTTTCCATTGACTCAAACATTTGGGCGAGGTATGCTTCTTCATAGTGAATCATCACCCACACCGTTGAAGTATTTTTCAAAGGATATTCATGATCTACCTTGCATTTGTAGAGGAGCATGGGATGGTTTAGAATATGAAAATATGTTTCCTTTTCCCAATAGTTGACATGTGCTCTATATAACAAGAGCCAATCCATTCCCATTATAGCGTCGAATTCCACCAAGTGAAGTATTACGAGATTTTCCAGAAGAATCTTCCCACATTCGTCAATAGGAGAAGAGTCAAACACTTGAGTTGCAATGATTGCACCACTTGGTGTTATTACAGATATATCTACTTCAAGGTTTCGGGGCTTCGATTATATAGTTATAGCAAACTTTCAAGATATAAAGGAGTGATTAGAACAAGAATCAAATAAAAATTTTGCCATTATTGAGTGAATAGGAAGTGTACCTTGTACGACTTCATTATCATGTTCTACCTCCGCAGTAGTGATGGCATAAGCCTTCCATTGTTACTTTGGATTTGGTGGTTGTTGGCGCTGATTACCCTCGAGAGCTCGAGGTTTAGTGCACTGGTTTGAATAGTTCCCTAGCTGCGTATAGTTGTAGCATTGAACCACGAGTGGTTCTCTCCTTTCATCGGCTATATTATCCTTCCTTTTCATGTCTTTTTGACACTCATGATCTTGGTGTCCTTCCTTCCCACACTTAAAGCATTTCACCATACCTTTGAGGCAGTTCCCAGGGTGAAACTTCCCAGGGTGAAACTTCCCACATTTTTGGCATGTGGGTCGTTGTGTTTTCTTCCCATCTTTATCACTAGATCCAGCAGCTTGAAACTCCATCTTTTTTTTATCACCATAGCCATGGGACTATTCTCCAAACTCCATATCCACTTTGGGAGCACACCTAACAACTTCTTCATAACTCCCAAAGTCTCGAATTGCAAGATCCTTTCGAAGATGTGGTTTTAATCCACCAAATAATCTATCAATTTTGCTGTCCTTTTTTATAACAAAACCCAAAGCATACATTGCAAGCCTTGTGAGATTTTCTTCATAGGTTTTGAAAGATTCTCCTTCTTTTTTCTTGATCTCTATTAATTCTCTCTCCATCCTTGTGCGAAGAGTTCTTGGGAAGTACTTATTAAGAAACATTATCTTAAATTCTTCCAATTCCATCTCTTCAATTTCCTCCTGTGGTTTGGTGTTCTTAATCAAAGCCCACCATTGATCGACTTCTCCATCTAGAAGATAAATGGCTAGAGTCACCTCCTCCGTCTCGGAATAGTGAATAATAAAAAATATCTTCCCCATGGAGTTGACCCACTGTTCTGCAACTAGTGGATTGGAAGATCCACGAAACGTCGGTGGTCGTTGCCGCATAAAACATTCGATAGCTAGTTTCTACCTCTTTGGTGAAGGAGGATGTTCCCCATTATTATGGTTATTATTCTTAACCCGAGATAATTGGGTAAGAATATCCATGAAGTTTTGAACTCCACCTCCAAAATCATTGGGGATGTCATTCGGGCAATCGTTGCATTGTCCCTCGCAAGAGTTGTTGGCTTGATTTCTCCTGGTTCCCACTATTTTCTAAAATAGAAAAGGTTAGAACAAAAAATAAGTAAACAAGTCACTAATAACTTATTCATTTAAACAATTATACCAAAAACATAACATATGGGATCCCTAGGTAAATATTCTTGTGTACATATTTGTACCTATTCTCATGCTAGAGGTTTTCTCTGGGGTTTACTAATCCGAATTCCCAAATTAACTAAGCCATTCCTTTGATACCAACTATAATGACCCGGCCTTTTATTACATTACTATTAAATCATTTTAAATATAAAAAACATAATATTTTTTCTCATAGAGGATCCAAAGTATTAGTGTCTTGGGAAAACTGGGACCATACATAACAAATACAACATCAACCATAAACATTTATTTAATTTCTTCTTCTATAGCTACTTAGTAGAACTTGTCCTATCCTTAGTACATGTAGCCACCTGAGGATATACATCAAAATGGGTGAGCTAAAAGCCCAGTTAGAGGATAGATAAGAACAATACATCGTGGGGTGAGCATAATCATAAAATAGGAAAAAGATCATGATCATGAGAGGAGCATAAGTAAAAGACTTGAAATGTTGCAATGCATAAAAATGAAACATCATGTCTTAGTGGTTAAATACCACACATAGTTGTGAACAAAGCTAGCATCATGTTCACAAATCATTTCACATTTACTCATGAGATTCATCACTTTACCCAATGCATTGGAGTGCTGTATAATTCCAGGAGCACCCATCACATTTAAACATTCATATTGCGCTATATAATTCCGGGCGCACCCGTCACATCATAACATTATCATTATCATGATTGCCACATCAAACACATATGAAACATGTACATAAATAACCCATGTAAAGGAATGGGTTTCATCTCATAATAACACATTCATAAGCTTTGGGTTCCCAAAAGAAATAGGGAACAACATACTTGATATAAGAACCATCAACCTTGAATGGGAGGTAAAAGGTGAGATCTTGAAAGAAGAGTTATTTTGGAAAACAATTTGATTGACATAAAAACCAGTGAAAAAATGTATATCCCAGAAATGTAAAGGAAATGTTGAACAAATGATCTTTGAGGAGTAACCATATAAAAAATGGAGTGAAAGAGGGAGAACCCGAAGGAAGAAAAAATTGGGTTCGAGATTTCCCCTTACCTTGTACTCGAATGCCTCCTTCTCTTTAATGTCCTGTATAATGACATTATATTCATTGATTAGAAATTACAGAACCTTTTATACATTAATAGGGTTCATTCTGGTTTCATTATTTCATATTATGTTCCTTTGGATGACTTATAGAGTTTAAAAACATTGTTTGGGGATGTTCGTTTTTATGGTTTTCTTGAGCAGTCCACTTGTATTCTTAAATTGACATTGGGTAGATCAGGGGTAAACATACAGAAATGATAATACATTTTATTAATGATATTACAGTAGATTTAATAATTTTATAGTGAATTATATTAGATCCAAGTGGACAAATCATTAGATAAAAATTTAATGATGGTTATTTGGGTTAATTTGGGCGGTTTTTGGATCACAACGATCTTGTTTTAACATTTAACTTAGTAATAAGGCCATAGGTTATTTCCAGAACATAAAATTGAAAATAATACATATAAAATATTCTGGTTCAACCATAAAATGGTTTCATGACCATATTGAAGGTAGAAATGGAAGAAGAGAACATGTCGTTTTTTATGGTGATAAATTTAACACCTCATGAACAATGTTCTCTTTAATAAAATAAATGGAAGAAGGAAAGGGTGTGGGGTGATATAATATAACATTAGAATCATAATATTACAGTATATATATAATACTGGATTTATAGAACAATTTGGATGAATATAGGTAGGGAGAGATCAAGAAAAGAACTTGAACTTGAAAGAAAATTAAAGGAGAAGAGAGAGAGAAATTGCCTTTAGAATCCTCCTCTTGAGATCCTCTTTAAGGAAGCTAGGATTGGTCTTTTGATGAGACCAGAAGCTTTTGGACGTTGGGGATGAGCTAGGGAAGGTGTTTGGGCATAGTTTAGAGAAGTCTTGGATCTTGAAAGGTGTGAGGAAAAGAGGGAGTGAAGGGTGGCTTTTATAGTGGAGGGGAGAGGGGTTTCTTTAATATAAAATTCATTAGATTATCAATTTCACCTAAGACAAGGAATAGTGAGTCTTGGATGACCAAGAATAGTAAGAAAGGCATGTGAGTTCTGGATTTGGGTTCTTACATCACTTGTGATGTCAGGAATAGTGGGTTTTAATTAAAATGTATTTATATGGTAAATTAATGTATTCTACTATTCAGAAAAATTCAAGTTTCTCAGAAAAATCCCCAAAATTTACCCCAACCATTTTTTGACGTGTAGAATAAAAAAATGAAGTCCATTTTTCAAAAATAATTTTCTAAATATTATTAATTTAATAATTAATAAAAATCATAATTTATTTAAAAAACAGTTTTTAAGATTAAAACTGCATTTATAGTTCTTTCAAAAATTACGTAGGGTCTTGTAAAATTATCTAAAAACTATTAGACATTGATTGAATAATTTATGAATACATTAAATGAATATAAATATTCTTTTAAATTAATTAATTAATTATAATTATTTATTTATGACTTATAAAATACCAAAAACATTTACTAAGGTTAAATTGTCACTTTCTAAGATGTCTAAATTTTATTTTATTATTCATATGTAATGTTACTCTTATTTACTATTTATAAGGGTCATATTAATATTCATAAGGGTAGTTTACTATTCATAAGGGTAGGTTACTTTTCACCAAAAATTATTTTTGTTTCATTAGACTCCAAAAACTATCTTGAACACAACTGTGTATGTCAGATTTTTAAAATTCCAAACATAGGGGTGACAAAATTATGTTTAAAGGTCACTTATCACTTAATAGTTCATTATTTTGTGTTTTTATGACATAGATATAAGAAGAGAATTTTATATTGAAATACTTTGGGTCGTTACAAGAAGAATACCAGTATGTAACCACCCAGAGATTTGTTCATAATAGTCAGTTAATAGATATGGATATCAATTAGAAAAAATAAG